>WOFM01000506.1:600000-987529 GCA_011428145.1 Ericerus pela
GACGAATTTGTAGATTCGATGTTGTTTATTTACAGAAATAATATACGTAATATTCAACGCTGGGGGCGGCGGAAAAATAATTATGTATTATTTTTCTGTCGTCTATCTAACAACAGTAATTACGAAAGACATTTTTAAACTAATTGACAATTAGAAAATGTTGACTATACCTAGTATAGGGAATTACTAATAAATTAAGTTTCTGTCTCCAATAAGTCGTAATGTTTAAGTCAGGGTAACTGTCAGGCTAATTCTTATTGAGACTGGTAATTGCGTACAATGTACGGGTGAAAGTTATTTATTAGTGGAAGCGTGTATTGTTTCAGTTCAAGTGGAACCGTATGTCGGGCCGCAAAAAATTAATATCTTCGTTTTTTGAGATCAGATCCGAAATTAATTTTTGATTTCCGAAAAGAGATTTCGATGTTTGAAATGGTATTTCAATTTTCAAAATTAAATTTCAAGTTGCAAAATTAAATTTTAATTTGCGAAATTAAATTTTGATTTGCGAAATCAAATTTCTATGAAAACAAATTATTAAATTTGAAGTCCAGTGAAAAACACTGTGCTCCTGCTACCATGTAGTGGAGGAGTTTACTATTATGTTTTTTTACGTCACAAGGATGAATAAAATATGTTTGTTGTCACACACCTTAGCTCGCGCCTGGTTGTGGAACAACTGTTAGCATCGCCTCAGCCCAGTATCTTCAGTCATGTCGAGTCCTCTGCGCATCGCTAGTGCGCACAGGACTTGTGGGCATAGCCATGACAATACGCATAAAAGTGATACAAGATATGAACTTCTATTTTGTATTATATACATATAAAATAAACAATATAAAAATCATGAAAAAAACGAATAAAACAAAATGGTGGCTTATCTCTTATCGAACTGTAATTCGCACACCTGATAGTAAAGACCTTCAACGTAGGTATCCATAATGATTTACAATGCGTGACTAATTTTAGTTTTAATAAATTTTCCTGGCATTTAATAAAAATCAGTAGGTACGAAATTAATGTGCGTTAAATGGGAAACAAAAAAGTATCTATATCTGTGGGTTCACCTCTAAAACCCCCAGGCGAATGGATGCGGACTTGCGTGTTCGGATATTACCAATTTGGTAAGGCAGCCAACCTTTTACACTATCCTGAACCGGCGACTAGCGAAAGACATCGCCGGTGTATAAGTTAGGCTAAACACGTACGTCATCCGCGAGTATCGAGAGATAGGCGCGTGTTTCGTGTTTAGCCTAGACCGCGGCACGTGCGTATTCGTATGCACGTCCGCGCTAGGCTACGTTCGTAACACGTCGGCTAAACAGAGAACGAATTTTGTCTGTTTAGCCTAAGTGCTACGAGCGCCTAATTTGTTTTACGTCCGTAGACTTTATTATGCGGACTTGGTGATGGACCAAGTCTGCGGTCTGTCAACTGGGGCCGAGCCCCGAAAGAAGGGAGGACATGGTCCCCACAGCTACTCCCCCCCAGTTTCACTGTTGGTGGAACGACTTATGTTCCGAAGTCTGGGGGAACCCGTGGACGACTCATTTGTGTCCAGTGGGTGTCCTCGCATTGTTGCGAGGGTTGGCATTTCCTCCGAAGATTAAGTCTCGGAGGGCCACGCCGAGGGTATGTCCCGCAATAGTCCCGTCGTAGTAGGATAGTCTACGGCGTTGCTGATAATTAGCTCTGGATTGGATACCACGTTTTCTATTTCTACGAGGATGGTGTCCATGTTCGTCCGCCTGAGTATTCTTACGGAAAGGAGTGTAACCTTGGAGAAGTGGCGATTTGGAAATGCCAGTGTTCTGAAAGTTGTTACGGACGACAGAGTTAGAGAATTTGGAATTTGAAAATTTCGGCTCTGGTTTCGGAATTATCGAAAGAGCCTGATTTTCGGAGGTGAGGAAAATGCTCGCCTTCCTAGCGTCAGGTGGCTCTGTGGTGTTAGCCACAGAGGAACAAGCCGCCGATTGGTCCGCAGGGAACGGAATGATTTTCGGGGTTTGTTGCGTCATCTCATTGAGAATTGACTCAATGTTAGCAACGTTCCCTGAGGATTGAGAATTTTTGGCAGGTTGGGGAGGTTTAGTTGCGTCGGAAAGCAACATTTCCTCCTCGTAATCGAGAAGTTGGTCAACTTCCATGTTGGTAGTTGAGGACATAGTGAAAAAATAATGAAAAAATAAGATAAAAATGTACAAGGAAATTCGAGAGTGAAATCAAAGCGAACAGTTCTAATTGAACTAAGAGTGGTGCTTTGAGCAACAGTCGACAGGCGAATGAAATGTGTTTGTCAGTTGTTGCGACGATTTGGTTCGATTTTCCTTTTGCAATCAGCTGTTTGTGACGTCAGTCTATAGTGTTTTATGTGTTTTTATCTAACCTTCGATTTTGAGGTTGACGTGCTAGTGTGTTAGAAGAAGCACGTGCGATAAGAGTATGAGATTTTTATTATATCTATATATGAGATTTCTATGTATTGGATTTTTATTATATCTATATATTTTTACTCTCTGCAAAATCGAGGTGATGTTCTTGTTGGTTTCTGATTGCGTTTTTTATATGTTCCTTTTGGCCTGCCTCTTTGTTTAGGCTTGATTGGGCTTTTAGGATTATATGTGTGAGTGACTATTTCCTCATTAAATCTGACTTTTTTCTTATTTTTGGTGTTTGATTTTACCACTTCACTATATGTTTTTCGTGTTTTATTTGTTTGTGAGTCAGATTTTATGTTTGTTTTTTCGTCTTTATTCTCTGAATTTTGTGAATTTTTATTTTTATTTTCATTTATCATTTTGTCCAATTCTGCATTTTCACTAATTAGGAATGCTGGTTTGACCCGATCTATCGACACCTTCTTTTCCTGTCCTGATACAAGTATTGTGAACGTTTTTTCTGTTCGATCAATTACTTTGTATGGTCCAGAATAGGGTTTTTGTAAAGCTCGTTTCATTCCTTCCTCTCGTAAGAACACATGCGATGTTGTAGCTAAGTGTCTTGAGACATAAGGTTTTTGTTTACCGTGAGTAGGTGCTTGCTTAAGGAATTGGTTTGCATCATCTTTTATGTTTTGCACTAAGGTTTCGGGGTTTATTTTTTTTGATTCGATAAAGAAATCCCCTGGCAAGCGTAGTTCTTCGCCTAATGCTAGTTGAGCGGCGGAGTGGCCAGTGTTGGTTTGTAAGGCTGATCTTAGGCCTAACAAGATGGTAGGTAAGATCTCTACCCATCTTTTTGTGTCGGCAGCCATTATAGAAGCTTTAAGAGCTCTATGCCACCTTTCTACCTTCCCATTTGATTGGGGGTGGTAGGTTGTAGTAGCCCAATGTTTAGCACCCAAGGTTTTTGTTAATTCACTGAATAATTGGCTTTCGAATTGCCTACCTTGGTCGGTTGTGATGCTTTGGGGTACTCCAAATCTAGCAATCCAGGTTGTATATAATTGAGTAGCTACTGTTTGTGCTGACATCTCAATTAATGGAATTGCTTCTGGCCATCTAGTTGCACGGTCAATCATCGTAAGGAGGTATTTATGTCCTTGTGATGGGGGTAATGGACCCACTAAATCTATGTGAAGGTGTTTAAACCGATCGGTTGGTCTAAACCTTTTAAATGCAGATCTCGTATGTCTGCCGATTTTGGCTGTCTGACAATTCAGACAAGCACGGGCCCAGTTGTTACAGTCTGAATTTATTTTGGGCCATACGAATCTCGAGGTCATGAGTTTTGTAGTACTACGAGGTCCAGTGTGTGATAGGTTATGCACACTGTCAAACGCCATTTTTCTGTATTTTAATGGAATAAATGGACGTTCTTTACCAGTTGACACATCACATATTAGTAGTAATTTTGTGTCAGGGAGTTTTCTCAGTTTTAGTTTAAGACCTGTGGTGTTGGAAGATAGCAATTTTTGCAATTCTTCATCTTCCAGTTGGTCTTTTGCTATTTCGGCATATGGTAACTGAGATGGAGTTGTGATAGCTTCAATTCGACTTAAGGCGTCAGCTGGTTCGTTCAGCTCTCCTTTGATGTACCTTATGTCAGTCGTGAATTGACTAATGAATTCGAGCTGTCTTATTTGGCGAGGTGAGGCATGCTCACTCCTTTGCTCAAAGGCATGTGTTATGGGTTTATGGTCCGTATACACAGTGAAACATCTACCCTCTACATGGTGTCTAAAATGCCTTATTGCTGTATTTATTGCCAATAACTCCCGGTCGTAAGTACTATAATTTTTCTCAGTTTTGGAAAGTTTCCTCGAGAAAAAGGCAAGTGGTTGATTGGTGTTATCCTTTATTTGGTATAAGGTTGCACCTATTGCAAAATCGGATGCGTCTGTTGAGATACAGAGTGGAAGACTGTCATCCGGGTGGGCCAGTAACGTTGCATTGGCTAGCATGTTTTTTGTATTTTCAAATGCTAGTTCTGCCTCTTCAGTCCATTCAATGGGCGTTTTGTCGCGCTTTTTATTGGTTTTAATAAGGGCGAACAGTTTGCCTTGTTCTGAAGTAGCGTTTTTTATGCAACGTCTGTAAAAATTGATCATTCCTAGGAACCTTCGAAGTTCTGCAACATTCTTGGGTTTAGGAAATTTCAATATTGGCTCCACCTTTGTTTTCAGGGGGGCTATACCTTCGGGTGTTATTTGGTACCCGAGAAAGTCAATACTGTTTCTAGCAAATTCGCTTTTAGGTAAATTGACCGTAAGTCCGGCAGTGTGTATACTCTGTAATACGGCTCTTACGTTTTTCTCGTGTTCATCAATTCCACCTTCTGAGCATATGCATATGTCGTCTAGATAAGCATATGCGAATGGTAAGTCCCTCAATAGCTGATTCATGAAACATTGGAAGGTTTGAGCAGCATTTCTAAGTCCAAATGGCATTCGCAAGTATTCGAATAAGCCAAATGGAGTGATGAGTGCTGTCTTGCAGATATCTTTTTCGGCCATTGGTATGTGGTGGAAACCCCAATTAATGTCTATTTTGGTAAACATTGTTTTACCTTTCATATTGTTATTGAAATCCATTATATTGGGTACGGGGTATTTGTCTGGAATGGTTTTAGCGTTCAGGGCTCTATAGTCCCCGACGATTCTCCATGTTCCATTAGCCTTTTTGGTCATATGTATTGGTGTGGACCATGAGCTGTTAGAAGGTCGACAAATACCTTCTTCTATCATTTTAGAAAATTGCTTCTTGGCTTCAGCAAGTTTGTCGGGTGGCAATCTACGTGCCCTTGCTGAGCAAGGCTGACCCCTTGTTTCTATTACGTGCACTGTATCATGTTTGTATGTCGGATGTTTCCTTATTGATGGTAATAAAATACCTGGATATTCATTCAGTATTTTTAGGAAATCTTTATCTACAGTTGCACAGCTTCCAATGGAAGTATCTAGTAATTTGTAATTTTTTGTTATACCTTCCACATATTTGCCAGTGGTTAAGTCGATTAAACGTTTATTTTTTAAATCGACTACCAACTCATAGTGAGCAAGAAAATCTGCTCCAAGTATTGGTTGTGATATATCAGTTATTGTGAAATCCCAAGACATGTCCCTATGGAGACCAATGTCTATTTTGCAATGTTTTTTGCCATATGCAGCGAATGTATGTTCGTCAACTGCATTTAATTTGGATTTCGGAGAAAATTTCTTATGTTTATTTTTAGCTGGTAAAATGCTGAGATCAGCACCAGAATCGATGAGGAATTTTCTCCTTTTTGTCCTGTCCGTGATGAACAGGCGGCGAGAGAATTTGGGCGAGGGATCGGTAGCCACCGATATGACCCCTCGGTCTAGTTTGACTTACTAGGTTGTTCTCTCTTTTCGATCTCTGCGAGGAGAGTTTTCTTCTCCTGCGCATCTTGGACCATTCTCTCCGCCCATCGTTTACAGCGGGTGTTGCAAGCCTTTGCTTTTTCTCCATATCTATTGTGGTAGAAGCAAAGAGCTGCTGACCAGTTTGGATCTAGTTTCTTGGGAGATTTAGATCTCCTCGGAGGTGTTGGACTCCTATTTTTATCATCTCTCCGTCCTCGAGAGCGTGACTGCCTGTTGTTATAGCTTTTATTTCTATTGGGGTTACGTCCCCGGCTCTTGGATCTGTTGTTGAAGTTACTCCTAGCAGATGTATAGTCTCTAGCCTTGCGAGTTTCCATTTTTAACTCAGCTATTTCGGCTCGGAGCTTACTCAGTTCGTCTGCTGGAGCTGCTGTTGCTTGGATGGCAGGTTTCCCTGTATACTCCATTGCAGTTTCTGCAGCTTTGGCTAGTGCTAGTAGGTCGTCATCGGTCCTTGCATTGGTCAGATTTAGAGCACCCAGCGATTGTACTACTGAAGCTGGTAGCTGCTCACAGAATCTATCTGCAATTACCATTGGAGAGACATGGTTATCACCTTTTTTAACCAGTTTCGTCATAAAAACGGTTGGTTTGTCGTCTCCAATTGACATCCCACTCAATAACTGCCTTATTTCCTGGCGTTGAGTGGTACCAAAGGTTCTTCTTATTTTCTGAATGAACCATTCGTACGGGTCTTCCTCATCTTCCAGACAGTCCATTATGTCTGGGCAGGCCCGAATTATTTCGGCTGGCATACTACCGCAAAGTTGCTGGTAGCGTTCTTCACGGGGAATTTGCTCAACCCTGAAGCAGCCTGTCAGTTGCATGAGCCATGTTTCTACGTCTTTGGGTAAGAACGTAGGAAGTTCAACTCTCCTTTTCTTATTTTGGAGGTTACCAAACAATTTCTGTTGTTTGTCCAAGGCTTCTTCAACACTAGCTTTAATGAGATCTTGAATTAGTTTTTCTTGATTTTCAGCTTCTTTGGAAGCGATGGTTCGAACAGCTGCTTGCCTAGCTATATTTTGAGCTGGCTGATCAGCAGTTTCAGCAACATTTTCATCTACCATTGTGAATAGATTCAACTCGTTAGAGGATCCTAGATGTACGAATCGTGGGTTACCACGATTGGTGAGACGTTTCCTTATTTTCAGGCGTGTTCCGTTACCCTTCCAAGTGGACAACGTTTATTTTGGAAAGGGGGGTCAATTTCCCACAGTCAGTCTCCAAGTGAAGAGTCCAGCGAAAAATTCCGCTAGACAAGCGCGATTGCTCGCACTAGCAGGCCAGCGGTATTCCGCCAGCTAGCGTTTTCACACCTGCTTTCTAAAAAAAATTCCCAACGTAAAATATCACGTCGGGGTCACCAGGCTGTGGGTTCACCTCTAAAACCCACAGGCGAATGGATGCGGACTTGCGTGTTCGGATATTACCAATTTGGTAAGGCAGCCAACCTTTTACACTATCCTGAACCGGCGACTAGCGAAAGACATCGCCGGTGTATAAGTTAGGCTAAACACGTACGTCATCCGCGAGTATCGAGAGATAGGCGCGCGTTTCGTGTTTAGCCTAGACCGCGGCACGTGCGTATTCGTATGCACGTCCGCGCTAGGCTACGTTCGTAACACGTCGGCTAAACAGAGAACGAATTTCGTCTGTTTAGCCTAAGTGCTACGAGCGCCTAATTTGTTTTACGTCCGTAGACTTTATTATGCGGACTTGGTGATGGACCAAGTCTGCGGTCTGTCGACTGGGGCCGAGCCCCGAAAGAAGGGAGGACATGGTCCCCACAATATCTATACATTTTTCTAATAACTATCGTAGATATAGTATGGTAAAGAAGGGTATTTTATTCTTCAAAATCACAATAATTTACATTATTTTATTAAGAAGCTGAAAATTAACATAGGCCTGGATATAACCAAATAAATTATAATATAGTCTATAGTTTATCTATCAATACAATATGGCAAGTTACTAGAATAGTTATTTGTGATACAAGTGTGTAAAATAAGTGATTGCGATACGAGTGTGATCCTTGCAGTATGAGCCAAAGGTAACTAGCAAACATGTAAATGCAAAGTATCACATTCAACCAGAAATTGAGGTGCGGTGATTAAGGTAAGTTGCTAGTTTTCGAACACGAAGGTTAGAGGTTTGGTCTCCCAGAGCAAAGAAACTGTTATAAACAAATAAAAAAAGTATATAAAAAAAAAGGTAATATTAAAGTGTATTATAATGTTTGATGAGACTTAGTCCGCATGTGTACAAAAAAACGAAAGTCACAGTATTTAGTAATATAAAAAAGATCGAGGTGCTTTGGTTAATTCAATAGCCTTTTTTTCCACACATCAATAATTTTTTAGTGGGAAATTAATTTCTCCATTAATTCATTGCAGGCCGATAAGTATGAGTAGGACCTCCCACCAGGTTAGCGCTAAATTTCACACCCATCTATACCATACCATTCTGCAGCCTCGTGTATTTCATCATATATTTCTTCTGGCAAAAGTTCGAAATAACTACTTTTTTCTTCTTAAGGTACCCTCATCTATGAAAATAGGACTAATGATACTAAAACCAAGGATTCCAATGCACACATTCAATAAACCTGTGTAAGTGCAATTTGGTTGTTTCCTTATCAGATAGTGAAGAAGTAATATATTGTTATTGGCGCTAAATTTTTCTGGTGCATCGAATAATGATTCTCGTTTTATATATACCTATGCAAAAAGCATTGCAAGGAAATTTTTGAAACACAAAGTGTTATTTTCCTATGATGAGTTAAAAACTGATTCACCTTACATATGTTTATTTAAATGTAAGTATATATACTGATTACGAAGAAATGGCTGAACTGATTTTGATGATTCTTAATTTAAAGACATGGCAGCATGAAAGTAGGCAATAAGCATGTATTTGGTGCGTACTTTCGATGTTTTGATCGTTCACCAATTTAGAATGCCTCTTTGAAGATATAATATATATATATATATATATGACTATTAGAAATTTCCCAAAACATCGATTTGCATCGAGAAGCCTCTCGATCCGTGTTGATTTATTTTGTGTGCTGATGCACTGTCGTCTTTCTTATCTGTCATTTGTTTTTGTCTCTACCTGACTTTGATTTTTCGAGGCTATCTGTACGATGTTTTTTTTTTTACACAATAAATCAGTGGAGTTCGTATAACTAAACCGTGCTGGTCATTTTTATTTTACTCGTAGCTAACATGACGGAGACAATATGGTACTGTTTTACAATGGAATTAGCTGTTATTAACATCTACACTACAATGAGCATGTGTGCACTGGTGTAAAAAGTACCTAATATTAACCAACGTAAACCAATCATAATAATCAGATTCTCCAAAATGAAATATTTAGTATGCCAGTGTTTACAAACGCATGCATGTTGCAATTTTTTTATACAATCATATTTTAAGGAAGAAAAACATGTGGTGTTGGCAGCACTATCCACAGGTGAGACACCAAAACCACCTTTGTGTTGTCTCCATTATATATACATATGTCCTCGAAGCAATGCCTACATCTGACATGGGTTATCCAATTAATTCACAAGGATAGCGTACATAAAGGTAGCTGAAAATATGATATGTGGTACCCAGTGATTGTTTATTTAACGCCGCATGTTTAACCACAAATCATTATTCTTTACTAGTCCAGTATCTATTATAATTATATAAAGTCAAAGTTTAAGACTATATTAATTTGACTTCCATTTAAAACCCTCATTTTACTAAGACTAAATAGGTTTATCTATATCTAAATTAAGTTAAGTAGATATAGGTAGCTATACTAATATATGAATTTAAAATGAATGTTTCAGTTTGCTTAGATATACTGCATTTATCTCTTCAAACAGACTATACCTATGCTAGTTATAAGAGCGTAGCTAGCTTGGGAAGGGTGGGCAATTGTTCCCCTGAATTTTCACAAAAAAATTGCCACCCATTAAAGAAAAAAATGTGGATTTTTTCTTCATCCCTTATATTGGTGATATACGTACGTAGAAATGAAGAGATAATCAGAAAAAGTTAGGCTATCCAGCATGACTTTTTAGTGGGTTTTAAAAAAAAATCTACTTATTTTTGTTAAGGCAACTAATTTTATTTTTTTTTTAATAAAAGCTAACCATAGGTAATATTTTTTTGCTTGAAAATATTATAAATTTTTTTATTATAAAATCAAAAACAAATTCTCATTGACTGCTTTTTGTGCAGCCAGTAAAATCAACTGTGACTAGACTATCGAGTTCGGTTATCACCAGTGACGCAACCGGGGTGTCAAGGTGGTACTCAATCCCAAGTAGTTGAGTTTTGGAAGTCGAAAAATTATGAATAAAAATTAATTTTTCAAACTATTTATACAATAAACTCAATATGGGCCGAAGCCTCTTGTATACACCGGAGTCACTGGAAACTTCCCCATCTACCAAAAAAATGAAAACACCCCTCTATACATGAATATTCCATAACTCAGAAAATATCAAAAATGTTTTTTCGCCAGCAAAATAATTGTTTTTTATCCTATAAAACCCCTTTCCAGAAGTAAATCCTGAATACAGTCCTGTCGCAGTTGAGGGCGGCATATTGACCAGTGTCCATATGGCAAATTCCCAGTTATATCACTACCTGTTATCGTCCTTAGGTGGTATCTACTTTGATAAAACTTGCTTTCACCCCACACACAGGAAAATATTCTAGGTATGCCCTTAGCTACATGCAGTACCTACACGACCAAAAATCTGACAGAAGACCATCTTGCGCCAAGATAGCTAAAGATTCGAAATTCTTACTTACATGTTTAAATTATGTTCGTTTTTTTGAAATGCTTAGTCACATTCCAGAAGGCCAGTAGTATTCGAAGGCGGTGCCGTGTGGAAAGTACAATTTGATATCCTCCAAGGAGATGGCCAGCCATTGTTTTTCGTTGTACAGTTGTTTGTTTTCAATACCCTGCACCTTGCAACAAAATTTCAAATATGCCAGCTCCCAATTTTTTAAACGTATCGCTTTTGGCTTCAACGCATCCTCGATTTTGTTCACAAAATAGAACAACGGAACGTATTTTCGACAGTTTTTAACTGCATATGGTAGTACCGAGTCGTCGTCGATGCGCACAAAACCACATTTGTCGCTGTGGCAGCGGTTGTTATTGCAGCTGCTGATTGCCTCCTGCAACCAACCTCGGCTCGCTATCAGTTTGGCGTGGCAGGTTTCTAGAAAATTGTAGAATTCGACCAGGTCGTCCAGCTTCATTATAAAATCATCGTCAACGGTGAACGACTTAGGTCCATAATGCCACTGGCAGTGGTTCTTGTTAATATTGCACAAAAGTGTTTCTTCAGCTGGGCTGATGCTGAAACTTTTCACGTACACACAATCCCACACTTCCTCGCTAAGTTTGTTGAAGAAGGGGCTGAGTACATCTAATTCGGCCATTCGAATGCAAACGTATTTAACATTATCATTTTTCAGCAGGTAAGGAACACTGATTGTACCGATGATTTTCCACCCAAAATTTTCACGTAAGCTTCGGTGATCGTCTGAATGAGCTGCACATTCGTCTTCAGAATCACTTTCAGCTTCGGCTGCGTGTATTTTGTCTGGGGGAAAAAAAAAAAGATGAACAATGAGCTCAGGTTTTAGAATTTCACGAATCACAATTCTACCTAATATACTTATAGATTACTACCTACTATAATAGCAACAGTAGTTAAGCCTACATTTTTGTCAGGCTGTAGGTAGATTGCGAAAATCAATGTCTCAAAAAAATTAAAATTCAAAAGGAACACTTGTACAAAAGAACTCATAAATGCCAAGTAAAATATAAATGACTGCGTATATTTTTTTTATTGAACATTGAGGGGATTTCCATGTACGATTAATTGAAGAAGATAATCTACATATATCTATATTGATCGATGTTGCCGAGTAGTGCTTGTACAATCGCCATATTCAAACATTTTTCTGTACTCAAGTGGCACAGAAGTGCCCAATAGATCATGAGGAAATTTGCAGTATTTATATTTGTTGTTCCAAAAGAAAATTTGAAGCCATCTTCAAAGTCTGTTTGCCATTTTAGAAGCAAAGTTGCGAGATTTTTTTCATTGGTAGTACATAAAAAATGAATTGAAAAAACTAATTTCTCTTTCTGTCTTACACACACACACACACACACACACTCTCTCTCTCTCTCTCTCTCTCTCTCTCTCAACATTTATACATATATATTTTATCTCATGATGTAATTCTCTTCAAAATTTTCCCTCCCATGTATAATTTTGTTTTCTTTAAAAACTAAAAAGAGCCTTTTTTGACCAAAGCACAGGTTGGGAGGAGAAGATTGTTATCTCAAATCAGACCATCCCTCATATTCCCAAAATGAAACCTTTATTATCTATTTTATTTTCAAACCCCAATTATTTATTACAAACGATTAAATTTTTCTTCAAAAAAATAAAACCAACTTAAATAAAAACGCGTTTTTAAAAGATAAGCTTTTGTTTTTTTTTTTGGGGGGGGAGGGGTTTAGCTTCATGCGAAATAAATACCTATTATTTTGTTGCGGAAGGTTGGCTGCTGTATTGGTATATTTTAAAATCGTACTAGTGAGTAGAATAAAAGCTTATAAAAAACATTTGCCTACGTTAAAAAAATAAATTGAAAAGAGCACCAAAAGAGAAAAAGTAATTTCTGAGAATGTTAATACCTACATCATTTGAAATTATTTTCTCTTTTTTATTTACTGCCTTTTTAGTTCATTTTTTAAATGTACCTAGGTTTATTATTTAGTTTGCTTACATACGGGGTATTATTTTTTTTAAGTTGGTTTTACTTTTTCGAAAAAAAGTTTTATTATTTTTCAATTTTTATGAAAAAAAGCAGCTCACTCTAAAATCTGTCTGGAATAACGTTTTTGGTTTTTTCCCACTTTCTCATTATGAAAATTTTCCCCTAGGTTTTTGTACAGAAGTAAAACCCACTCTCTTTTTTATCCCACCAACCGCCACTGCAACAATGAAATCCACCATTGTGCGTTCGTACCCAACAACTTTCACTCTTATTGGTTAAATTCAAAATTAAAGATCCGCCATATTGGATTTCCATACAATTTTTAATTTCGAAAATCTGACAGCCGATGCGCAATCAACAACCAAAAAAACTCCAAGATACTTTACCATACATTTGCCATTTTCACAGAAATTGATTGAATTTTAAATTAAAGGTTCATAATTTCGAATCCGGTATGGAATCGGTATTGATCCGATCTTAAAGAAAATTTAATTGAACCACTTCTGTACGATTCCCTTTCAAATGAATCTTGAATCATCAAAATCAGTTCAGTCGTTGGTGTACATATCTATATACAAAAACCACTTCTTTTTTTTCAAGTCACTTGAAAATAAAATAACTCTAACACAGCAGTAACTATGTTAGAAAATGTAAGTTTTCAAAAAGTAGAAAATTAGTTACTAAAAAGTAATTAGTAGATCATAATTGTGATGATTGTGTTGAATTTTGTAACAGTTGACTCAAAATTATGCAGTTAAAAACAATTACCTCTTTCAAAATGAAATAAAAAAAAATTTTTTTTGAAAGTAGTTTGCCGCCAATTTGCAAAGGAATTCCTAGTATGTTGCAATAAAATACAGTTAATTTTGGTTCAAAGTCGATTATAAATTTATAGCCAAAATAATATCCAAAATATAACTGCACCTTACGTACCATCCGATCATCCGACCATTCCAAGCCAAAATTAGTAAAATGTTAGAATAGATCATAATAAATATTTGTTCCGAATAATATTACGTTCCTATATATTCAAAATTAGGCATTTTATAGCCAGAATAAAAACAAAAACTCTAGCACAACCAGCCTCGCTAGAAAAAGTAGATTCGAGAAAATGAATTACGAATTTCGATGGTCGCATTAATTGTTTGTAAGTTTATTTCCGTTAATGGTATGTTATGATTTTATGAAATTTGTTAGCTGCTGATAAAATATTAGACAATGTGACATTTAAAAGCATTATTTCTTGAAATGAAAAATTAGTTATGATGATAAAATAGGATGGTAAATAATCATATAATTTCAAATAAAACTAATAAAATATAATAATATTATGAAATAATAAAAAAATAAAAAATAAAACAAGAATAGTTAATTTTTGTAGAAAGAAAAATTCATGCAAATTAGAAAAAAATAGAGGGAAAAAAAAGCTTTAGGGGAAAGGAGGGCAAGTTGGCGAATGTAAGCTTCAACATTTTATAACACAGGTTGTAACATAGTTAGAGCACTGCGTTTCGCAGCAAAAGTTAGTTTGAAGTTTTGACAACATTTTGGCCCAGAATTGGATTTTTATATTGATAATTAATGAGAGATTTTTGACAATTTCTGCAGTAGGTCAAATTCGCCAACTTACCCGACATGTCAGGTAAGTTGGCAAATGAAAATTTTTCTATTAAAATATGTACAGAATGTTAAAATTTCACATTTTCTTTATTCAAATAACGCTTTTCTACATTAATAAATATCAACCTTGATTAAATTTCAGCTTACTTCGATAGATTTATCTTTGAATCTTCTGAGAGTGGTTTCAGGTATTGCATATATAACTGCTATACTGTTAATAGAAGCTCCTGTTCTTCGTCGCTCTTCTAAAGCATTCTTCAGTTGATCCCAACTGTACGTCTTTTTCAGCTTTTCTTTATTCGTAATTTCGATTTTTTGGAAAAATCTATTTTAAATAAAAGTTTAAATTTTACTGATAACAATTTGCTAACTAGCCCCCCCCCCAGCGGAAATTATTTTGAATAAGCCATTAAAAATTTAAGTTTGCATGTAGCAATCTGGTAATTGCATTAAATTATAGAGAATACTTATCTCTTTAGAATAATACCATCATCAAAAATTGAGAAATTACAAATTAAAATTTTTAATTCCCCCCACAAATACGAAATATTATAGTAGCACCTCAAAAAAAAAACTTTCAGCGATTATTATTTTTAAATGCCTTTTTACAAAAACTCACTGGTCATGGTCCACTAACATGCAAGGTCTATCACATACTGAAATTTTGTGGAGCTATCTATTGTAGTTCCAGAGAAAACTGCAGTTTGCCAACTCTCACTCCTTGCCAACTTGCCCTCCTCTCTCCTACCAGAAGTACCGTCCCGTCGATCGGCACCAAAATTAGTAGAATGCTACGATAAATTATAATAAATATTTGTTTCAAATTTTGTACATATTGTTCCAAAATTCCACATTTTATGAACAATATAAAAACAAAAATAGCCGTACCGGAAGTACCGTCCGGCCGATTCGCACCAAAATTTGTAGCGCATTACAATGAATTAAAATAAATATTTATTTCTCATTGCGTGGCTATTGGTGCAAAACTGAGTATTTTATAGTCAAAATAAAAACAAAAATGGTGATACCGGAAGTACTGTCCGGCCGATCCGCATCGAAATCAATACGTCTGGTCATTGACTTAGTGAAATAGTTCGTACTAAATTTTGTGATTGTCAGACAAAATTTGCGACCAGTACCGCGCGAACAAGAAATTAACTTACATAAATTTGAATTTGAGTTATTGGTGCCAAAATTTTCCTTAAGTTATGAAACATTAAATGTACCTTTCGCCACCCATAGGGCGTTCCATGACATCAAAATTAATAGGATAGTAAACAGATTTTTGTAGAAAGCCTACATAAAAAATCAAAATTTTGACCCCTTGGCGTTAAATAATAGGTCAAATGAAAACATTAATGTCAAATTCGAACTCAGCGCCTCAAAAAACGTTAAACACGATACCTTCATTATCCAATAAAATGTGAAAAGTTGAAACTGTTCAATTTTTTTGAGTCCCTAAGGATCGAAGAATGGTTCGAAAGAAAGAATTAACGTCAAATTCAAATTCAGTACCTTAAAAAAAATGTAAATGCATGCACAAACAACTTTTCGTTATGTTGCTCAATTTCAATGTACCAACTGGGTGTTCTGTAAGGGGCTAAAAAAAATGGGTTTCGCCTAATACTGAGTTACGAAAAAAATTTATCACGATATGATACTCAGACATACTCATATCAATTTGCAACAACCTTCTAGCTCAATGGAAAATACGAAAAATAAATTAGGATTTTCGAATTTTATAAAAGATTTTATATATTAAGAGATGGGTACAGGTATAGGTATAGGTACTTAGAGACGTATCTATTAAATTATGCATCGAAAATGGATCGAATCATCGCATCACCCTAAATGCGCATCAATTTTGGAAATTCACTATTAATACACTTCCCCTCCGATGAATACCGAGTACCACGACGTATGTACGTTATAATCACTGCATTAAATGATTACTTACTGTTTAATTTGGGAAACATTTGACAGATTTTTCTAGTAAGTTAATCAAGTTTAGTTTAAACTGAGTTATAATTTAATATAGTATAGTAATAAGCACCAAGACTATATTTTTTTAATCAATTTTGAAAAATTTCGTTGATTATAAAATTCAATACAGAAAACGCGGGAGCTGCGGCTATTGCAACTAAAAATACTCAAAACACTAAATGTAGGTACATAATTTACCAAACATTAAATTATTCTAACTTTGATTGTGATTTAAAGAGAAAACTTTTACGGAAATAAGTTCACACAAACAGACGTAAAGTTATGATTAATTTAAAATCCGGAAAAATAATTCGATGTTTCATAGTTACGCTTCGATTTGTTGATAACGTAAGTACGAAGTCGATACGAACCTATATATATATATACTGATGATTTGACTCATTTTTCAAAAGAATATTTTTTTTTATTTAACGTATATTTTCTACCAAAATTTGCATATTAATTTCGTGCCTACGGTACTTTTTGGTGCAGAAGACAAGATTTAAAGAATTCTGAATAAGTTAATCAGTTTAGTTTCGATTATTTTAAGGAATTCTTTGTAAACGTATTTTTTCTGGCGGAGGGTAGCAGTGTGAATGTTTTTTTTTACGATAAAATAAAATTTTTAAATTATTTTGTTAACCCATTTGTACAAATTCGTATCGCATATCCGATTATGAGCGCATAGAGAAGGGTATAGGTGATAGGTACCATCATCCCCATATAGACCTACACTTAAGAAGAGAACGAAATTTGTTGGGCACGCGCGCTCACACACACAACAAACAGAAAAAATTACCGATATAGAAAAAAAAAACATTTATTCACAATCACCTTCGGCTTCAGAGTTTGTGAAAAATTTTGTTTTTGTATAAATATGAAAAACCAAATTAGAATTCGTCTGCTAATACTTCGCAATTTCTATAAATTTCATCAAAAATATTTTTTTTCTAATCATAAACTTGCGATTTAAAATCAAACGAACCTTAGAGTTATTATACCACTGCGTTTATTTACTTGTAGTAATTCTTATCAGAGGTGGCAGTAAGTACAGTGACTTTTGTTTTTTTCAATATAAAAAAATGTTTTCACAAGGAATAATTAAGATTATACCGAACATTCAGTATGCCGAATTCTCAACTGAAAAAAACGTGGAAAATCATAAATTCGATTTAAAAAAACAAAAAAAAAAAAACTAGCGCAGTAAACCTCGCTAGGAAAAGTAGGTTTTTGAGAGAAAGAATTACGAATTTTGATGGTCACATTAATTGTCTGTAAGTTAATGTGCGTTAATGGTATGTTATGATTATACGAAATGTGTTAGCTGCTGACAAAATATTAGACAATGTGAAATATAAAAGCATTTTTCCTTGAAAAAATGAAAAATAAATTAAGATAATAAAGTATGGTACATTACCTTACAGTTTAAAATAAAACCGATGAAATATAATAAAGTTATGAAATAAAAAAAAGAAAACATGAGCGTGGGATTAATTTTCGTAAAAAAAAAAGTTCATGCAAATTGGAAAAAAAGAGAAAAAAAGCTTTACCGGGAGTGCCGTCCGGTCGATCCACACCAAAATTGGTAACATGCTCAATAAATATTAATGGATATTTATTTTAAATTTTTTAACATATGGTTCCCATTTTATAAACAATATAAAAACAAAAATAGCCGTACCGGAAGTACCGTATGATCCATCCACACCAAAATTAGCAGTAAGCAATAATAAAATATAATGAATATTTGTTTCAAATTTCATACATATTGTTCTAAAATTGTGCATTTTGTGACCAATATAAAAAAAATAGCTGTACCGGAAGTACCGTCCGGCCGATCTCCGCCAAAATTGGTAGCGTTCTACAGTAAATTATGATAAATATTGTTCCTAATTTGGTGGCTATTGATGCAAAATTGAGTATTATATAGCCAAAATAAAAACAAAATTGGTGGTACCGGAAGAACCGTCCGACCAATCCGCATCAAAATTGATAGGTCCAGTCCTTGGCTTAGTATAAATGTACGTACCTAATTTTATGATTATTTGATAAAAATTTTGATCTGTACTCTGTACCGTGGGAACAAGAAATGAACTTATATCTATCTAATCTGTATTTATATATATATATATATGTAAAAGACGAAATCGTCTTTCCTCAAATAACACCAAATCTCGATCATACTTACGAGATTTTGACCTTTTTCATGTTTATTTATGTATGACCTAGGCTAAGATGTTGCGAGGTAATAATTTACTGAATGAGAACTGTTTATCAACTATTACGTAATTTCATTCATTCACCTCATTCATTACATTATCCGATGACAACATTTTCGACTAATCTTGACTTGAACGTTTTTCTTTGTTATCGTCATTGACTTCGTATCTTATTCCCGATAATGTTTCATTGATACTTTACTTCATTCATTCGTGCGGTCATTCACTGTTGACCCAGATATACAGATTTATTTTCCGTTTGTTCGTTTCGTGTATATAAACTTGAATTTTTTAATTTCACTTTGATCAATTAATTACGTGTGAATAAATATTATTAAATCTAAACGATCTCACACTTTATTCCTATTCGAGTGCAAATTAGAATCGGTCGCGAACGAACTTACATATATATATATATAATATAAATCTTAGTTATTGGCGTCAAAATTTTTCTGACATCATGAAATGAAAAATGTACCCACCTCCAACCCTGGGGGCTAGTACCGCACCAAGCGTAATAATGTATAGATTTTCTTTAGAAAACCTACTTAAAATCTGTAGCAGCAAACTTTGCTAAAAATAGTTTTTTGGGAAATAGAATTATGAATTTTGATGGTTACATTAATTGTCTGTAAGTTGATATGCGTTAATGGTATGTTATGATTGTATGAAATTTGTTAGCGGATGACAAAATACTAGACAATGCGAAATATAAAAGCATTATTTCTTGAAATGAAAAATTTTGATGATAAATTATGGTAAATAATCATATTATAATTTCAAATAAAACCAAAGAAATATAATAATGTTATGAAATAGGTAATAAAAATAAATAAAATAAAACATAAATATAGGTATGGTTAATTTTAATAAAAAGAAAAGTTCATGCCAATTAGAGAAAAAAAAAATAGGAAAAAAAGTTTTACCAGCAGTACCGTCCGATCGATCCGCACAAAAATTGGTAGAATGCTACAATAAATAATTATAATAAATATTTGTTTCAAATTTGGTATATATGGTTCCCAAATTCCGCATTTTATGACCAATATAAAAACAAAAATAGACTTACCGTATGTTCCGTCCGGCTGATCCACGCTGTACCGTGGAAACGAGAAAACGGAATATAATATATTTATATATGAATTTGAGTTAAAAGTCATGAAACGAAAAACGTACCTACCCCTAATCTTGGGGGATAGTATCGCACCGAGCGTAATAATGTATAGATTTTTTGAAGAAAACCTACGTTTGAAAATAATTGTACAGCAAGCATCACAAAAAAAAAGAAAATTTTGTAACAAAATAGCACGTTGAAATCATCAAAACACCATTCGATAAGCATAATAATTTTTTCAATCTCAACTAGAATTCGTAGAATTAAATTCATTACCTATTGACCCTTTTAATGTTTCAAGAGCGTGAATCTTAATGACAACTGTTACGAAATTAGGTAGAATATTGAAATAGTGCAGAATCAATGTAAGTTTTAAATTTTGTGAATATTGCTTAACGCAATTACTGATTTTAGAGCATTTTAATAAACAAAAATTAACATCATCCAACGTACCAGATACACCATGCCACCCTTCGGCACCACACTCGTAGGTCTTGTATCCTCAATCAATTGAAAATATAGTGCGATGGGAGGAGGACTGATGGTTCCAACAACTAGTAATGAAATATCGATATTTTTCAGATATCGATAACAATCAATACAAATATCGATTTCTAACAATATTTTTCTACAATTTTTTCAAGAGTTTTCGGAGGTTAGGTTTTTTTTTTTTGAATAATGGATGAAAATTGGCAAATTCTGTGCTGAAATTTTTTCTTCTCATTTTGTTTGTTTTTACTTCCCATGATTTTCGATGATCTCATCATCGTTCGAACCAAGCTGTACGATATAAATTTATCCGTCAATTTTAGATGCTTAGCTTTTGTGAGTTTTCACGATCCTTTATTAGATGCTAAAATGAGTAGATATAAAGATACAATATGGAGTGTATAGGTAATTGAAAATGAAAGTAAAAAGTAATCAATCCTTTATTGTACACATTTGGACTTCATATTTCCCATTTTAAACGGACAGGTGGGATTATTTGTCACATTCATTGTTAAGAAAAAAAAAATGAAAAATATCCCTGCCGCATAAACCGCGGTGAGTGTGTATTTTCTAAAATTGTCAAATTTTGTAATGGCTGCCATTCGAAAACTAGAGAACCGATTTCGCTCAAATTTAATACCAAATCAGTACCTGACAGTCTCCAACTGCCATAAAAATTTCAAGCCAAAATCTTTTAATTCACATGAGTTGCATGATGACGACATGGTTTTTTGCAACACTATGTGGACTCCTTTCTCCGAAATTATTAAATGAATTTCAAAAATTTTAACACAAATATGTAGCCCATGAAAGCTTCTAACACTACCCCAAGTTTCAATGCCATAGGTAAACAGCGGAAGCCCCAAAGACTCCCAAAGAGTGGATATATATATATATATATATTTATTGTGTAAAGAAGAATTTGAGTGACCTATATATTCGTGATTTACGGCTCAGAATCGGCCCTTTTCTAAAGGTCCCGCCGCCACGTTCCGCCATTGCACCGAATGCAATAGTTATATTTTCCTTTGGAAAATACACTAAGAACTAGAAATCAAATATTCCCATTTCCATCCATAAATTTTCATTGTAAAAAATAATCGTAGGCCTACCATTTCACTTGCTATTCCTAGATTACTGTACACGAAACAAAAAATGCAAGTTTTGTTTTTTCTTTTTCTATCTTCTTTAATTTCTCAGTAAATAGTCGTGACTGTCGTGATTACCAAAGGCATCCAGTTAACAAGCCCCACATTGTATGAAGATAAAGTATTTTTATTGTCCAGGTAATTATATTCTTACGTACGGACCTTAATCGTTTGCTGACTCCATGTGAGAAGTATAAACTGCTCAGTACCTACATTTGATTTCACAATAAATAAACAAATAAATAAATACACGATGAACAGATTATACTTACATTCGCTTAGTGAAATTTTGACCCATTTTAAAAATTTTGTCTTGTAGGAACCGTAAAGATGCTCCAATTTTCCGGTATTATTCCAGAAAATTTAACGTCAAATAGCAATATAGGTGAACTAGAAAGATTAGGATATGGGTGAAGTTATAAAACAAATTATATCAAGAAATACCACAAAATATAGTATTGTTTTTCTTTGAAGTCGGTTTTTTTATTAATTCCGCAAATTGTTAGCCTAATCATAGGCGCTAATTTCTTGTAATTCAAGTGGGTGTTTGGCTTTAATAGAAGCAAAAGCACTTAGTGAAATACGATAATAGATTTATAAACTGATACGCCGACCCTCTCCACTTCCTCACTCACATCCGTACGTGGATCAAAGATGTGTATTGTATCGACAACTTTCTAAATAATAAAACGAAACAAATTCTTAAACAACTTTTATTGGATATTGGGGGCAGTATGTCCATTGAGTTTTTTAGTAGATGAAATGAAGAGATAAGTTAATTTAGTAATTGATAGGAAACACATCAATACCACACCAAGTAGTTGTTTATTATATAGAGAATAACAAAAGGCATGTTAACTCTAAGAACACCAGAAAGTAGAATGAATAATAAAAACGTATCAGAGAGTTAGTAACAGCAGTATAATATATCAGTGTAGCCAACAAGTGCTCCAACGATCAGTGTAACTCCAACAATTTTACTTTTTATTTTTCCCAATCGTGAACTTTGATTTTTGTTTATTTATTATCAATCATGCCCATAACTAGTGACAAGGCCTACCTTGTCTGTCAAATCCGCTTGGCTTGTACCTCTAGCAAAGAAATAAATTTTGCTTATTTTGGCTATTTAATTTTTTTTTTTTTTTTAATTTACCACACTTTAAACAAATATTTGTTAATTTTCAATATAAATAATACAGTAACCACTATACTTCAATTATTGAAATTAAGAAGCAAATTTTTATTATTTTTAACAGTTTTCATTGGTCACTTCTATTTACACCTTTGATCATAAAGTATACTATGGACCAAGCTAACAGATGAAAAAATGTCTGTAACATTACGCAAGTATGAGGTAAGGAAAAAGAAGTTAGCGGATGTCATTTGGTAATTTACCAGCACAATTTATGAATTTAGCAAACTGTGACAACTAGATCTGGTAATAAGTGAAATGTATGACCAATTTGTTAACAATCAGTCATTGTTTAACATAATAATTGATAAGGTATACAATTTGTCTTTTCAAAATGTTGATGAATTAAAAGAACATGGCAGCAAATTAAGTAGTAATATTCAAATTCTGTTTCAAGAAGAAATTACCTGTGTTGAACCACATGCACCGATATACTGACACACAAGGTACAACTGCAACACGTAAGTGATTTTCACTAAAATTATTTTTTCCATTCTAATTAACACAGTTTCTATTCATTCACAAATTACAATTGCTAAATTTGGCAACACTGAAAAAAAAACTGAAGTTGGCACCTATGTGTTGAACATTATTTTTCAGACAATAATATGTTTGTACAAAATTTCTTGACTGAACTATATAAACAAAAGATAGCATTTAAAAAACCTATAAATTATATGCTACTATTTCTACATTTGCATGCAACTTGACCACTTGCAAAGCAATTTTCAGTTGTCTGTATAGAGTACTTACTCCCCTCAGGCAGAGTATGTTGAATCGATGCTAAAAAAATTTTGCTAGCATTTCATACAAATTCACATAGATTATAATATCATATTAATCGTTTTACCTTTAATTAAACTAGATTTGTAAACATATTTTATTTTACGAGTACATGTACATACAAAGAATCAATTTTGTTTTTTATTTTGCAAATTTTTCAAGGTTGAATGAGGGACTAGGTGATGTAAGCTGAGTGATGTAAATGATGGTTTATACTCGTTGATTTATTCTCTATGATTTAATACCTAAAAAGTTTACAAAAAGGAAACACTGAGCTATGGTTTTGTGGTATGAGACCCTGGGTGGTAGAATTCAACCCAATAAAGACTAACATAAATTCCCTCAAAACAACACTCAACTAGTAAACCGAAAGCATCTCCATCAACAGAATTTGGTGAAGATGTGAGTTATGGTCCAGAACCTGCTCAACCAGCCAGGTGACTGTGTGTACCACTTTACACCATGCAAAAAAAAAATGTGGAGAATAATATTTACTAAAATAGCTAATGTCCAGGAAGGTGTCTCCAGAAAGGATCCTACCTGAATTAACCTCATCTTATTTCCTCGAGAGGGTCCATTGCCTATGGGTAAAAATTTGGCCATATTAAAAAAATACATTACGTATTAAAAATTGATCGAAAAAAAGACAGATGAAAATACATATGACCATCACTGATTAACAACAAAACGATGGATAACACAGAGCAGCGAAAAAATATACAGAAAAAAAGTTTTATGTTACTTGTTTGTAAACGAAAAAAAGAGGTAGAGGAACACAGTGATGGGGTAATTAAATTGTATCTGATACAGAGCCGCGACTATCACCACAAAAGGGAGTGATAGGTGTTGGTAGTGTGAGAAGTAAATAATTAAAATAAAATAAAATAAAATAAAATGGTTCGAAAGAAGGAGAAATTAAGTTTGAAACAGGTACTTAGTAAGTGGCTAGCCTAGTCTAGGGTTTATTATTAATTTGGGGATTTTATTTTATTTTTTTATTATGAAAATTTTAATTTATTTTATGTTTTTTATTATTGGGGATGGTGGCATCCTACAGTTTATACTATTTCTCTTGATTCACTCTCTAAAGTTAAAGTTTTCCAACTTTACAGAATACAGATTGGAGATTTGAGAATAGAGATGTGAATTTAAACCCAGCTTGAAATTCTGCAAGATTATAAACCAAAAGAAAAAAATATTTAGGCATCTTTTGACGCGGTAAAAAGTGGCCTTGTCTGAAATGTCATGTGCCTTGTCACAAACAAGCGGCTAGGAATTTTTCAGTTGATACTGCGTGGTGTCCAAGAAAATCGGCGCCCATGAACCTAAAAATCAAATACCTACGTTAAAATGATTGTAATAAATCGTATATAGCTGCAGGCCAACTCTACTCGAATGAGATCGCCTTCTACGAAGAGTAAAAAACAACAACAACGACAATAAATTACGTTTACTTTTACCTCATCGCTAACAAACATAATATTGTAATGTTAACATGCAAAGATGCCGAAAAGTGATCCACAAATGTAGATATTGTTAAGTTAGGTAAGTAGCCTATATAATTATTTGGCGTTAACCCAATGAATACGTTCGGTAGTTTTTGTGTAACTATTTTTTTTCTTACACATAGGCTGCATACTTTACACGAAACGCACTAAAGATATCCAGCAAAACCAGTCCAATAAGGAAAATATTTTTCGTTGGGCCTGAAATATTGAAGTACGGTACCTACCTAGGTATTCAGTTTAAAAGTTATAATATAGATTAACGATCGAGTACTATAATTAATTGGTTTATCGTGACAAATACAAATTGAAATCACAAGAATTAACTTAAATTAAATATATATAGGTTACAAAGTAGTGGGTCTTCAAGTATCCTTATCGTATGCATCTGTGGTAGTCCGAATTCTTATACATATACATATATATAATATTATATTATATTATATCTCCATGAATATATCGATTTTTAAACGATTTTATCGCAACTTTTCAGAGAAAAAGAGGGAAAAAAATTAAAATTGTGTAAGTCCATCGAGACAGATGAGAACAAAATTTCTCACATTATCGAAAATGTTGAAGAAATTTACTTTCAAATCGATCTTTTTTTTTTTATATATATGTTTTTTTTATTTCTTCTTACATCAAAGTTACCGCAGAAGAAAATGATTTCTCACGTCATTGTGTTGCCACGGTTGACGAAATTTCTGCATTACATTTCTTCCAAAATTCTGCAATCTACCTATATAGTTTGAGCAATTAATTTCAGAAAAATAATTTGTAACGAAATATTGCTTCGTAAGTAGGCTATACCTATACCTACCTTATATATATAACATACACTTGGATAGGTATTTTTTTTTTTTTGATAATTTAAAAATTTAATGAAATAATTACTGAATGATGGACTTGAACAATCTTCGTTAAAAATGAGCAGAGTGCATGAGAAGTAGGTTTAGTTTACGTTAAATACTATAATTAGTTTTTCAACTGATCTAATTAGGTGAAATTTGAAATTGAAAAGAAACCAGAAGTTTCTTCTCAGTTGTAAAATTTCTGTTAGCGTAAACCTTCTCTATTAATCGCCACCTGTTCAACTCACCTACGACTCACCTACGACTCAGACTAAATGAATATAGTAATTTTTATTCATCTCATTTTTCATAGTATAGGACTACATATTTGTCAATCTATGTTTTAAGGGCTGCCCACTGCCTGATTGATACTCCATATTTGTTTTTCATTGCGTCTTTTATTAGCACTTTAGTGGTTTAAAAAGAAAATATTCAGTCTTTGACACCTTATTTTTTCTTTTGTTCTTTGATGGGATGTGAACAATTTATAAGGCATAGTCGTCCATCAGCGACTGTTGCTGCATGAACATGTTCACCACTTTTTAACTTCCGGGTTAAAGTTTGATTCGCCATGCCAATAGACCCACATCTGATGATCCTGAATTTATTTACGCAAGCAACCTGTGCTACCTAGGTTCACATATCCCTCCTCTAAGTTGATGGCACTCCAGTAGTCTGTGTCTGTTTTCGTGTTCATTACTAACATCTTTTACACAGCTACCTTCTGTTTGTGATGTGTAGTAAGTTTCATCTTGGATTGCAACTGTAATAGGGAGGAGTGAGGAGTGATGTAGGGTTATGAACCACATATTAGGTAGTCTTCCATTGATGGTGGCACAGACAAATAGATATGTTCATCACTTTTTAACCTGTGGATTGCTAGTTTGATTCCCCACTTGAATTCGACCCACACCTCACCAGCAGTCACAATCTTTGCCAAAGAAAATCACTATCTGAGATATCAGGAAACTTTTGATTTTTAAAAGCAATTCAAAATTCTGTAATTTATTACCTAACCTTTAAAAGATTGCAGTTAAAATTTCTTCACACGAGTTCATTCTAATTTTGTTTTTAAATAAATTTTCTTTAGAAAATCTACTTATTACGCTTGATGCGAAGGTTTCGGGTGGGTAAGTTTTTCATTTCATGATTTCAAGAATATATATATACTAAGGTGCTTTGCCCCCTGGCCATTTTACGGCCTAATCCCCTCTTGTGTTGCTTTCTCACTATGAATTTGAAAAATGTTTATTTATTGAACAAAACAAAATATGAGAAATTAAATTATAATATGAACTTAACTATAATTTAAAACTAAAATGAAAAAACAACTAAATTATACCAATTTGTCTAATTTTCCAGATTTTATTCACCGAAGTACTTCTTTATATAGCACATTTGTGGTTCTCTTCACAGGTACTAATATTTTCAAATTGCGCTAAGTGTACTCACTCTTGAACATGCCATATTGACAAAAATATGAGAAAAAGTCAAAACACATATAACCCCATTTCACCCCTTAAGGGATGAATTTAAAAAAATCCAGAAATTAAGGAACAAATGCAAAAATATTTTAGTGCAAAAATTTCTCCAATATCTCAACCCATTAAGGAGATATTGGAAAAAAATGTAAAAACACATTCACCTTTTTTTGACCGCTTGGGAGTGGAATTTAAAAAAATCCTTCCTTAGTGAGTACCTACACTATGATAGTGATTTACCTCTAAAATTTCAAGTCATTCGGTGCAGTTGTTTTAGCAGGGCAATGATAAGTGAGTGAGTGAATGAGTCAGTCAGGACATATTTTATTAATACTGATATGAATTTGAGTTATTGGTGCCAAAATTTTCCTGAAATCATGAAACAAAAAATGTACACAGCCCCAACCCTGGGAGCTATTACCACACTAGGTGTAATAAGTAGATTTTCTAAAGAAAACTTACTTAATAATTCATAATATCACTGTTTTATTCTAAATTTTATGTTTGTTATTGTGGTGTGCGAAAGTCTAAATAAAAGTGCACATACAGTGGAGGTAATGTTCCAAGTAACGGATCAGGAAAAGCAAATTTTTATGACACAAGCTGTATTTCACTGTAAAATGGAATTACCAAAAAAAGGGGAACTGAACGCTCATGACTTACCTCACACACACTCCACTTTGATCATGTTTGAAGAAAATTACAACATTCTAGAATTTATCAATATAATCGAGATTGGACATGAACAACTTTAGTGCACTGGACATGTTTAGGCAGGAAAATAAAAGATAAACAAAAGAATAATTTCAGGATTTAGAAAGGAAAAACAAACACATACATTTTACCGGAGTTCAGACGGAGGTGCCAACTTGAATTGGTTGAAACCACAGGCTTAGCCGCGTTGAGAAGACAAACATGTTGACAAATTGATGTAAAAATTAAAAGTGAAAAAAAAGAGAGAACAAAACTCAGCAGATTAATAGTGAAAAAGGAAATGGTGGTCAGACCCGCGATTGTCAGCCAACAGTAGGTAGCTCCGTCTGTTAATTTAACATAAGAAAATAGGAAAATAAAGGAAAATAAGAGAATATAATAAAATAATACCCGCACGCTACATTATTTTTATGTTAAAGTACGTACACTTAACCTATTATTATATATCTACTCTAACGCTAAGGTAGTATTAAGGAAAATTTAAAAAAAACACTAAAAATACTTCCAATTTCGAGACCCCTAGTGGAGGCACAGTGTTTGGGGGGGGGAACGTTTATCACTCATGGAGGATCCTAACTCCGCTGTATTTCAGCCTAAAGCCAAACAATTCATTGTTGAAAGAATTGAAGGAAGTACCATATAGAGATAGTTATGGGCAAGGGAAAAACGTAATTCTGAGACACTTTTTCATCGGTTCGTTTATCGAATTCGAACGTTTAAAATAAATAAAAATATAGCCTATCTACCCGGAAAATACCTATAATTTAAATTTATCCGACATTAATGAACGCGACCTTTCAAATTCATAACTATAGCTCTTTGATCCGCACATCTCATCCACAATTCGATACCTAAGTTGGCATACTGGATATTCTGGATTTGCAGACGTTTATAAAAAAATTAATATTAGAATACACGCACGGTATAAATAGTCAATAAAATTACCAGATTTAATTCACAATCGTACAGGCCTACCTTTTATCAATGAAGTTGTGGATTATTTAACGATTGAAAAAATTACGTACAAACTGAAAGCCTCCTATGTTACCATGACATCCTCACAACGGGGGTACGTCTAACAGACAGGAAGTAGACATAAAGTGAACAAATTGGTGCGTGTGTGTGTGTGTGTTTGTATGCGTGCGTGTGTGTGTGTGTGTAAGAGCGAAAAAAGTATCATTAAATATTTTTACCAAACGAAACGTCCATTGTCAAGGTAGATACGTCATCCTCATTGATTTAATTAGGTAAAATTTACCCATAGGTACCTACCGACTGTACAATTATTATGTTTGAAAAATTTGCAAGAATTGTTCTTCCATCTGTTTCTCGGAAATCGGTGAAAGGCATTATGTTTGTACACGCCTATGTAAATAAAATAAAATAAAATAATATGCGGTCTTATGCAAGGATATACATATACAGGTACTGATTACATTGTGGGACTTCTCGCACATAATGAAATTGTTTCGTGTAGGCTTCGTGTTAAATACGCGTCCACTGCCTAACTCATTGTTCGAATAACCTAAATAATAATTTTGTTCATTTTCGAAAAATCATGGATAGGCCTATATTTACCCAGTCACACAGCGGAAGAGAAATATGGTTAGTAGGTAATGCAAAATCATATGACGACTGGAATAATAGTTCCAGTTCTATAATTTTATGTTTGGCTGGTCTCTGAAATGGGTAGAGGGGGTGAAGCGATAAAGTAAAAATTGTCTAAGGACCCTAAACGTTACGACGAGTTCCATACTTGTTAGTAAAATTACGAAACATTATCTTAATACGAAATTCTTACCTGACATTCTTTTTCTATTCGGCTACCAAAAAAAAAAATGGTTTTCCAAAATTAAAACGAACGAATTTCTCCATATATGAGAGTTACTGCGACACGCAAGTTGACTATTATTTATTACATTGAATAGGCCATAACTGTAGGTCCAATAATAATTATAACAAAAAATGTCTGCACGGACGATATTCTGAAAAAAATCGAAGACTGGAGCATGATACGCGCGAAGTCCAAACAATGATATTCCAGATTTAATTTTGTAATTTTGTTTTTTCTCCCAAATTGAACGACCAATTATAAATGAACCATTTTTTTCGGAGTAATTGCCACATAATATGATACCGCGTACACTACGGTCGATTATATTAATTTTCTGGCCATGATGATGAGGTAGAAAATGTTTACTTAGTCGTGTTATATATGTGCATTTTCTAGACTCTTTGAAAAGCATTACTTCAGACTATCCAAAATCCATTTTCACTTGTTTTCTACTTTCGACGCAGTCCGGTAGTCCGAGTGGAACGCTATCGAATAAACTCAACATCGAATGTAGATTTTGATTCACATGCATTTGAAATTCAACTAATGAAATGTTGTACTCCAAAAGTGTGCTAATGTAGCTGTGGTTAAAGCCGTAATCAAGATTAAGATCAAATTTGTGGTACCTACACGAATAACTAAAAATTGATAGATGTTGAATTCGAGCCCAGTTACACGCAGATAGAATTGCCCAATAAAGTCGCCAGAGACGATGATATTTAAAAAAAAAAAAAATTATTCCGTTACAAAGTTCATTTCTCTTCCTAAACCTGAATAAAATTCTGTATTTTGATTAGGACATAGGCTAAATATTGAGGGACTGATTATGGCTTCACCTGTATTCAGTGTTTATTACTGTAGACTTTGAATAACAATGAGTAAAAACGTTTCTATTTTTTCTCCACCATTTTGAAAAATATAGGTAGATAATCATCAATAAGATATTTTTGTAGCCCCCGCATGGAACGTACGGTTTTTGAGGTAAGTATAAGGTGAGTATAACCAGGAGTGTATCAAATAAATTTTTTGCAACAACTTCTGATAAATTACATTTTTATACGCACCTTCACATATGTATAAAGCAGGCGATTTTAAAATCATTTAGGAGACTTGAGCGCATGCGTCACTTAGTACACCGGTCTTTCGACACTTAGCCTACATTTCCTATAATTTTAAATTAAATTTTTTTTTTATTCTTACAAGTTCTTCTAGTGGGGGATTTCGAATTTCTGACTTCTGTGGTACAGAGCTATCACCGCCACGAGATCTGGTTGAAAATAACTAGTAATAGTTTGGGCTTATATGTTTGCCAATTGCCAAAATATTTATTTATCTCATTTTTTTTTTTGCTTTCAAGGTGGAGGGGGTGCTGCAAGAAATAGTGTGCGATACACATGTATCACAATTAACTATTTTGCACGAAGATATTGCTTATAAATTTTTAAAATCTTTCTTGTATGTAAATGGCGTGTTAAATGTATTCTAGATTTTTTAGCACATGCATCAGACTTATATTCTCATGGAACTACACGCCCACTTGGAACAGTCCTATATAGCGTACCTACAAAAAGTGCACAATGCTAAAGCATTCCATGGAAATAATAACTGTATTGCGTATGGATATTACAGATAAGTACGCATTCTATTAACATTCATTTTACCAAACTGCTCATAAGCACATGTCACAAAAAAATACAGTGTCTCTACTTTTATTCTGAATGGTTTAGAATAATTTGCGTGAAAACTTTGATTTGATAGATTCATGTTATAATAACAAATTTAAATCCTTCAACCAACGTGCTCATATACATATTATATAAACAACCATTTGGGTAACAATTAACCATCTTAACAATGGGTTGCAAAAGTTGTATCCAGTTGAAAGAAATGTGTTTATTCTGAATGAGGTAATCTGAACAGTCAAAATGGGCTATGTTTACTTGAGTTGTTCCCTGAGCATTTATTCTGAATGCACTCTCACATTCCTCACTTGAGTGAAGTTTTCTACGAGTGGTCTCGATTCAGAAAAAAAATCAATATTTTGTATCGATATAGATTGGTAGATGATATATTGATGCCAATAATAATAATAATAATAATAATTAATAATAATATTAATAATAATAATAATAATAATAATACCTAATATTAATAATAATAATAATAATAATAATAATAATAATAATAATAATACCTAATATTAATAAAGATAATAAACTTAATAGTCATCATTATAATTTTATCATGCTATATAACTGAATTTCACTATACCCTGATTCACACTTGGTTAGTTTTGCACCTACTAGCGAACTATTTGAGGTACTATTATATTAACAGTTAAAATTAGTTGTTGTTTTTAGCTATTGAAGTTAATTTTAGCATAGCAGATAGTCTTCCAAAAATCTAATTAGAATCTCATATGACAATCTGCCAAGTTGAAGTTGACTTTAAAATGTTAAAACGGATAGTAATTATAATAGTTAACAGAATAATAACCCAAGTAGCTGGCTAGTATCATGAAACTAACCAAGTGTGAATCAGACTTATGACTAAACTCTGAAATTACATTTATCATAAATATAATAAAAATTATAAAATTTTTGAACCACAACGGACTACTAACCAACTTCTTTCTATTTTAGTCAATTATATTATCAACATTAATATTTATTACAATTATATTTAACTCATACTATAAATCTGATACAAGCAATGTTAATATTTTGAAAAAACTAATTTAAAATTGACAATTTTGTATACTTACTTTGTGTGTCACAGCAGAAAAAAAAAAAACAAAAAAAAACAACAGTTAAATATGTATTATATTAAGGGATAGAAAGTAGCTTAGAAATCCTGTTGTTTCAAATTCAACAATATTTGTTATTGGAGATGTACATATCAATAGGATAAAATATTTATAAACTCAATATTGATACAAATATCGATATACTCCATATTGATTCAAATATCGATACAATATCGATATTATTAGGTGTAAAATATCAATAGGTATGTGCAAGAACAATATCAAAACTACCATGCAAAACTCATATCATCTCTCTATGGCAAACTTCACAATTATTATGGAACTGCCTACTTTCCACACTTGTTACACAATAATATACTTGCCTACTATTTTAGTTCCCACTGTCTAATGCGGGAGATTTTTTGTAGCGCTGGGTCTATGGTCAGGGAGAATTATAATTGTAACTCATATAAGTTACATCATGGTTGTGTGCGTGCGCAACGCGCACACTCACAATCACACTATTATGTTTACACAGCTATAGCCCCAGTGGAACTCACACTTTTTTAAAAAGCTTTAATTTTTGACATTGAGGCTGGTTTAAGTATGTGCATTCTATTTTTTTATTATGAAAAAATTAGATTAAAAAATTCATATTCCTCTAAAAAAAATTTTACGTCACCTTAACGTGGGTGCCATTAATAATAATTAATTATATAAAAATATTTACAATAATACTCATAAATTACAACATCATAAACAAAAACAATATAAAAAACAAAAAAACATTAAATTTAACTTTCTATTAGATTTATATGGTGACAATCAAACTACAAAAACCATGAATAAATTGACCAAATTTACAATCGTACAAAATTAAGGAGAGAAATTATAATGTTAGAATAAAATAATAAGGGTTATATTTTTGAGAATATCATTGAAATATTTAATACCATTTTAAGGTTTTAGTTTACTAAAAATTTTAATAAATTAAATTCACTGATATTATTTAGGTACCTATCAGACGTAAGTGTTTGAATAGTTAAATTAAAAAGTCTCATTGGTAGGCTAAATCGTTCTCTTGTCCGTGGTCTGAAGACTCATTTTCATTTCAAATAATCAAACTCATACAGTGCAAAAAAAAAGAAGAAAAAAATTAAAATAAAATTCACTTTTATTATTGTAATTAATCTTTTTACATCTTATTCTGCACTAAACTACATAAACTACACTTTCAGTTTCCTACAAATGAACTCGACGATAGATCCAATATACATATACAGGTAGGTACTATAGGTACATGTCAGAATTTACGGTACTTCCTTCGTTATGAAATTCATGTAACACGAAATGTTTTTTCACAATTTTCTAACTTGTTCTGCATAACACAAACGGTATATTATTAAATTATAACTTTTCTCGTCGGCTACTATATTTAACATCCTCTCGGCCATTTTTAAGCGTAATTCGGTTTATTTTTATCGACCTTTCAGAATTTCTTGTTGCCTCAGAAAAATTATGAGATCCAACACATAAAATAACCATAGCAATTCGAAACTTTATTATTGTAGCCAATACCTACGTACACGAATACGTCGCGTCAAAAGGAAGAATGAAAACAAAAAACTCTAGCGCAGCAAGCTTTGCTAGAAAAAGTAGGTTTTCGAGAAAAAAATTATGAATTTTGATGGTAATTGGCTGTAAGTTTATGTGCGTTAATGGTATGTTATGATTGTAAGAAATTTTCTAACCGCTGACAAAATATGAGACAATATGAAACTTAAAAGCATTATTTCTTGAAATTAAAAATTAATTATGATGATAAAGTATGGTAAATAATCATATAATTTCAAATAAAACCAAAGAAATATAGTAAAGTAATGAAATAAAAAAACAGAAAACATTGAACATGTGATTAATTTTTGTAAAAAAAAAAAGTTCTTGCAAACTATAAAAAAAAATGAGGAAAAAAAGCTTTACGGGAGATACTGTCCGGTCCATCTGCACCAAAATTGGTAGCATGCTGTAATAAATTATAATAAATATTCGTTTCAAATTTCGTACATATGGTTCAAAAATTCCGCATTTCATGACCAATATAAAAATAAAAATAGCGATACTGAAAGTACAATCCGGCCGATCTACGCCAAAATTAGTAACGTATACAATGAATATGAAAATAAATATTTATCCGATTTTCTTGGCCATTGCTGCGAAACTGAGCATTTTGTACCCAAAATAAAAACAAAAATGGTGGTACCTGAAGTACTGTCCAGCCGATCTGCACCAAAATCAGTATATCTGGTCCTTGATTTAGTACAAATGTTCGTACAAAATTTCGTGATTATCGAAAAAAAAATTGTGACCTGCGCAGTGGGAACAAGAAATTAAGTTATATCTATCTATATTATTATAATAAACGTGCAACCTAATTTTTAAAACAAAATTCATCGAAAACTATTCAGACAAAAATCAAGGCGCATGCCCAAGTACTTAATGTTTCGTTATTTTCATCCTAATAACGAATTGATCAGTGTTGCCAGACCAGTACAAGCCAAAGCCCTGCAAAACGACACTTTAGGGCTTATATATATACATACAAACTGATTAACAGGCTTCACACGGGTGAGGCATGTAATATTTTCTCTTAAAATTTCTTGTCTAAAATTTTAGGGACTTTTTTTTACTGTATGCCTAATATTTCCCTAATACATTTTGTATTCATTTGCAAAACATAAAAAAGCTGAAAATAGAGGCACATTTGAGCCCCTAAATAAGCAGATGGTACATCATGCATTTTCATCACTTATTCAGTAGTTCACCCCGTTACCTTACAGGTTTAAAACTTTTTGTTGATTTTAATTCTATTTTAAAATTATATTTTACTTGCTGATGAAAGAAAATCTGTAAATATTTGTCAGATCAAAAAAAGGGTCAGTGGCCCATGCCAGTTGGAAAAATAGATGTTGCCTAGAATAAACATAGGTAATTTCAAATTACGTTCATTGCAGGTTCATCTTATGTGAGTGAAAAATGGTTCAACAAAATTAAAAGATTAAAAATCAATAAAAAAGAATTCTACACCTTTTTTTTTCAGGGGTATAATTTAGGCTTATTCAATATTCAATCAATATATATATATATATATATATATATATATAAAAAGCAAAGTGTCATTTGTATGTGCCTACTTTTTTCCTAAATTACCTACTCCTAAGCACTCAGGGTTATGGTGTTTTATAGCCGTTGGTTTCCTATTGATAATAAGAGAATTCCGCAGCGGTGGCTTTTCATGGAGAGGAGCAATATGGCAAATACAAAAATTATGTCAGAACAGTTGCATGACATGTTTTTCATTTATTAATATTAATTATTTTTGATTTACAAAATCAATGTTTTATATTAAACTATAAATATTTTATATTAAGATTATTTTTTAATATAAATAAGATTAATGTAAATTGTAAATTTATTTTAGGGTCTTGAAAATGAAACAAAATTATGTCAAAATAATTGCATAACCTTTGCGGATTAGGAACCCTGAAAATTTATAAGCTGCTTCCTGAGCAACGCCGGGTTCAACAGCTAGTCACTTATAAAAATACCCAATTTTCCCTACTTACCACATTTCAACAACACCTACCCAACCGATTTTTCATTAGATATTTGCAAAATCAAAAATGCCAAACTTAGATAATGAGAAAAGTCAATAGAATAAGCAAAATTGAAATAACAATTCTGAAGTTAAAGAACAGAAAAATGAAAGTGAATAAACAAAATAGTAGCCACGTATGTTGGTAGCTGTTCACGCACACAGTGACACAATTTATTTGAGAAATCATTTTTTTAAAGATAACTCAATTGTGGAATACCTTGTCGTGAGAGATATACTCACCAGAAGGAAATTCAACAGAATTTAAGCGTGTTCAGCCACTTCGTACACAAGTACGGGTAAGTGGTTTATATACGGCTTATTTACACCCACACAAACACACGTACATAAGAGAATACGTACGTTAATGAGAACGGCCAGGTCGCATCATCCCCTATCAAGATAAAAGATGGCTGGCTGGTTCGTGTACGAATCTTGACATCATCTTATTGTGTCACGATTTGGTACCCGTACATTACCTGCAAGTACATACAGGTAATTACAATCGAACGAGTTTTGTGTATTTAATGTCACAAGGACGATTATTTGCCTGCCCTTTGGGGCGGCAACTGTTGTTGAGGGCTCTAAATCCCTTTACCTCATACCAGTGAGTCCCCACAGCTACTCCCCTCAGTTTTTGCGCCGCAAAAATGATCAAATTGCGCAGGCCTGGGGGGACTTGCGGGTTTATGAGTGCCTCTTCTGGTCTGCCTCCCACTTGGCCAGTGCGCTTCCAACTGCAGCGCCAACGCACTCGTATGATTGTCACCTTGCGTCGGCACGCTCCTAGTATTGGGCGCAACTGCCTTTTCCCCTACACCTAGGTGGATGATTTTTTGTATAGGCGTATGGGTGGTGGCGGGAGTGAGGGGGCAGAGGTTGCTTAAAGAGTGGCTTTCTTAGCATCTGGGAGTTTGACGTCTCTGATGCTAAGGCAGCCATCTTCGCCTTTTCGTTTGCTGCCCACTCAGCCGTGAAGAGGAACTTCATTGGCTCCCTGGTCTCTGCGGGTTTCGGCTCCGATCTCAGGGATTCCAGAATCAGGGTCGATTCCATTGGTGACTGGGGAGGAGAGACTATTGGGGGAAGCAGAGTTGTCATCTCTGCTAGGACTTTGTCTATAGGAGGAGCTGTGTCCCTGAGCAGCTCCTCCTCTATCCAGTCCAGCTCCGTCTTCGGCTCAGTCTTCTACTGAGTTTGTAAAGACTCAGCAGTTTTCCGAGCAAATTGGGAGGTGGTGGACTTTAGGATGGTATTGGTTGGCAGTGACATTAGAATAGGTTGTTTGAGGAAAAAGGAACCAAAAATATTTCAGAAAACACGTCCAAGATATCTGGCAGTTCTGAAGTGGGTGATTTTACTTCAGTATTCAATTTACCATTACAGTTATGTTTCATTATTTTCACATCTTCTTATCAGCATGTAGAGGGGATAGCACTTAATATTCTCAACCGTATGCAAGTTTTCCGGTTAAGTTCTGATTGGTTTAAGCAAAGTTATGCCTGAAATAAACTCATAGAATATTTTTCAAATTTTTATTACAAAGGAATCTCCGCTTGTGATGTCACAACGTTGAGATTATCTTTGTGTTTAACGGTAAACGCACGTTGCGATGTTTATTTCTCTATCGCACGTGGATTTGTTTATTCCTGTCATTTTCTTTTTTTTGGCATTCCTTGTTTGCTTATCTCCGGAGTTTCTTTTGTCTCACGGACTTCCAATTTTTGTCGCATATTTTTTTAGCGGGTTTAAACTTACGTAGCGGATATTACTTTTTCAGGAGTAAATTTTATTTTCTTCGCATTAACCTCTCAGACATGCGAGAAGGGTGGGAATTTTTACGTTTTTTACTGCCAGGGGGCCTGCCTCTTTTTTGTGGACATAAGGGGGCCTCAGGATCGAATGTTTTAGTGGTAACATCGTCCAAAAATCTTACCGAATTTTTTAATGTTTTCTGTTGTGAATTATTTGTTTCACATTTTTCGACAGATTCTTCCGTATTTGTTTGGGAATCTGTCTGGATATTTTCTACGTTCTCCCTCTGCAACCTTTTTATTCTTTTATCGTCACTTACCATGTATGCAGGCTTCAATCTATCGATTGAAATTGTTCGAGGTTTGCCTGCAATAAGTATCACAAAGTTTTTCTCATCTCGTGATACTACTTTGTAAGGACCGGCGTATGGTTTCTCCAGCACAGATCTCATTTTTTCGTCTCTAACAAATACGTGTGAAGTATTGGCCAAGTGTTTCGAGACGTAAATCTTGGGCTGGCCATGGTGAGCTGCCTGTTTTAGGAAATTGTTGGCATCATTTCTTATGTTTTGTACCATGATTTTGGGGCTAACTTCCTTCGATTCTGTGAAGAAGTCCCCTGGAGGTGTAGCTCTTCGCCAAACGCTAATTGCGCTGCAGAGTGACCTGTATCAGTTTGTAGGGCAGATCGAAGGCCTAAGAGGATTGTAGGGAGTACGTCTACCCATCTCTTGGTATCATGAGACATGATAGAGGCTTTGAGAGCTCTATGCAATCTCTATATTTTGCCATTGGCTTGAGGATGGTAAGCTGTGGTATGACTGTGTTGAACACCAAGCTTATTAGACAGCTCTTTAAAGAGTGAGCTCTCAAATTGGCGACCTTGATCCGTAATTATGACTTCTGGTATGCCATACCTCGCAATCCAGGTATCGTATAACCTTGCAGCTACTGTAGGAGCTGACATCTCATGTAGAGAGATTGCTTCTGGCCATCGTGTTGTCCTGTCTATTATCGTCAACAGGCATCTGTGTCTTTGAGATGGTGGCAATGAGCCTACCAAGTCCATATGTACTGTTTTAAACCACTCCGTTTGTTTGAAGGATTTGCGGGGCGAGCGAGTGTGTCTTCCCACTTTGGATTCTTGACAGTTCAGGCAACTGCGAGCCCATTTGTTGCAGTCAGACTTCATTCGTGGCCATACAAACCTTGCCGAAATCATATTAGCACTACATTTTGGCCCAGCATGTGACAGATTATGTACACTGTTGAAAGCCAACGTGCGATATTTTACCGGTAGAAATGGCCTATTCTAACCTGTACTGATGTCATGTTAATAAAACATCAGTACCAAGAATTTTTCGCTGTCTCAATTTGAGAGTAGTATCATCGTTCGATAACAACTCTTGCAATTCTGCATCCTTAAGCTGTGCTTTAGCTATTTCAGCATAAGGTAATTGGACAGGAGCCAAGATAGCTTCGATTCTACTCAAGGCATCAGCTGGAGTGTTCAGTTCTCCACTTATATACTGAATGTTGGTAGTCAATTGACCAATGTAGTCTAATTGTCGTGCTCTTCTCGGCAATGCCGGTTCTGCTTTTTGTGTGAAGGCATATGTTAGGGGTTTATGGTCAGTATACACAGAAAAACATCTACCCTCTAATTGGTGCCTGAAATGCTTCAACGCAGCAAAAATTCTGAACAATTCCCTATCGTATGTGCTATAGTTCTTTTCTGTTTTTGAAAGCTTCCTCGAGAAGAAAGCTAGTGGTAACTTCTTGTTGTCTTTATCCAATTGGTAAAGAGTTGCACCAATAGCAAAATCAGATGCATCGGTACTCACGTTTAATGGCAGACTTTTGTCTGGATAAGCCAATAGAGTTGCATTTGCCAGTGTATCTTTGATTTTCTCAAAGGCCTGTTCGGCTTCTTCATTCCATTCGAGTGGAGTCTTATCTTTCTTTTTACTTGTCTTTATTATTGCAAACAGCTTACTTTGTTCGGCTGCTGCATTCTTCATGCAACGTCTATAGAAGTTCACTATCCCCAAGAAACCCCTAAGTTCAGCAACATTTGAGGGTTTCGGGAAATTCAATATTGGCTCTACTTTGGTCTTCAAGGGGGAAATGCCTTCCGTCGAGATCTTGTAGCTGAGGAAGTCAATTTCGGTCTGTGCATATAAGCTTTTACTTACGTTGATAGTAAGCCCGGCGGCGTGTATACACTGTACGACGGCTCTTACATTCTCCTTGTGCTGTTGCTCACCGCCTTCAGAGCAAATGCAGATATCATCCAAGTATGCATATGCAAACGGCAATTCCCTAAACAGTCCATTGATAAATCTCTGGAAAGTTTGTGCTGAGTTGCGAAGTCCAAATGGCATTCGAAGGTATTCGAATAGTCCGAAGGGGGTTATAACCGCTGTCTTTGGTGTCATGGTCAGCCATAGGAATTTGGTGGAATGCCCAGTTGATGTCAATTTTGGTGAACATCGTTTTACCCTTCATGTTTGCGTTGAAGTCCATTATACTGGGGACTGGGTAGCGATCAGGAACTGTTATGGCATTTAAGGCCCTGTAGTCTCCAACAATTCGCCACTCTCCACTTGCTTTTTTGGTAATGTGGATAGGGGAGCTCCATGAGCTTTTTGAGGGGCAACATACACCCTCCTCAATGATGCGACGAAAGTACTCCCATGCCGCTTTGAGTTTGTCAGGCAGTAACCTTCGTGCTCTAGCATGGCAAGGCTGTCCCTTGGATTCTATGTAATGAACCGTATCGTGTTTGTATGTAGGATGCCTGCGAATTGATGGTTGAGTGACTCCAGGATAGTCAGACAGGATCCGTAAGAGTTGTCCAATGACTTTTGTACAGCTGGATGTATTTGTGTCCAGTCTGTAAGCATGCGTTTTGCCATCCACACAATTTTTAGTTTCACTATTGATCAGTTTGCCGTTTTTGAGGTCAATGATCAGGCCAAAATGTGAAAGGAAATCTGCACCAAGGATCGGATTTGGAACATCAGCAACTGTGAAGGACCACATCATATTTTCCTTAAGTCCGATGTCAACTTTGCTGGTCTCAAGTCCATAAGCTGGAAGGTTTTGACCATTCACAGTACGGAGATAGTATTTCGGAGGAAGTACATTTTGGTTTTTATTTACTGGCAATATACTCAAGTCTGCACCTGAGTCTATCAAGTACCATCTCCTATTTGTCCTGTCCTTTATGAACAGGCAGCATGAGTGTTTTTCCGAGGAGTCTTTGACCACACAGATGGCCCCTCGTTCTAGTTTGACGCTTCCTTGTTGTAGGATTTACCCCACCATTTGCACCTGTTGTTGCATTTTGTGGCTTCTGCGCCAAACCGATTGTGAAAAAAGCAACTTTTATCATCCCAATTTCGAGACTGGTTTTTGGGAGATGATGTTCTTGGGGGAGTTGAACTCTGACCCCTGTTACTGGAACTCGATCTTCGGTCTCTAGACCGGGACTGTCATCCTTTGCTATTGCCACTGTTGTTGTTGTTGCTCCTACTTTTGGATCATTGTCGCCAGCTACTACTGGGTTTTGTCGAGCTTTGGCTTTTGTTTCATTTCACTTCATCGGTCAACTGAGCTATTTGGGTTCGAAGTTGAGCGAGTTCTCCAGTCTCTGCAGACACTGCACTGACCACGGGCTTTGACCTGGTGTATTCGAGTACATTATCTGCGGATTTTGCAAGGAAGTCCAAGTCTGCGGATGTGTTTATCACAGTCGAACCTACAGCAGCTAGTCATTGCACAACACTTTGGGGAAGTTGTTTGCAAAATTTTTGCCTATGACAGAAGGGGCTACTATGTTATCTGCCTTCTGCCTCAATTTCGCCATGAAGATTGAGGGTTTGTCGTCCCCCATCTTCATACCACCCATCACATCATCAATAATTTCATTCTTTGTTTTTCCAAATACATTTTTGATCTTCTTGACAAACCAGGCATATTTGTCATCTTCTGTCAAAGGGCATTCCATGATGTCCGGAATGTGGCGGATTATCTGTGGGGGCATGCCTCCACAGATATGTAGATACCGCTGGTTCAGAGTTATGTTCTCAGTCTTGAACCTGCCTTCTAATAGAGTCAACCATAAGTCTACCTCATTGGGCAGAAATTCCGGGATCTCTATTCTCCATCTGTAGAAGTTGGGGTTCTGCCCTGGCTGCAATTGCAAAATTTGCATAATCTGCGCCAAGACTTCGGGTGTCAGCTGTGGCTGACTACTTCCTCCCTGCGATGGTTGTGGGTTTTCGGTTGGTGGTGGGACCATTGCTATGTCTTTCTGATGACAAGTGTATTCCACAGAACTACTTCCTTCCTTGCTGGTTGAAAACACAGGCACCTGTGTTTGTAGGACAGGTGTTTTTGGGTCAGAAGTTTGGCTTAAAGTTCGACCACTTCTCAACGTTTTAACTGCTAGTTGTTCATTATTTATTGCAGTTCCCAATTGTGTTAATTCTGGGTGTTGAGGGCCTTCTTCCAGATTTGCTAAATTTGTAGAGTGTCGAGTCAAAGTCTGGGGGGTTGGGGGATGAGTCCAACCTTCTTCCTCCAGGTCTACTGTCTTCTTTCACCTTGTTTGTATATTTTAAGGAGAGGGGTATGAATTCCCACTTCAGCAGACTCTACTTCAACAACCTAAAAGGTGTCTTAGTCTGCAAAAAAAATTTTTATTTGCCGAGCAAGCGAGTTTCTTGCCAGCGCACCGCGCCAATTTTTGTAATAGTGCAATGCGCCTCAAGACACCTCATTACGTAGCCAAAAATCACGTCGGGGTCACCACTGTGAAATACCTTGTTGTGAGAGATATTCTTACCAGAAGGAAATTCAACAGAATTTAAGCGTGTTCAGCCACTTCATACACAAGTACGTGTAAGCCAAAACCAAGGCAAACACTGGCAATTTTAGAGCTGGTTTGGGTGGTTTATATACGGCTTATTTACACCCACACAAACACACGTACATAAGAGAATACGTACGTTGATAAGAAGGCCAGGTCGCATCATCCCCTATCGTGATAAGAGATGGCTGGCTGGTTCGTGTACGAATCGTGACATCATCTTATTGTGTCACGATTCGGTACTCGTACATTACCTGCAAGTACATACAGGTAATTACGATTGAACGAGTTTTGTGTGTTTAACGTCACAAGGATGATTATTTGCCTGCCCTTTGTGGCGGCGACTGTCGTCGAGGGGTCCGAGCCCCTTTATCTCATACCAGTGAGTCCCCACATCAATTTTTATATGATAGATTTTCAAATTTATTGATTTTAAACCAGCAGAGGATTCGGACAATTAATTTAGTAAAAGATTCGTTCAAATCGGTTTAGCGGTTCTGGAGCCAATTTGAGATATTAAAAACCATTTTCATTCTTATAATATAGATTAATTTGAGTTATTGGTGCCAAAATTTTGCCGAGGTCATGAAATGAAAAACGTATCTACCTCCAACCTTGGGGGCTAATACCGCATCAAGCGTAATAAGTAGATATTCTGAAGAAAACCTACTTAAAAAGTGAAAAAATAGGGGAAAAAAGAAAAAAGAAAACAAAAATAAAAATATACCGACTTTAATCTGGGTAACTTTCTTTCTTTTAAATTCACACGATTTTCGGCACGAAAGTTCAGTATTCAGTACACGTAGGTAGCCAATAATATCATCAGGATAAATAATACATTGTTTTCATTTTTCATTCTTATAGTAGGTAACTACCTACGTTAAAAGGAGCTTGAATGTTGAAAAACATATTCCACATTATGCGTAGAAATATGCTTAACATAATACCTAGTAAAGAGTTTCAACGTGTTCACGAGTGTAGACTATAAAAATGAAGCACCTGACTGTATTGTTATTTCATATAGGTATGTACATAGGTGTACCTTAATACTTACATAACGTTATTTTTTACAAACGAATTAAAAACGTATCAATCAACTTCACTTTCTTAATTTTTTTTTTTTCATTTTCTACCACACCGATATGTAATGCGACTGAAAAATATTATATATTAAATATAACTTACTTCTAAGTTATGTTTCGCGTAATGGAGAACCAATAAATTTCTTAGTTTAGGTACCTGAGAGGAATTAGCGTACGAAAAAAACAATTTACAGTAACTTAGTTGGGCCGTATTCTTAAGCTTTTTTTTTTTTCTTAAATGAAAGCACTCTTCAGTAACCTTTTTCCTATATTTAAGTACTGGAACCACAGATAAAAATTCACTTACGTAGATTTTTTTTTTTTTTTCAGTCCAGTATTGTCTAAGAATAAAGTCCGTTGTTTTTGGATGATTGATTCTGACAAAAGGTAAACATAATCCCAATTAGGTCACTTTTTAAGCAGGTTACCTTTATTTCATATTTTTTTGTTAATTAAACATTATGAGAATTTTGGCCGAGTCCAAATTATTAAGGTTAAAAGTTTATTATCAAAAACCGAACCAATCAAAAGGGCATAGCTCAGAAAGAGGAAAATGTGAATAATTTCAAATAATACTTTTAAGGAGATGACAATCATTGTTGACGTAAAAGTAGACTGTGAATTTTGTCAGATTAATCTGGGACGTAGATATTAGGTAGTTTCTCCCATAACATTTGGAAAGTTCGAGAAATTATGTCTGTTGATGATTAATTGGGAAAATAGTACAACTTTGGCAGTACTTGATGTTGTTTTATGTCTCATAGGGAAAAAAATAGAAGAATAGAAAAATTTCTCGTATCCAAATCCAGAGGCGCACCTACAATTTTATTTTAGGTATATATGGTTGTAAAATGTTGAAATCAAGTGCACAATTTATTTTTCTTCATTTTTAATTGCGACTTCAAAAAAAAGGAAGGGGTTATCAATTCAATCCGTAGATTTATACATACCTACTTTTTAAGTAGGTTTTCTTCAGAAAATCTACTTATTACGCTGTGCGGTATTAGCCACCAAGGTTGAGGGGTTCGTTTTTCGTTTCATGACCTCAGGAAAATTTTGGCACCAATAACTCAAATTCATATACATATATATATATATATATATATATCTGTCTATCTATCTAGAGATAGATAAATAGATATTAATCCATTTTCTTGGTACAGATCGCAATTTTAATCAGATTATTACGAAATTTGATACGAACATTCATACTAAGTCAAGGACCAGACCTATTGATTTTGGTGCGGATCGGCCGAACAAATCTTCTGGTACCACCTTTTTTGTTTTTATTTTGGCTATAAAATGCTCACTTTTGTATCAATAACCACGAAATTTGGAATAATTATTTATCATAATTTATTGTAGTATGCTACCAATTTTGATTTGGATTAACCGAAAATATTTCCGATACCGCTATTTTTTTTTATATTAGTCACAAAATGCACAATTTTGGAACAATGTGTACGATATTTAAAACAAATATTTATTATATTTTATTGTAACGTACTGCAAATTTTGAGATGGATTGACTGGACGGTACTTCCAGTACCGTTATTTTTGTTTTTATTTTGTTATAAAATGCGTAATTTTGAAACAATGGTACGATATTTGAAAAAAATATTTATGATAATTTATTGTAGTATACCATCAGTTTTGGTGTAGATTGACCGGACGGTACTTCTAGTAAAGTTATTTCTTTTCGTTATTATCTGCCTATAAAATGTTTAATTTTGAACAAATATTTATCATAACTGATTGTAACATTCTACCAGTTTTCGTGCAAATCGACAGGATGATACTGACTTCAAGTAAATTTTTTTTTTTAATGGTTTTAAATTGTAATTTTGAAATTTAAAACAAATTTTTTTAAGTAGGTTTTCTTTAGAAAATTTACATATTACGTTCATTGCGGTATTAGCTACCAGGGTTGGGGGTGGTGCGTTTTTCGTTTCATGACCTCAGGAAAATGTTGTCACCAATAACTCAAATTCATATATATGCATTACATATATATATATATATATATATATATATATATAGTCAATTTCTTGTTCTCATGGTAAAGGTCGTAGTTTTTGTTTCATATGTACGAAATTTGAAATAAATATTCATTAAAATTTATAGTAGCATTTTTATTATTTTGGTGCGGATCGACCGGACGGTACTTCCGATAAAGCTTTTTTCCCTCTTTTTCTAATGTGCATAAACTTTTCTTTTTCAAAAATTAACAACGTACTCATGTTTTCTTTTTTTTATTTCATAACTTTATTACATTTCATTGATTTTATTTTAAATTATCTGATGATGTACCACACTTTATCGTCTTAATTTATTTTTCATTTTTTCAAGTAGAGAAAATGCTTTTTTATTTCACATTGTCTAATATTTTGTCAACAGCTAACACATTTCATACAATCATAATATACCATTAACGGGTATAAACTTAAAGACGATTAAGGTGATCATCAAAATTCATAATTGTTTCTCTCGAAAAGCTACTTTTTCGAGCGGGGCTTACCCCGCTAGAGTTTTTTTTTATGTTTATTCCAGCAGGATGTCTCAACCTGGGTACCAGTTTCGATGAAATTTTTTTAAATGATATAGAACACAAATTTATAATGCTCCAGTGAATTCTCTGGTGAAACTTTTCAAATTATACACTTTTAAAATTAAAATAATTTATCAACTTGACTCAATTTTTATTTCAATTGAATTTCAAAATTTCATTTGATTCATGAAACAGAAAACCAATCCTGCCACACTTTCTTCTTTCTATTTGAGCAAGTAACCAATCCTTTTACTTCTCGTTCACCAAAATAACATATATAATAATATTTCAGGTAAACAACGACAGGTTATACAAACGAAGTGAGACTAGTCAGACTAAAATAACTGGAATGAACGATAAGAGAACAAAAAACTGTACATCGTGTAATCATGGACAAATTTATGTTTACGATTTAAAGAAATTATTTCTCCGTATTACTAAAGTATCGTCGTTAAAACATTTTTTATAGCCGACCGTAATAAACGTCAATGAGCTACTTCTCACCAAAATCAGTGTCGTCTGCAAATGGTATTGAAAAGATCTTAAAAAATCTCTGCTTACCTAACAAGAGAATATATTTAAATTATATTAGTCCTTAGGCTAATTATTTCCAAACTGGGGGTCGCAATCCTGTAGATCCTGGGAATCGCAAACTCTTCTCAGAGGGTCGCGAGAAGGTTAAAAAAGTGAATTTATAAAATGGAATTACGTATTGCTTGTGATTCACACTGAAGTTTTCGTGTGCGCATGCGTCAGATTGAAGTTACGATCATTCTTGCCTAATTGAAGGGGATCGCAAGCTGAAGAATACTGAAAATCATTGAACAAAATTATTAAGTAGGAGAGCATAAATTAGGGAGAAAATATTTTAGCATCCCCTCCACCATTATTTGAAACTGAAATTTAAATTCGTAACGACACTAAATATTAGATTTTTCTCAAAAATTGAAAAAATATTGGAAGGTGTGACGGCAATTTTTAAGCATAAATTGATTGGCATTAATTAAAAACTCAACTGGAAAAAATTGCTGTACACTTCTAATAGACTTAGGGTAACATCTAATTACCATTATTACAAATTGATATTTACATTGCAGTTTCATAAGATTGAGACCATTGAAATGTTAGCTGGTTACAGAAGACTTCATATTGATTATCGAGTAAATTTGGGTCAAAGAAATAACCAAGAATTCACCAAAGGGTTTATGCAATTAAGGAATTCGTAGTGGTGCGATTTAATGACAATAAGATGATTTGTGATAAACTGTAATTTCTCCAAGAAAATCATCAAAATATGAACGTTCGTAACTACGACTATATAACTACGACTATATTTGGGCATATTTGAATATCGGATTCGGTCTGAGTGCGTGTAGTCGCATGCTGAGGAATTTATGTGACAAAGACAATGATAGTGAATGAGAGAGATGGACGATATAACATTCCAAAATGGCATAAACTTTATATAGTACTGGACCAGTAATTAATAAAGCTCCATAGGCTCAATGTAATTTATAATACAAAGACATGGTGGCATTAAAGTAGGCAAACAGTGTGTATTTGGTGCGTTCTTTCGATGTTTTGATCGAGTTCATCAATTTAGAATACATCTGATAGGTAAGAGTTATTCATTAAATTCACAAGGATAGCGTACATAAAGATAGTTTAAAGTACATCGTTAATTGGTACACCCTGGTTTCCTATTTAACGTTGGCATTTCTAACCAGAAATAAGGCTAGAGAGAGGGTAAGGAAAATGGAGGATTCTCTGGGGTCCAGACTGTTTGAAAGGACCCTCTGGACCTTCTCAAAATGGTTATATCAAAAGAAAATTGAAAAATCTACTATTTTCTAAAATACATTTATATAACTCCGGGCCCAAATTTTCTCTCTTTAGCCCTGACCAGAAATCATTGTTCATAGTCAAAGGGCGTCAAGAGTATATCCACAGGAAGGTGCTATTCATAATTGATGATAATTATATCGGGTCTAACTCAGTGGTCTTCAACCATTTGAGACACGTGAGAGGATTTTTGGTGGCCCTCGAAAGAATTTACAAATGGGAAATTTTAAACCTTAATTTTTAATGCTAGAGGCAAGTATAGTTATAAATTATTTTTACATTCAAGGTTTTCAAATTTAAATTTAAAATTAGAAGCTAGATATTACATTTGAATTATTTATAATGATTATCCAGAGTGGGGATGTTTTGGGTGTCAAACCCCATAAAAAGGCTACAAAAAAATTAAAACATCTATTTTTAAACTCAAGAAAAGTCCTAAAAATTGTTTTACCTTGCTCTGCTAGTAAAATTGTTTTCTTGATTAGTAACTCCCACAGTCAGAGGTGAATTCGGCATAAGGCTCTGATGCTGATAAATTCTTGGTACCTTTATTATTTCATGTCCCACCAGCCTTCTCCAAAAAAAAATGTATTTTGGCCCGTAGATACGAACAGGTTGAAGACCACTGGTCTAACTAATGATTGTAATAAATATGTGTAATAGTGAATTATAAATATTCCTTACAGAAAGGCCCACAACCCTTAACGTGACGCCAGTGCCTTATCTTGTATGGTGTAGATAAAGTTCCTCTTCCTCGTCACCTCATATCAATTGTACTTAGATTACACCAACTAATGGATTTAGTTTGGGCTTTATGGTTGATACTTTGCTGACGCTTACGCGTATCCTTTTTCATATCGATAGTTTTCAATTTCCACGAATTCCATATTACCTAATGTAAAAAATATTAGTTATAGATCTTACTACAATCTAAACTACGCACGTAACATATTATACATATGTACAGTGTAGGATATATTTTTTTAATTGAACGATTATTATTTTACGCTGGAAAAATTATTTCATAGTAGATTAGCCAATATGCTCTTAAAAACAGTACACATTATAGTTAGCATAATATATACCTATAACTATATACGAGAATCGATTAGTAAGAAACCGGATCACGACTTTTTACTTCCTCGATGCGAAAAAAAAAAAAAAACACAAATTAAATCCGGTTATTTACCCCCTTTTTAATAATGAAATTATAACATTTCACAGTTTCCTAAACCCACTCTCGTTCTTGAAACATATTTTGCGCAACTCCCTATCAACGCACGACGAATCTTATACCAACATTTGAATATAAAAACTATATTTTTAATGAAATATTTCTCTCAGCGAAGAGAATAAAAAAAAAAAAAAAAAGCATTCCGGTGAAAGGGCATACGCGAACTTCGTGTGCGGATACTTTTTACCTCCACCTAAGTTATTATGTCATCTCATTCGGTGTATCGAGGAGAGGATTAGGTTTTTTTTTTGTAAAGATCACTTTCTCAACGTACTTATGCTCACAATAAGTTTTGAACTCGACGAGTTAGTGGTGCATTTTCAGCGTCGTATACATATATTTAATTAAAATTATTCGGTGTTGAAAAAAAAAAGAAAAAGAAGGTTACTTTTCATAGTTTGTTTGTATTATTTGTTTTTTTCTTAGTGACAAATTCAAAAATTAATAATGAATTCGGTAAGTGTACCTAATTTGATATTTTCCTTTACCGTTGATGTTGAAGCTCGGCCAAAACGTGCTATACTTTTAAAGATTTAGTTGTATATTGAACCAGTTTCGTTAAACGTTAGTTTTCAGTTCTACCCATCGGTTTCAGTTCGGTGCCAGTTCTGTGAAGTGAAAAAATTCGAAAAATTAAAAGCTTTAATAAAACAGTTCAAAGAACTTTTTCACTTTCTCGATAAGAAAAGGGTGATAAGACACCCAGAGCGTATTATGCCACAAAATATAATATACGATCATATATTCAAGAGAATTTTTCATAAGAACACAGGTACTCATCATAGCTGTGTTCGATTAGTAAAAGTGCCGACTCAACGTTTTAGTTCTACACCGTGAGGGCTATTCTATCGACGTTTAAGTCACTTAGCCTACGCCTTTTCAGCCAATACTAACTTGGAGAATAATCACGTGAGGGTGGAATAGCTTCCCCTCCGGCCTGGTCTGAAACTAAAACTTTAAATGTAGAACTTTCTCGCCTTATCAAAGGTAACCCATATCGGATCAGAAAATTCGGCATTTTTTGAGAAAAATTAATTTTTTCTCGCGTTCTATCCTAGGAAATGGAACCATTTCTTCAGAGAACTGCAGTGCCGCACTCTTCCGAATCAAACAGTTTGTTTTTAAAAGGTACCGAAAGTTATGCTTTCTTTTCCCTTTTTGAACTGACCTGTTAAACACGTGACTATGGAAAGTTTTAAAGTGTAGCCGACAGCCATTTTGAAAGTGAGAAGTAAGGTCAATAACGATTTGTTCGGAATCGACGACGTCAGTTACGTGTTTTACCTGGGCAGAGGGACCCGAGCTAAATTTAATTACGTGTTCGTTAATTTACACTGAAGCAAAGGAGAAACGACACGTTTTGACTGGTTTTTAACCACTATAACGAATAACGATGTTTGACCACGTTGAGTATCATTCTTGGCATGAAAATTGTCTCTGCTAGTGCAACTTTCATAAAGAAGCAACATTGTTGAAGTAAATGCATCCTTTAATGAACGTTTTTGAAAACTTGCTGGCTGACTAAGAGTAGGAAGTATAGTGGCGAACTAATATAAATCAGCTGAATATCCATTTGATGGACTCTTTTTAGTTCATTAGTTACTTGAATTAAAGCAATGTGCTGTAGAAATAGTAAATGCATTAGAAAAACTATACTTAAAATTCGGAACTAACACTTTTAGAAACACGTCCTTCCCTCAACGAACAATAAGTATAGATAGAAAATATCTTAAAAACTGGAAAATTCTCCAATATTCAGCCATAGGAACCACAAGTTAGCTAGAAAATAATGGAAAATTTTAACTCTGCATTCCTAAAAGTATCAGTGGCATTGTAGGAGTGGCTTTGCAAAAGTGAAACTTTTCAAAAACTTTACTTAATCAACGTTAACTGAAAATGAGTCGAATAATCTTACATATTGAGAGGAAAACAGCTTATTCACGCACTTTGACCTTGTAATCAAGAAAACTGAGTTTCAAAAAAGCTGGAAAATTCCATTTAAGATAAACTACCAATTTTTGATCACTTTTTTTTCACGGCCATAACTGAGAAAAATTGATGAAACACAATTTTTAGAATTTCATAATAAAATAAAACTATCGAGCAACCCCTATCACTTATTGAAATGATTTTTGCCTCCAGTCCCTATGAGCTATGAGCTATGAACTCCCAAAGTGTAGTGCCTTGACCCAAATTATGCAGACACTACCAATCCCAGATCAATTGAGCTAAAAAAATGTTTTTCAAAAACACGATAATTCTGTACCCAAATGTACACCATCAGCCTTGTTTGCTCATTTCCTAAATCATCTGGTTCCTTGGTACACCTCTTCAAAAAAATTTTTTAACAGCTGTGGGTCAATTCATAATGGTACAAACCACAACTGGTACTGATAAAAAATTGAATTTTTTTCAAAAAAACATAATTATACAAATGAATAATACCTATTCATTTTTAATATGCACCATGTAATGTAAGATACATCATAAATGTATTTTTCTCCAAAAACATCAAATTAAAAACAAAAAAAATGAACAAAAAAAAACACTTAGTAATTGTTTGTCATACCAATTATGGGTTGAAAATTTTTTCACGTCAGATGTTGGAATGTGGTGGAATACATTCGCTTATGCTTCTAAACTTGCCTTTTGATGAAACAATTGGGTAAAAAACCATTTTATGCGATGAATTGAGACTTTTTTGAACTTCACTTCAGTCCACCACATGAGTCTTGTTAAAGGAAAAAATTTCAAATTAAATGTGTTCTATGGGCCACTATTTATCAATATAGCTTTAAAAATAGCATACATAATGCACTTAACTCGATTTATAGACCTCTGAAAGAAGTAGCTGAAATTTTTTACATGAAAAAAGCACTATTTTTTAATATCATAGTTTGCGCGTTTATAGAATCGAGCTGATAACAGTAGTAAAAAAAAGTCGCTGATGAAAAATATTGAGAATACCCTCTGATTTGATGTTCATATGGTGCACACCCTATGATTGTTTGTTTTTTTTTTGCAAGTACCGCGCAGCCTGTTGAACATTTTGCCCCATTACTGTGAGGGATCCATAATTGGCATTTTATCTTAAATTGCGCTCACATTTTATTATCCTTATTCAGAAATCTCAACTTTTTTTCCCAACTTGCCAAAATGATTAGTTGAATGGTACTTCATTGTAATTTATAACACTGGAAGGATTCAGCCAGTCAATTTAAACTTCATTCGATTCAAATTCACAAAAAAATTTTGACATTCAGCTCCAGTTTCTCACGAAATTTTAAAATTTACCAGTTTATACTTTACATATTATTTAAAAACGAATTTCGGAAAACTCAGTGAGACTGCCTTCGCGAATCTGCAAGTTTTCAGCCAGAATATATGTTATTATGAAATATCGATACCTATTAGTTGATACCAATATGTTTTCCCAGTAATGGCCAATGCTTAAGAACAATATTTTAGATAAAAAATTCGTAACAATTTTTCAGGATACGTAATCCCACAAATGGATACTACGCACTCGTCGATATTTAAATTTTGCCTTCACCCATCGATTTTCATGCAACAAAATTCGTAGTAATTATTTAAAAAAAAAAAAAAGAAAAATGCCCAATGATCTATTATTAAAGAGAACATTAGGACACTGACGCAGTGCATTGCTGTCGTGATACTTACCTGAGATCTTAGAAACGATTCAAGGCAAAAGAAAATAATTGGGCTCCGATGCAATCCACTGATGCTGTAGAATTTTGATACCTGGGACCTTGGCACCGATGTATTGCAAAAGAGAAGATTTGGTCACTGATGCAATGGATTAAATCGGTGCCTTGGTGCCTGGGACCCTGGCACCCGTGCATTGTAGAAAAAACATTTGGGAACTGATGGAACGCATCGATGCTTCGGTACGATTGCACTTTTTTTAAATTTCTCTAAAAACTTCGTCATCATTGCGATACGGTATTAGTTGATACTGCTTTTAGGTATCGATACGTATGGATACCTCTAGATATCAATCTATATCAACTGATACTGATATTTTTTACATCACTATTCCCCAGACCCCAGTACTTGAACATGCTCCCATAACATATTACGTTAAACGTTTATTTCACAAATATATACTTATTTACATAATTACAGGTACCATTTATGGTCTTTCAAAGATTCAAAATTTGCATAATTTTTAAAATTTTTCACGAATAAATTTGTAATTTTTTCAATAAAAAAAATCTAATGAAGATTGTAATTAATTTCATAGGTTTCGTTATTTCGTCATTAGGCTTACACTATGAGTACGAAATTTCTTTGGTTCATTGGGTCTTTTTACGTGGGGAAAAAAAATGCGAAATAGCATTTATTGACTTTAATTCAGGCATCTGTTATTATGTTTAGAATATTGAGGTCATTGTTCAAATTAAATTTAAAGACTAAATTTAGAATATATACTACGGCTTTTAAAGATGCTGCTCGATGATGGTCCGGCAGTAATACCGACGACGATAGTGCCAACGGTTGCGTAAAGTTTGGAATAATCCGAGAAAGAAACGGTCAATTTCGCCATTTTGTTCAATTCTAGAGATTTATTTCAAATATTTTTCGCAGTCGAATAAGTAAACTGAATTCTTGATTATTTTTCTCTAATTCATTATTCCCTCTGTAATATATTAGAAAAAAAAAAAAAAAAAAATCAATGAAGTTACCTAAATCGGCCAATATGGCTCTCATTTATTTACCTCCTTTCCAATTTTTGTGTTGGTTAATGCGAGTGTATGGTAGAATTTTTCCAAAAAATAACCATCTAGCTATCGTAGAAGTGTAACATTATCCCAACTTGGGGCACAAAAAATGCATTATTTACACCCGATTTACCATTTCAGAGAAAGTAGAACTTCAAGCGCCATATCTGCAAACATATTTTATTAGGCAACGCGTTTACAACGTGACCCACGAAAATGTTGTTTTATAAAAATGCTAAACTTACTCTGACTGTAAATGAAACACATTTTTATTAGGATAAGAGCGTATCAGATCGCAGAAGAGTAACCTTAAAGCGTTCGCATTTGAATTAGTGTCCACGTTGTTAGCGTAGATATACCCACCTCGTTATGTAGGTATAGCTGACCAGTTCTACGTCGTGTCTACACACATATATATATATATATATATACATCTGTAACCAAAATCGTGAATGAATAAGACGTTATGAAATTTAAAGCATGAAGAGTTAATCTACTGGTACGTTCGAAAACTAGGCAATTGGTTGTATTTAAACCGTTGACGATCGTTCGAAGCTATATGCAGGTATATTGACGTGGTGCGTATCTTTGAAATTAATCCACAAGGCTGCAAAAACATGGATTTGAAAGTATGAAGGTGTGATGAAGAAGTGAAAAGACAAAAAAAAAACAAAAAACGAACTGAAGATACACGATTGCTATCTCAAAATTCAAAAAGAATAGCAGCTCGAAGGATGCATGTATATTTTTTGGGCTAGGTATTGGTAGGAACGTCACCAAGGTTATATTATAATGATAACAAATAACATTGTTACTTATGGTTTTGATGACTCGAGTAATTATAATTACTGGAAAAAACCAAATGAAAAAAAAATCGATAATATATGCGAACCTTGAAATAGAAGAACAAAGTACTGTGGTTATTTTCGAAAAGCTGATAGCCAGTGTCACTTTTCAAAATTTTTCGGGAGAACAAAAAGATAATTTTTGATACGTTTGACTATCACATTTTAGCTGCGCATAAAAAACATCACGTTTTTATTGACGTGAATTGAGAGGAAACCACAGAGAATCAATAACCTACTTAATCGGTTTTGGCACACTCAAAGAACACACTTTCTTCTACGTAATTTTGCATTCCAAAAGCTAAATCATTTTTTCAATTTTTTAGGAAATCATCCGATGTTTAATGATGCGAATTGAGAAGAAATCACTGAAAACTGACTTATCAGCTTTTACCAGCTCAAAAGTAGTTCCTTCTATACATATCAACATTTATCTCACGATCACGAAATTTGTGATTTACCTGGTCTACCAAATGAGTGATTTTTGAAAGAAAATTTTGTGGAAATTTTGGAAATTGACGCAATTAATATGTCATGGGAGAGTAATTTTTGAGGATAGATTTTGCACCTTAAATTTTTTGCGGGAACCTAAAACAACCCCTCAAAACAAGTTCAAAAAAATGGTTTTTCGCATATTCCTCCATTCCAGTGTACTTTTTTCCAAAAATATTTTTTTAACAAATTGAAGAATAATTAATTTTCTTCAATTTCAGTTTTGTAACTTTTTTTGTAAGATGAATTGTTTTTTGGCTCCAACGCCGCGAAGTAAATTCAATTTTCAAAATTAATTAAAAACGTAGGGCTAATTTTTCGCAACTGCGCTTTCCAATATTTGACATTTAATAATTTAAAAACATAAATAAAATTAATTTAAAGGTTTTTATGTCGAGAATTAATGACAATCAAATAAAACAAATTTCATAATTAGTTATTAAAGTAATAATAATGACGCAGGGGGTACTCATGATTTTTGTGAGGAGGGAGCATTAATTTTGACACGTAATTACCGATATAGGTCTTGAAAAGACCATAGGACTGAAATAAATTTTTCTTTCTTCATCCCCCAAAATTAACATCAATAAACCAAAACAATATTAAAAAATTTCTCCTTGAAAAATTATTGTGGGTTCACCTCTAAAACCCACAGGCAAATGGATGCGGAATTGCGTGTTCGGATATTACCAATTTGGTAAGGCAGCCAACCTTTTACACTATCCTGAACCGGCGACTAGCGAAAGACATCGCCGGTGTATAAGTTAGGCTAAACACGTACGTCATCCGCGAGTATCGAGAGATAAGCGCGTTTCGTGTTTAGCCTAGACCGCGGTACGTGCGTTTTCGTATGCACGTCCGCGCTAGGCTACGCTCGTAACACGTCGGCTAAACAGAGAACGAATTTCGTCTGTTTAGCCTAAGTGCTACGAGCGCCTAATTTGTTTTAACGTCCGTAGACTTTATTATGCGGACTTGGTGATGGACCAAGTCCGCGGTCTGTCGACTGGGGCCGAGCCCCGAAAGAAGGGAGGACATGGTCCCCACAGCTACTCCCCCCCAGTTTCACTGTCGGTGGAACGACTTATGTTCCGAAGTCTGGGGGAACCCGTGGATGACTCATTTGTGTCCAGTGGGTGGCCTCGCATTGTTGCGAGGGTTGGCATTTCCTCCGAAGATTAGATCTCGGAGGGCCACGCCGAGGGTATGTCCCGCAATAGTCCCGTCGTAGTAGGATAGTCTACGGCGTTGCTGATAGTTAGCTCTGGATTGGATACCACGTTTTCTATTTCTACGGGGATGGTGTCCATGTTCGTCCGCCTGAGTATTCTTACGGAAAGGAGTGTAACCTTGGAGAAGTGGCGATTTGGAAATGCCAGTGTTCTGGAAGTTGTTACGGACGACAGAGTTAGAGAATTTGAAATTTGAAAATTTCGGCTCTGGTTTCGGGATTATCGAAAGAGCCTGATTTTCGGAGGTGAGGAAAATGCTCGCCTTCCTAGCGTCAGGTGGCTCTGTGGTGTTAGCCACAGAGGAACAAGCCGCCGATTGGTCCGCAGGGAACGGAATGATTTTCGGGGTTTGTTGCGTCATCTCATTGAGAATTGACTCAATGTTAGCAACGTTCCCTGAAGATTGAGAATTTTTGGCAGGTTGAGGAGGTTTAGTTGCGTCGGAAAGCAACATCTCCTCCTCGTAATCGAGAAGTTGGTCAACTTCCATATTGGTAGTTGAGGACATAGTGAAAAAGTAAAAATAAAAATAAGATAAAAATGTACAAGGAAATTCGAGAGTGAAATCAAAGCGAACAGTTCTAATTGAACTAAGAGTGGTGCTTTGAGCAACAGTCGACAGGCGAATGCAATGTGTTTGTCAGTTGTTGCGACGATTTGGTTCGATTTTCCTTTTGCAATCAGCTGTTTGTGACGTCAGTCTATAGTGTTTTATGTGTTTTTATCTAACCTTCGATTTTGAGGTCGACGTGCTAGTGTGTTAGAAAAAGCACGTGCGATAAGAGTATGAGATTTTTATTATATCTATATATGAGATTTCTATGTATTGGATTTTTATTATATCTATATATTTTTACTCTCTGCAAAATCGAGGTGATGTTCTTGTTGGTTTCTGATTGCGTTTTTTATATGTTCCTTTTGGCCTGCCTCTTTGTTTAGGCTTGATTGGGCTTTTAGGATTATATGTGTGAGTGACTATTTCCTCATTAAATCTGACTTTTTTCTTATTTTTGGTGTTTGATTTTACCACTTCACTATATGTTTTTCGTGTTTTATTTGTTTGTGAGTCAGATTTTATGTTTGTTTTTTCGTCTTTATTCTCTGAATTTTGTGAATTTTTATTTTTATTTTCATTTATCATTTTGTCCAATTCTGCATTTTCACTAATTAGGAATGCTGGTTTGACCCGATCTATCGACACCTTCTTTTCCTGTCCTGATACAAGTATTGTGAACGTTTTTTCTGTTCGATCAATTACTTTGTATGGTCCAGAATAGGGTTTTTGTAAAGCTCGTTTCATTCCTTCCTCTCGTAAGAACACATGCGATGTTGTAGCTAAGTGTCTTGAGACATAAGGTTTTTGTTTACCGTGAGTAGGTGCTTGCTTAAGGAATTGATTTGCATCGTCTTTTATGTTTTGTACTAAGGTTTCGGGGTTTACTTCTTTTGATTCGATAAAGAAATCCCCTGGCAAGCGTAGTTCTTCGCCTAATGCTAGTTGAGCGGCGGAGTGGCCAGTGTCAGTTTGTAAGGCTGATCTTAGGCCTAACAAGATGGTAGGTAAGATCTCTACCCATCTTTTTGTGTCGGCAGCCATTATAGAAGCTTTAAGAGCTCTATGCCACCTTTCTACCTTCCCGTTTGATTGGGGGTGGTAGGTTGTAGTAGCCCAATGTTTAGCACCCAAGGTTTTTGTTAATTCACTAAATAATTGGCTTTCGAATTGCCTACCTTGGTCGGTTGTAATGCTTTGGGGTACTCCAAATCTAGCAATCCAGGTTGTGTATAATTGAGTAGCTACTGTTTGTGCTGACATCTCAATTAATGGAATTGCTTCTGGCCATCTAGTTGCACGGTCAATCATCGTAAGGAGGTATTTATGTCCTTGTGATGGGGGTAATGGACCCACTAAATCTATGTGAAGGTGTTTAAACCGATCGGTTGGTCTAAACCTTTTAAATGCAGATCTCGTGTGTCTGCCAATTTTGGCTGTCTGACAATTCAGACAGGCACGGGCCCAGTTATTACAATCTGAATTTATTTTGGGCCAGACGAATCTCGAGGTCATGAGTTTTGTAGTACTACGAGGTCCAGTGTGTGATAGGTTATGCACACTGTCAAACGCCATTTTTCTGTATTTTAATGGAATAAATGGACGTTCTTTACCAGTTGACACATTACATATTAGTAGTAATTTTGTGTCAGGGAGTTTTCTCAGTTTTAGTTTAAGACCTGTGGTGTTGGAAGATAGCAATTTTTGCAATTCTTCGTCTTCCAGTTGGTCTTTTGCTATTTCGGCATATGGTAACTGAGATGGAGTTGTGATAGCTTCGATTCGACTTAAGGCGTCAGCTGGTTCATTCAGCTCTCCTTTGATGTACCTTATGTCAGTCGTGAATTGACTAATGAATTCAAGCTGTCTAATTTGGCGAGGTGAGGCATGCTCACTTCTTTGCTCAAAGGCATGTGTTATGGGTTTATGGTCCGTATACACGGCGAAACATCTACCCTCTACATGGTGTCTAAAATGCCTTATTGCTGTATTTATTGCCAATAACTCCCGGTCGTAAGTACTATAATTTTTCTCAGTTTTGGAAAGTTTCCTCGAGAAAAAGGCAAGTGGTTGGTTGGTGTTATCCTTTATTTGGTATAAGGTTGCACCTATTGCAAAATCGGATGCGTCTGTTGAGATACAGAGTGGAAGACTGTCATCCGGGTGAGCCAGTAACGTTGCATTGGCTAGCATGTTTTTTGTATTTTCAAATGCTAGTTCTGCCTCTTCAGTCCATTCAATGGGCGTTTTGTCGCGCTTTTTATTGGTTTTAATAAGGGCGAACAGTTTGCCTTGTTCTGAAGCAGCGTTTTTTATGCAGCGTCTGTAAAAATTGATCATTCCTAGGAACCTTCGAAGTTCTGCAACGTTCTTGGGTTTAGGAAATTTCAGTATAGGCTCTACCTTTGTTTTCAGGGGGGCTATACCTTCGGGTGTTATTTGGTACCCGAGAAAGTCAATACTGTTTCTAGCAAATTCGCTTTTAGGTAAATTGACCGTAAGGCCGGCAGTGTGTATACGCTGTAATACGGCTCTTACGTTTTTCTCGTGTTCATCAATACCACCTTCTGAGCATATGCATATGTCGTCTAGATAAGCATATGCGAATGGTAAGTCCCTCAATAGCTGATTCATGAAACGTTGGAAAGTTTGAGCAGCATTTCTAAGTCCAAATGGCATTCGCAAGTATTCGAATAAGCCAAATGGAGTGATGAGTGCTGTCTTGCAGATATCTTTTTCGGCCATTGGTATGTGGTGGAAGCCCCAATTAATGTCTATTTTGGTAAACATTGTTTTACCTTTCATATTGTTATTGAAATCCATTATATTGGGTACGGGGTATTTGTCTGGAATGGTTTTAGCGTTCAGGGCTCTATAGTCCCCGACGATTCTCCATGTTCCATTAGCCTTTTTGGTCATATGTATTGGTGTAGACCATGAGCTGTTAGAAGGTCGACAAATACCTTCTTCTATCATTTTAGAAAATTGCTTCTTGGCTTCAGCAAGTTTGTCGGGTGGCAATCTACGTGCCCTTGCTGAGCAAGGCTGACCCCTTGTTTCTATTACGTGCACTGTATCATGTTTGTATGTCGGATGTTTCCTTATTGATGGTAATAAAATACCTGGATATTCATTCAGTATTTTTAGGAAATTTTTATCTACAGTTGCACAACTTCCAATGGAAGTATCTAGTAATTTGTAATTTTTTGTTATACCTTCCACATATTTGCCAGTGGTTAAGTCAATTAAACGTTTATTTTTTAAATCGACTACCAACTCATAGTGAGCAAGAAAATCTGCTCCAAGTATTGGTTGTGATATATCAGCTATTGTGAAATCCCAAGACATGTCCCTATGGAGACCAATGTCTATTTTGCAATGTTTTTTGCCATATGCAGCGAATGTATGTTCGTCAACTGCATTTAATTTGGATTTCGGAGAAAATTTCTTATGTTTATTTTTAGCTGGTAAAATGCTGAGATCAGCACCAGAGTCTATGAGGAATTTTCTCCTTTTTGTCCTGTCCGTGATGAACAGGCGGCGAGAGAATTTGGGCGAGGGATCGGTAGCCACCGATATGACCCCTCGATCTAGTTTGACTTACTAGTTTGTTCTCTCTTTTCGATCTCTGCGAGGAGAGTTTTCTTCTCCTGCGTGTCTTGGACCATTCTCTCCGCCCATCGTTTACAGCGGGTGTTGCAAGCCTTTGCTTTTTCTCCATATCTATTGTGGTAGAAGCAAAGAGCTGCTGACCAGTTTGGATCTAGTTTCTTGGGAGATTTGGATCTCCTCGGAGGTGTTGGACTCCTATTTTTATCATCTCTCCGTCCTCGAGAGCGTGACTGCCTGTTGTTATAGCTCTTATTTCTATTGGGGTTACGTCCCCAGCTCTTGGATCTGTTGTTGAAATTACTCCTAGCAGATGTATAGTCTCTAGCCTTGCGAGTTTCCATTTTTAACTCTGCTATTTCGGCTTGGAGCTTACTCAGTTCGTCTGCTGGAGCTGCTGTTGCTTGGATGGCAGGTTTCCCTGTATATTCCATTGCAGTTTCTGCAGCTTTGGCTAGTGCTAGAAGGTCGTCATCGGTTCTTGCATTTGTCAGATTTAGAGCACCCAGCGATTGTACTACTGAAGATGGTAGCTGCTCACAGAATCTATCTGCAATTACCATTGGAGAGACATGGTTATCACCTTTTTTAACCAGTTTCGTCATAAAAACGGTCGGTTTGTCATCTCCAATTGACATCCCACTCAATAACTGCCTTATTTCCTGGCGTTGAGTGGTACCAAAGGTTCTTCTTATTTTCTGAATGAACCATTCGTACGGGTCTTCCTCGTCTTCCAGACAGTCCATTATGTCTGGGCAGGCCCGAATTATTTCGGCTGGCATACTACCGCACAGTTGCTGGTAGCGTTCTTCACGGGGAATTTGCTCAACCCTGAAGCAGCCTGTCAGTTGCATGAGCCATGTTTCTACGTCTTTGGGTAAGAACGTAGGAAGTTCAACTCTCCTTTTCTTATTTTGGAGGTTGCCAAACAATTTCTGTTGTTTGTCCAAGGCTTCTTCTACACTAGCTTTAATGAGATCGTAAATTAGTTTTTCTTGATTTTCAGCTTCTTTGGAAGCGATGGTTCGAACAGCTGCTTGCCTAGCTATATTTTGAGCTGGCTGATCAGCAGTTTCAGCAACATTTTCATCTACCATTGTGAATAGATTCAACTCGTTAGAGGATCCTAGATGTACGAATCGTGGGTTACCACGATTGGTGAGACGTTTCCTTATTTTCAGGCGTGTTCCGTTACCCTTCCAAGTGGACAACGTTTATTTTGGAAAGGGGGGTCGATTTCCCACAGTCAGTCTCCAAGTGAAGAGTCCAGCGAAAAGTTCCGCTAGACAAGCGCGATTGCTCGCACTAGCAGGCCAGCGGTATTCCGCCAGCTAGCGTTTTCACGCCTGCTTCCTAAAAAAATTCCCAACGTAAAATATCACGTCGGGGTCACCAGGCTGTGGGTTCACCTCTAAAACCCACAGGCAAATGGATGCGGAATTGCGTGTTCGGATATTACCAATTTGGTAAGGCAGCCAACCTTTTACACTATCCTGAACCGGCGACTAGTGAAAGACATCGCCGGTGTATAAGTTAGGCTAAACACGTACGTCATCCGCGAGTATCGAGAGATAGGCGCGCGTTTCGTGTTTAGCCTAGACCGCGGTACGTGCGTTTTCGTATGCACGTCCGCGCTAGGCTACGCTCGTAACACGTCGGCTAAACAGAGAACGAATTTTGTCTGTTTAGCCTAAGTGCTACGAGCGCCTAATTTGTTTTAACGTCCGTAGACTTTATTATGCGGACTTGGTGATGGACCAAGTCCGCGGTCTGTCGACTGGGGCCGAGCCCCGAAAGAAGGGAGGACATGGTCCCCACAATTATGTAGGCAGGCTAGTCATTATAATGAGACATCATAAAACAGTGTACCTATGTAAACACCTATTTTTTTTGTTTACTAATTTTTTTGTGGAGGGGGCAATGAAGAAAAACAATATCTTTTTGAGTTTTATGGTCTCTCCCAAGACCTATCCGTAAATATGTTCTAAAATTAATTTCTCCTCGCTCACAAAAATCATGGATCCCCCCTGTGGAATACCTTGTTGTGAGAGATATTCACACAAGAAGGTCTTCAACAGAGTTTGCGTGTTCTGCCACTTCGTACTGTAAAGTACAGGAGAGCCAAATCCTTGGTAAACACTGGCGATTTTGTAGCCAGTTTTGAAAGTTTATATACCAAATTTGGCACACACACATAGACACACATACATACGTATATGTACATAATTATGTCATACGTTACGTCGTTTCTTGCCTCCGTTGAGGTGATAAGAAATGACATAGCGCGTTTGGTACTGGGCCGTGACATCACCGAAATTGTTATCAGGTAATTGATCTCAGCCTGTGCAATGTATCTTACCTGTACGTACGTAGAGGTACAAACATACAAAGCACCAGTGTGTTTATGTTTTACGTCATGTAGATGATTATTGCCAGCCTTTGGGCGGCGACAGTTGTTAAGGGGTGCGAGCCCCTATTACTTCATACGAGTGATGTCCCCACACCCCCTGTAACATTTTTATTACTGTAATCATTAGTATGAGACATGTCTTCGTTGCTTATCATTAATTCTCCGCATAAAACTCTTAAAATTAATTTTATTTAGGTATCTTAATTAGGTACTATAGATGTCCCATATTGGAAGGTGTATTTGAAAATGCAAACTTTACAAAGAAGGAGGCCTACATTTAATTAATTTTGAACTAACTTTGCGGCACTCCAACGGAAAACCGAGCATCCTAAAAAAAAATTATCAGCTAAAAATTGTGAAAAATTAATTATTCTTTAATTTGTTAAATAAATATTTTTAAGAAGTGAACATGAACGGAGATATATGCAGAAAACCTTTTTTTTTTAACCTGTTTTGAGGGTTTTTTTCGGTTCCCACAAAAAATTTCGAGTGCAAAATATAACCTCGAAAAACCATTCTCTTGGGACCTATTAATTGCGCTAATTTCCAAAACTTCCCCAAAACTTGCTCCAAAACCATGATTTTAAACACGTATTTCCTGGACTATACCCGTATATCACCTTTTTGAAGATAATCGCGAGTCATAAATTTTCTATCTCGTTAATTCATTAAAAATGAAGGTAAAGTCTGTCTGTACGCACATTTTGTTTTTTCAGCCTGAAATTGAGCTAGTTTGGCGAGAGTACGATGTTGGCGTGGTATCAATAAAATTTTGAGGTGTATACTTTCTTGTTTGCCAGTTCTTTGACCTAAGTAAGCTGACATGAATACAGCAAAACCACTTTTTCGTGCGCCTTGACTGTATGAAAAGTACAAGAATTGAACAACACGTGAAAAAAATACATCTGCATAACTTTCTCGTCCAGCTTGATGACTTTCTCGCACGGCTCAAATTTATTCTGTGGTAAAATTAATATTTTTATTTTAAGGCAGAGGATGGAGGTGGGAATGGGTTTTGTAGTTATTTTCTGTTAGAGGGGAGTTAAATTATATGAATTTTTGATAATTCATTTCTAAAGAAAAAACATTTTTTTTCATTATTGCCAATTTTTTTTTTGGGAGGAAATTGGGTTTTGTCAAAAAAAAATGTCGCGCACGTGCGAAGTAGGTAACTGTAATTTATGTGATTTTTTTAGAGAAACATTTCGGTTTACTTTTTTCTTCTCATCGTATGTCTTAAAAAGAAAAAATAAAAAATTTAGTGATTCATTCTACTTTAGGACTTATTTAGAAACATTACATTTGTTTGAAATGTATGTGAATAATATTGTAATACGTCAACTTCACACGATTCTCTGACCTTCGCGTGATTTTTTTTTTCCTCAATTTACGCAGAATTTAAAATAAAAATAACGAAAAAATAATTGTACTTTGTGATAAAATTAAAAAAAAAATTATTTGGGTCGTAAAATCGTCAATGAAGTCTTTACAGATAATGAATAATACGTTACATACCAGGACTTGGCACGAAAATACGCTCCGTATCATTTAGGTACAAGCAAAAACAGAAAACCCACTCATTATGAATTTTTTTTTTTTTTTCAAGAAATTCACGTGAAACAAAGTTTAAAGTTTTGGTATTAGTGAAATAAAAACGATGAGTAAAATGAGAGACTACCAGTAATTCGCGACTAAAATGTGACATAATTTTGTTACTTTTAACAGTGCCACAGTTAGAAGTGTTATAGTTACCGCTTTTTAAATTCGGACTTAAAAGGAGTGTATTTTGAATTTTTTTAAAGGTGAAATAGCTTTTAGGATAAAAAAAAATTGAAAATTCCTCCCTATTTACCTTTGGGTAGCTGTTTTTGTTCACGCCTCTCTACGTATCATAAATAATTTACAAGCTGACGCTTAAAAAAAAATCTCCGTGTACTTTGACTCTATAATATATAGGAGTACAGGACCAGTAAAGCTCCATCAGACCAACGTATTTTTTTATGTCCAGACATGCCGGCGTAAAAGTAGGCAATCCTAGAGTACCTTTTGCGTATTTTTGACGTTTTACTTGAGTTCACCAAATTAGAATACATTTAATAAAGTCATCCTTTAAATTCACAAGTATAGCGTACATAAACGTTGTGTAAATTAGGTCAAAAGGTATACAATGGTTGTCTATATAGCGCCGACATGTAAAACCATAAATTCATCCTCCTTTACTGGTCCAGGAGGCTTATTCCTGAACTACTTACTTAGCTAATGTGGCATAGCACAATTTAGGCGTACTTGGCTTCCATCTGAGTCAAAGAAAGGGTATTCTGTAAAATCTTGACTTCTGTTATCACTTCACTCAACTTCACTAACTTCACTAGATTTGAAGTAGATTGGATTGATTAATAATTATATTCATAGATTTGTATTTTACTTTCCTTTGATTCTCTTCTAAAATTTTATAAAAATCAAGTTATTGTAATTACAAAATCACCGTTTGTTGTGGACAGCTGAAATTTCTCCAATTCATCTACGAATTTTCTTTGATTTGTCGCCGTTAAATTGATTAGGATTCAGCGACGAATCAAAGAGAATTCATGTACGAATTCTCTTCGATTTGTCACCATTTTAATTCAAACACTGACAAATTCATAAAACTAGTTAGGTACCCAGCTACCCAATACTCGACAACATATTTGATAACAGCCAAAACAAACAAAAATTTGGAAGATGCCACATTTTTGATGTGATGTAGAGGGCAATTTAACAATATTTCGTCCTTCAATCGACTGCTATTTTCTAATTTTGTATTAAAATTAAAGTTTCATAAAACCGTAATTTGGGAACTAATGGGTAGATTTGAAATCTGACTGAGATCCAAGGTATATACAAGCCAATGCCAAATTTCATCCAGATCCGTGAAGAATAACCGCTAATTTGAAACTTAAGAGCGGATTCCATTCATCTTCGAACTAATTTAACGATGACAAATCGAAGAGAATTCGTATATGAATTCTCTTTGATTTGTCCCCCTTAAATTTATCAGGATTTGTCACCGTTAAATTAATTAGGATTCAGCGACGAGCGGATTTGTGGTGAGCGGAAAAGCTCATCGTATGTTTGTGGACTTAGTTTGTATCTGCTTCAGCTTCAATTGCATCGTCAACCATGATATTGTTAAAATAAATATTGATTGCATTCATTTCCTCGATAAAATTGAAATTTCAGTTGAAAAGAATAATTTGGGATAGTTAATTGAAATTAATTTTTTTCAAATTATTTAAAAAAAATCACATTTACAACTTTCATTCCTCTAATCATCAACAATTATGAATGTTTATCAACAAACTTCAGCAACGAACGCTTCCAACGCTAAATAAGACACCAAATATCTGTCGCAATTGGCGTTCGTGGATGCGCCTAGATACAATCAATTACGCATGATAAGCTATTACAGAATACATAATATAAGTCACATACAGAATGGTACGTCATGTGCGCAGTTCAGGAATAAGCCTCCAGTACTACAGTTACAATCACGACTATGTGTCTCCACCTAGAATATTCTCGGTTTTTCAAAAACTTCAATAATCACCTCATTCTTCCAATTAGACTGAATGGATGTGCGGTTTTGGTTAACCAATTTGAAATTCTCTTTCACACTGTAATATCCAAATATAAGTGCCATATACTTGTGGTCTACCCGCAACAATACGTCAGGTCGTCTTCATACCGGAAGAAAATTACCTTTCATTAAAAATTTTTTACCACAGGTATGCGGCAATGCTCATTTTGACTGCCGATGCTTTATAATATTACGTATCTTGTATATTATAGGTAAATACGTGAAAAAAACATTGATAAAATTGTTGCAAACTATTTCCCGCTCATTAGCCATGCAGTGTTACCAGCACCACTATAAGTTCAAACATACATAATATATTATAACATAATATTAGATCGTTGAATAATAAATAGGTACCTGCGTAACTATAGCCCTACATAAAAACCTAATTAACTGTGTGCCTGAGCAATTTACCCGCTTGCAGAACGCGGAGACGTTAACATCAACTCCAGATTAGTATTCGTTGTTTTTAATCATATGCAAGCCAGTGCAAGTGCATATAGTAATATACTTTAAGCAGTTACACTCTCCAGTCCCCGTAACATTTTGTTATGTTTGTATTCTTCGGACGCACGTCTGCTTTTTTGCTGTACGGTTATTCGTGAGAAATTGGACCAAGTTAATTAAAAAATACGTTCTACAATTTAGGAAAAAATAAAGTAAAATTGTGAATTCGTCGAGAGTGAATTTTGCTGGTTACTCGGCGCGCGCATGTTTCAAAATACATAGGTAGGTAATTCCGAGATGCCTAACCGCGACCTCCTCATTGTTTTATCACTAAAATTTCACAATCTCTTCCCGATTCGGGTACCTACGAATAAATCTGAATCATTCGACAAATATTTTATTCGGTTATAATCGACGAAATATCAACAAATATATAGATTACCACATCTTATTCATGCAATAATTCTTCCCTCTCACCTCTCCGCCAACTCGAACGAAGCCGGTTCGAAGATTAATAAATTGATAAAATAAGATAAGAAAAAAACAAGATGAATCAGTGTATTATTTTAAAAAAAAAAGTATTTTCTCATATTCTACTCGATGGATCTAAATAAAACAAAGTACAGAGAAATTCTACGAGCATCATTCTGTTTTCGTATACCTATAGGTGGGTACCGAATTTTCAGGAAAAAACCATCGGTCGTTTTGACCCAAAATTCAGTCAAACAAACAGACTTAATTTTTTATAATACTACCAGTTTTGAGGCGTCGCTTCCCTGCTCTTTGAATTGTTCAGGCCCTGGATTTTTTCTGGCAAATAGGTAAGACTTTAAAATTTGTTGTTTTGGCAGAAGAAATGAAAAAAAAATTTTTTTTCGTGTTTATGTGGGTAGTGGCCCATGCACATCGAATATAAGGGAAAATATTGAAGAAATAATTTAGTGAAATAATTTTGATGAACAAATTAATTTTGGCTGTCTTTTACGTTTGGCATAAAGATGGTACTGAAGATTAACAGATTAGGGTGTTGCAGTTGGACTGAAAGTGTTCCTCCTGTGCTCGCCCAGTATATCTCACCTACATTATTATGATATTTAATGATTTGAAGCTATAGGAGACATTCTGAGAACATACTCTCTGCATAGGTACCTACTCCCGAGGAATTTCTACTGTCTATCACTGCGACTACTGTATATGCCTAATTATATAAGTAGGTATGAGGATAAGTAGCTGTAACCTGTGGTGTCATCCGCATTTCATTGTTCCTCATTTGTCATTCTTTTCCTATTCCTTTCCTTCCCCCATTCACCCAATATCATTTTTCTCTTCATCTCTCCATTGGTCCGCATTTATCTTAGTCCCTCTGTCTTTCCCCTATCTTGGAGCAGTTTTTTCACTAATTTGGGGACCACCTGCAACACATTTTCAAAGTCAAACCTTTAAAAGATATTATTTCATTTTCAAATGCCCTATTTAGCAGTTTCATGAACAGTACCTGGTTCACCGAGCTTTTCTCGGATATGGAAAAAGAGAAAATTTTGTTAATTTTAAGCAAGCTCGAGAATTTCAGCAATATTTTTATTACGTATATCCTTCAGTATTATCTTATTCGTTTATTCCGAGACTTAAGATTGCAATATTTAACTTGTATTCATTAGTCATGATAAGAAAACCTAGTTTAGATCTAGCAAAATTTGCTAATAAAACTGTGGCGACACATATTGGTGGAGAAACTCTCATCACAATCACCCGGCACTGTGACCGAATGTATACTGCTGCCGTATTTTGGTGATGGTGACGATCTAAGTAGGTATTCCTGTTGATCGATGGTTCTAATCCACGGGCCAGCAGGAAACCTACATTGGTAACCTCGATGTGATCTGGGAGATGGTGAATGGCAGCACCATCTCTCGGAGGAACACATCAGCCCGCTAGTACACCTGCTCTCCACCTCACAATGTGATGGCATTGAGCGCACTAGTGGTGAAGTGGTAGGATGTACAGGTGCGATGCGGGGATGTATTGGAACTGGGGTATCCACCACTCCCTTACAAGTGCCTACTTTCCCATTAGTAGCTCCGCCTCCATTGACTCGTACTGCGCACCACTGTACTGGAGGGGAGTAGTGTGGTGACACATATCGGTGGAGAAACTCTTGTCACCAATACCCGGAGCTGTGGCCAAGTGCATACAGTTTCCATATTTTGGTGATGGTGAGTATTCCTGTCAGTTGACAGTTCTAATCTCCAGGCTGGCAGGAAACCTACAAAAACCTTTCTTATTTGTTACCACGTTTAGGATCAATCAATTTTTTAACATTTGTTGTAATCATTTGCTGCTGACAGTTAAATTAAGATCCTCATATATCTATTCAACAAATTTTCTCAAACCTAAAACCTATGTAGATCATTTTTTCATACCCAAATACCTCATACCGTAATTACCAACAATATCATCTGTCTAGTTCTTCATAATGCGTTCACACACACACACATACACGCATACATACACACACACACACACAACACACCCATACACACCACATAACGTGATTATAGTCTTAGTTGGACCTTGACACCTAACTGCCCTTAGTAAGACCCAAAAAAAAAATCTTAATTTTGAGTTAGAATGTGCGTTGACAGCAGAATGTCTTAGTTTTCAAAAAAATTAAAAAAACCGCCCAACCCACAAGCTATACACTCAATAATAAAAAATACTGTAACAGTATGTTGGTTAGACTGCGGGTGTTGTGTTTTTACAACACAAAAATGAAATCATATCAGTCTATAGTCAGACCTTTGTGTTATTTGAAATTGACTCCTCATGAACATTGGTCAGACATCAAGAGTACACATCACCTGTTCCTGTATGTCCCTAGAAAGACATAAATGCAATGTTGCCATAGTTTTTCATGGAAATATGGGTAGAAAGAATAATTGTTGTAAAAGGAAATTAATTATTGTCAACAGATCAGCTTCTTTAGAAAACTAATTTTATCCTTTTCTAATTAGAATGGGACTATGGAGTTATCAAAAAGCACTAATAGTTTTTTTCATCCAAATAGAATATGACTACTTTCTATTTGGTCACCTAAAATCAAACCGCCCCAATTTTTTTGGATAAATGCATGTTAAAGAACTATCTATTTGTAATTTTAAAATTAGGAAATTGTTATTCAAGGGAACCACTCTGAATTTGTCAATTTACAAGACTCTGACCAAGATTGCAGTACCTAGATCAATTTTGTTTCTAACTAAATGTGATACCTCCAAAAAAATCAAGGAAAGAGTAGTCACCATATTATTTGTTCTCAACATCCCAAGCATCCTAATTGAACCAGACACTGAGGCCAAAAAAATATCAACCACTATGATAAGTTAAACACCATATTGATGCACAATTTTTCCTATTCTCAAACTAATCAACCAAAAGCTTCATCTTTCAATTTATTTGAGAAAACAAAAAACAAAAACAAATACCTATATATCCTTCACCAACAGTGTCAACTCAGTGTCCAGCAAAGTTAAGTGTTTTATCCAATATGGTGGTTTGTTATTTTGACCCAGGTATTAATTTCTGTGAAGTTTGACACAATTTATTTGAGGAGGCTATTTGATTTCTCTATCCAGAACTGGAAATCTCCAAAAAAAAAAACTTCTCAAATAATGTCCAGTTTCTTGAAATTTTAACCTAAATTAGTGAATAAGTTTTGATGAAACATTCTCCTCTAAAGATGTAGTCATATGTGTATTACATGATTTTTATATTTCAACTTTTCCTTTCTATCAAACAATTTCTCTCCCACTTCACAGAACTGACACTGAAATAAATCCATGGAGTAGAACTGAGAACTGAGTTTAAACAGAGTTGGTTTAGAGCTAAAACTTCAAGGGTAGATTTTTTTGCTTAATCAATCGTAGTTCTTTCAAGTGTAGGAATTTATGTTCAGAGGTTTTTTTGCATTATTTTACATTTTATATAAAGTTTGTGGTTCAGGGAAAGCTTGACCCCCAACCTTTATAACAGGTTTTCGACAAAGTTGAAAACTCCTATTAAATTTGGTCTGCCTTTCAAAATAGGGAATGGGACTTACATAGTTATTCGTATCATGATCTCAAGATTCCAAAAATACCCATCTCGCATTTTCATATTTCTTTATTTATTTTATTTAATTTTATTTTATTTTGGGTTATATTTTTTTGGGAAATGAAAACAGACGAACGCTGAACCAATAAGACTGAAATTTGCACCAGAGGTCAGTTTCAGTGTGAGAAAGGTCTGATAGAAATTTGGAGCCGATTGGTTTAGCGGTTCCAAGGATATTGGCTAAATGAAAACATTATTTTTACAAAATCTCAAAGTACAAATTTGTAGCAGGTTTTTATGGTTCATTACACCACACCCCTGTGCCACAAATTGAAGACCTGCTTTTTTAGTGGAGCATGCTGCGCTAGAATTGTTTTTTTTTCAATGAAAAAGAAATTTTAAAAATATTTGCGTAGTATACCCCGCTAGAAAAGCAGGTTTTCAATTTGTGGCACAGGGATGTGGTATAATGAACCTTAAAAACCTGCTCATTTTAGCTATATTTTGGCCAATATCTCCGAAAACGCTAAACCAATTGACTCAAAATTTCTATCAGACCTTTCTTACACTGAAACTGACCTCTGGTGCAAACTTCAGCCTTATTGGTTCCGCCATTTGTCTGTTTTTGTTTCCCAAAAAAATATAGGCCGGAATAAAAAAAAATTAAATAAAATAAATAAAGAAATATGAAAATGCGAGATGGGTATTTTTGGAATCTGGAGATCATGAAATAAATAACTATGTAAGTCCCATTCCCTATTGTGAAAGTCAGACCAAATTTGATAGGAGGTTTCGACTGCTAAAAACTACAAACTTGAAAAAAATTTATTAGTGTACAAAATTGTTGTTTAAAAAAAATTTTGGGGGTTTAACCCCATACCCCCCCATAACTACGGGGGTTTTCTTAATAACTGATGCATAGGCGTACTACTTTTTTAAACAAACAGATGAAAAAAGTCCACATTTTCAATTTCTCAATCATTTCCATGTGGGCCTAACAAAGTGTCGTCTAAGTGCCTGACAGATATTTCTAGAACTTTACGTGAAGTTTTTATCTTGGTGTTAAGTAGCTCATTTTGTAAAACCATGTTTTTGAAATAAAATTCCCGGTATATTGACCATACCTTAGATCCACGTTTCTATAACATATGTACCTAGTAAAAAATGCTACACAGTTTATCCAGGATAGGTAGGTAGTTCAAAAAAATTCAATTATTTTAATCAAATGCCATTTACCATTCTCTGTCACTGCCTTTTTACATGTAATCATCTTATAATATAATACCACGTGTAATAAAATTAAAAAAAAATAGAACACTCACGGGAAGAAACAACAAAAGAATGAACAGAAAAGAAAATAATTCAATAGAACATACATCAATATCAACGGGTGTGTATTTTTTTTATTATTAAATTTTACACAAAAATTGGTAAATTTCAAGGTTAACTCTCATCTTACTGTTGACTTGAAAATGTTTTTTTTTTTTAATATCATTTGCATCTATCGTAAGACAGACCACAAGTACTGACTAAAAAAAATCTCTTGTCAACGTCAACTGGAAAATGTTTTTTTTTTTTTTTTTTTTTTTTCCTTTATTATCCAGTATTATTATTATTTGCAGCTGTCACATCATAACCAAAACTGTGGCAACGTTGATTTAAAAGGTCTGACTAACATACCAGCAGACTCAAGTCTAACCAACGTCACACACAGAAGTCGACCAACGTAGTACTATTGTCAATTCAAAATAAAATTTCACACATGGGTTGTAACATTTGATGAGTGGCCATACGTATGCTAGTCGGACTTTTTACAAGACTAACATTTCTCCAACTTTTTCAATGCAAATATAACCCCCTGAATCCAAAAAAACAGTTAAAACGTTGGTCGGACCTTGTGTGTGTCAGACAACGTTTTTTAGTCCGACTAAAGCTTGGTGAGGAGTCAGGTGTGTGTCCGACCAAGATACTAAAATCAAACACATACACACACACCACACACACACATACACACATAGACGCACAATTATTGCTTGTATTATAGAATAGAATACTTCAGGGGTATACACAAGATTTGTCTCTAGAAGGGGCTGAAAAGAATTTATTCAAAAATCAAGTTTCCACTTTGTTTGACTTCTATCCCCACCCCTCTCCCCTGTATATAGGTGTCACCCTTTCCTTCAATCATTCTGAAGTTGTGTTAACTAGGGACATACGCTTGAGGGAGAGGGTAAAATGATATACTACCACCACAGATTTTTACATATAACAGAAGACCCACGCAAAACGAAAAGTGAAACCACTTTTAAGATGAAATATCCTCACTCCTATGGCAGAACCTTACAATTTTCAATCTAATTTTCATCTGTATATGTAATTTGCATCTTCGTATGGTTTCTGAATTTATAATTATATTGTATTTATTTATTCATTTAATTCAGTTGTTTGAAAAAAATATTTCTCACATTGCTAATGGACTTGAGTTTGGGTCCAGCAAATTTGGATTTGGTACCGTAGGGGTTGACAAAATGGTGCCATTTTCTAAAAAAGCCTTCTGATAGGGTGAACATAAGTTGAAAAAAAAAAGTTTTATGCGCCACAGGTCCCCCATTATCTTGAAATTCAGCCCCAGTAGTTCTCCAGTGATATTTGGACCACGCTTATTTTCCCTATAATTTTATTAACATGGATATCGTAAATTATAAAAAGGAAGTGTTTCAAATCATAAATAATCCGAGTAGAATAAAAGTTTATTTGTGGTTGAGTGGAGTTACAATCAATTTCCATTTACTTAGAATTGTGGTATTGTACCTACTTATTAGTCACCTTACAAATGTGTGTCAATAGTCGCATTGAAAAATTGCTGCAAGGCATACAGATTGACGTGGTTTGTAATAATTTTGAAATTCTGTATAGGTACTTGGATAAGTCATGTGTCTGATATAATTGTGTCATTGAGTCAAATGAGAAAATTAAAGAAGTTAGGTTAAAAACGAGTTTTTAAAAAATACGCTTTTATAAAAAAAATAACGGGAAAGGGAAAATAAAATTTCTTACTTTTTTTTTCGAGACAGAAACAAACAAAAATTGAAAAAACAACTGATAAAAACGGATATAAGTGTATGTGTGCGTACGTCGCAACACATGAAAGTAGCGCTAAAGTTGGTCATCCGGTGTACTTCAACAAATTGAGTGAGTAGAATAAAAGCGTGTAAAAATACACAGGTGATTGACAACTAGGAAGTTGATAACAGATTCATTTCTCATTTTGAAAATCTCTCTCGAACGAATTCCTGCAGATGATAATCTTAGTTATGCTAAGGCTCTTTATTATCAAGTATGCGCATGAAGGTGATAAGAGATGAGCCGCCGTCTTGTGTTATTCAATTTTTTGAGAATTTAACATTTTTTATTATTACTGTATATATAACAACACAAAACAGCGATTCATCTCTTATCACCTTCATGCGCATACCTACTGGTAAAGAGCCTTAGTTATACATGGTAGCTGTTTTTTTGTTGTTTTTTTTTTTCTTTTGTTGAAAATCTGCTAAAAATTTCGTACGAAAGCTTTATCATTACCCAATGTGAGTTATCGAACTGGCATAAAATTAATATTGAATTAATATTGACGTTAAATTCTGATTGCCTATGGATACCCATAGTTGAAACTCAAGAATAAAAGTTTCTTAGAATGCCTACCAATTTAATTTCGGAATACAAAAAAATACTCGTGTATTTAGTTTCTCAAATATTTTTAGCCTGAAAAATTTTGATCTCAAGTTCATGAAAGTACGCAGCAACTATACTAAGTAATTAGATTCGCAGTGGATACTCAACCAGCTCCACATTCAAATTTTGCAGTCAATGTTGATAAAATTTGAAATAAACTGATATCAGAGCTAAATAATTCAGTGGCGTAGCGAAATCAAGATTCTGGCGGGAGTTCAGTCATTTAATTTGCGAACGGTTGTTTATTTGATCACTAAGGAACGGATTTACGAATTTTTTTTTGTTTTTTTTTTTTTTTGGATCGTGGGGTGGGTTGAACACACCCATATTTCTCCTTTGCTACGCCATTGAAATAATTTTTTTTTTTTTTTTTTTAAAGTGACGTTATTAGCATGCACTTGTAGATATTGCATAAAAACTAACTTTTTATCGCAAATTTTATAATTCATCTTAGAGCTTCTCACTAAATTCTTATGAAGTACCTATAGTACGTAGTTACCTACTCACAAGTACCTCATTGGGATATTAAAATTTTAAAAGCTCATAACTTTCTTTATAACTATAGTCTATTTTGGTTGTGTACCTTGGGACATGATAACGTTTTTTTTGTTACTCGTCTTTTACTTGTCACTTAGCGTTGATTACATTTTGATACCTATAATGATCAACATGAAACCATTTCTTCTCGACATTCATCACTTTCTCCTAAAGCTTATCTAAAAATCTCAAACTAATATTTCCATTAGAAATAATATTATATCAATTTCGTCGTCATTAAAACCGAAATTGCACCTTTTTGTAACGCATTAAAAAAATTCTTCAACTCTCCAGTCGTGACATTGCATTTAAGAAAGTTAATGGCATACTTACAAAAAAAAAAATAATAATAACAACAACGACAAGAACTGAAGTAGTATAATTAATATTAATATCCATACGTCATTTAATTTCATTAATTTTCTTCCTTTTCAGATGCGTATACCATTGCTTATACTCTGTATCATCGCTCATGGCCGGGCTGAGGACAAGAAAAATAAGCAAAGAGACGTTAATGACGCTTCTGAGACGGTTGATTACGCTTTAAATAAAATTCCTTTGTACGTAATACAGAATACTCCGCCGGTAGCGGAAGCAAAAGTGCCAGTGGCTGTCATACCGGGTGCCTACTCGCCGACGTATTTTAACTCCGGAATTAAAGAAGCCAAACAATTTAAATACGGTTTTTACACGCCGTACAAGGTAATAATGTCGTGCCATATATATATATATATATATTCTTTTTTTAAATTCTTTTTAATATAAGTACGTACATTATACCGTACAGATAGATAAATACCTACGTAGGTGTATACGAGCCATAAACTTGAAGAAAGGCGATTCGCATAAAGGTACTTATAATGGGCCTACGTGTAGGTATACACCATAGGCTTAGGCCTCATTTAAATGATATCACCACCGCCGGTGGTAAAAGTCACCAACTATAGTCAAACTTTCGTACTCTTCAAGTCTATAATTCTATATCATCTTGTTTCTGTACCATTCATCAAATTATTACAACCATATTTGAAAGTGACTGACATGGTAAGTAATACCTCAGCCGCATATTGGTGCACGAACATCTATTCTTTTGTGGTTTTTACTGTGTACTCGCTGCTATACTTACCAACGTCATTATAGTTGATGGTGAGAAAACGTCGTAATGACACTCGTTTATGATGTCTGAAGAGGCTAAGTGATTTGGTTAGGCATCCGGTCGACCAGTTACAATACTATGGGGTACTTTATATAACAAGTTTTTAATACTTTTCTATGCTCCAACTATCTGAAATCAAATATCTACTTCTGAAATCGATTTTATGAAAAAATTTCATATTGCTTACGTAATCTTTGAAATATGAAACCGAAGACGAAAATTTACGTGGGTTAAAAGCATTGCAAAATATATTTCTCTTTCAGTCTACAATAGATACTTGAAATTATTCAGACAGCTTGATTGATCTGGTGCAGTTATAAATGCAGCCAGACCTACAATTATTCCTGTGTGCTCCTGTATTTTCGGTTAAAATATGGATTTACTGTCTGGACAACTATTTAGTTCTCGTATTTGGGGCATTCACAAACGGGAGCGTATAAAATAAGTGAGGTAGCACGTAAATACGCCTGTTGATATAGTTATTGGTTATGTGAGGCCATCGGTAGATGATATTATACCGAGTGAGAGTGACTTAAAGTCGTGCAACCCAAACATTCAAATGTAAAAATTCGAAAAAAAGAGATAGAGGGCTGAAATTTTGCACTCTTGTAGGAGTTGGTTACTTGATTATTTTTGCAAAATTTCAGCAATGTATCTATTGTAGTCTAATTTTGAGTAATTTTTGATTTTTAAATTCAATTTTTGTATTTGTGGCAAAACAAACTTTAAAAAATTTTTAGTTGCCGTTGATTACCAGATTAAGCAGGTAAAGTTTCACTTACTTATCTCAATTTTTTTTTTTTAAAGAATTTTAACAGGAATCTGACAAGTCAAAAAATTTTGAAACATGGGACAATGATAGGGAAATGGTTACTCTATTGTGTGATTATACAACTTTTTGTACGCACTGAATAAAAAGTTGCATAAATGCTGATTGCAAGTGTTATCGAGAAAAAAACATTGACATATGAAAAGTTGCATACCTAAACAAATTTAAGGAAACTGTCATGACAAAATTCTGCTGTAGAGTGAAGTACTGCACCAAAGCGCGGATCAATGGAGAGGATGAAATAAAATTTTTGAAATTAAAAATTTTTTTATTTGTTTTGAAAGTATGGTATAGATCATGGAAAAAATTCTTAAAAAAACAAGAATGAAGGTATTAAAGTGAAACTTTACCCATTTAATCAAGTAATCATACTCTATTATTGTACCAAATTTCAGAATTTTTTGAGAACTTTTACCATTAAAAATTTTTCAAAATTTATTTTTCAAACGTGGAAAAATTATAATTAAAAATCAAAAATTCCTTAAAGTTAGATTATTACAGATACAGAGCCGAAACTTTGCATGAATAACTGAGTACAACTGACTTCTGCCACTGTGCCAAGATTCAGCCTTGTATCTCTTTTTTCAAAATTTTTACATTTGAAGTTTTGGGTTGCGTGACTTTTGGGTCACCCGGGTAGTATATGAGTCTGAAATTTGTTTCTTCACCAATAGATTCGGTTAGTACTTTAACCTAAGCTTGGTTGTGGAACCCTCTCCAAGTTATACAATATAATTAAGTATTAATGGGATGCAAAATATGAAATTTTATATTTTTAATTTTAAAAATATATTTTTCAATTTGTCACTAGTAAAAAACAAAATTTTTTTTTACAAACAACTCTAATTAAGAGTACTTTGAAAAACAATGAAAAAAATCTGACAACGTTGTGGCGGAAGGACAATAGTGTGTTCAATCTTTTCTGACGCGCACAGTGTTTCATAAAGTGTTGTTAAAACTTTTTATTAGTTATACGTACTGGCAACACTGTAACTATGTTAGTCATGTCAGTCTACATTTATTTAGTTCTTTATACTATTAGTAAGCCAGTAAAATAGCTCTGATCTTTTATGTCAATTACCAAGGTCTGGGTACTTTTTAGTCTTAAAAAAAAGGTGAAAAAACAAAAAAAAATTTTTGACAAATTTTTGAAAATTCGACCTTTTAAAGTTTACTGTTAAATTTGTTGTTTTTCGTGCCTTTATTGCCAAAAAATCCACAGTTTTACTGAAAAAAAACTGGGATTTAAAATAATAATTTGAATAAGCTAAATTAATTACATAAACATTTCTATAAATAGATATAAATATTAAATTAATAAACAATAATAAAAAAATATAAAAAGAAACATAATAAATATAATTTAAAAATATTACCAAAAAAAAAATTAATAAATTATAATTAAATAAATTTAACATAAACTTACTTAACAATTTAAATAAATAGAAGAATTATTAAAAATAATTAAATATAATCAAATATCTTTTCATTCATCTTATTTTAATATAATTAAAATAAATATAAATTGATAAAAATATGTTTGACATTAATTTCTTTTATATATCTATATTGATTCTTTTTAATTAAATATTTAAATATTATACTTATTATAATAAAAAAAATTTTTTATATTAATAATTTAATAATATATTTATTACTGAGTTCTCCTCAAAGTGACCCTCTTCAGCAAACTGGTTCCCAACTTTTTTATTATGAAACAATCTATTGTGAGATGAAATTATTCTCTCGCAAAACACAAATCATAGATAAATTAAAAAATTATTTTAATTAGTCAATAAATTATAGTCTATCATTGACTATACAGTGTTCACTTTATAACTGCCCATTGGAAAATACATATGAATTCTATTTTTGGAAATTAAAAAGAATTACCGTTATTTTTACAAACCAGTACGGGTTGCTTTTCAGAATCAAAATTTAACAATAAATTGAATTGTCAAATTATAAAGGTCGGATATTGAGGAAAATATGTATTAGAAAAATTTCTTTCGGCATTTCGCTCGACTGAGAGCTGTGTTTCACGTTAGTTTAAAGTACACAAGTTGTTACAGAGGAAGTTTCATTTAACCATTTTTGTCAATGTCTAAGAATACAACTTCTTTTACGATGTTCATAAAAAAGTGTAAGTAGGTAATGTTTTTGATTTTAAACTTTTTCACGTGCTTCAAATCACGTTTTCTTTTGAATAGTTTGAGTTCACTTCAAAAAGTCGGCACATCTATCAGAAAATTTTCAAATATTTTTGAATTTTAATTATGAAAAACTACTCACATTTCTCTGTAAAAATAATGGGAACTTTAAAATTTACAAGTATTTCCCTATAGAGCAGTTCTAAACTGAACATACTGTATGTATTAGAAAGAAGCTTCCAAGTCAAATAAGTAGGTACCGAGTTGACTTATTGAGAAAATACTGGCTATTTTGACCTTGTCCATCTGATCAATGTTTTCTTACATTTAAAACTGTGGAAAATTAGTTTTGGTTCACTGCTGATGTGGATGTTTTTATTGTGAGATAAATACTGTATAAAATAATTTTCTCTAGAAAAAAGTGAACAAATTTTCAGAAAAATAAAATTAATCTGATTTTCGAATGAAACGAAAATGACAGACGTAAAAATTATGGACCGGTATTTTGACAAAGATAGGTAGCAAACAGAAAAGTTTTGTTTTAATTCGGAATGTTATCACATGTTCCAGAAATTTGCGAGAGGAGAAGGGACCAGGCACGTGCTAAGGATTTTTCTCTTGAGAGAATTGAGAAGAATTTATTCAAAAATTAAATTTTTGCTCTTGTTGAATACCCCCACCCTTTTCCCCTGTCCATACGCGTCACCCTCCGCTTCAATTATTCTAATGTAGTATTAGATACTATTAATATGGGAGATACATTCAGAGAGGGGGTAAAACACTATACTACCACCACAGAGTCTTAAATATGATAGAGAATGCCTGAAAAACGGAAAGTATCACCACTTTTGCAATGAAACATCCCAACTCCCAACGAAGAACCTTAAAATTTTCAATCTAATTTTTATTTATTTAATTCGCATAAATTTATTTATTCATGTAATTCAATTATCTGAAAAAAAATTTCTCATTATTTCTAATGGGTCGAAGTGCAGGTGAAGAAATTTGAATTTAGTACCATATGAGTGGAGACCATGGAATTATATGGATAATGGAATGTGCACTACCCTAAAGCCAAATGTAAACAAAGTGGAGGGAACCTGTTAAAATGAAAAAGAGCTATGAAGAAGGTCTTTCTCTTTTATTCATTGTGGGAAATATAATCAGACATAAACATTGTGATTTATTACCGACAGATTATTCTTTATTCGTTCATAATTACGTTTGTCAAACTTATTAAAATCATATATAAATGGAAGTTTCAAAAACCACATGAATTATTATTTTTTGCTACATTTAATCTGATTCTGATAAGTTGGCAATGATCGTGAAAGATAGATAGCAATACATCGATATAACTCTCTCTCACTCTTTCTAACACGTTCCTAGAACTGTCGTGACATAGTGCTCGTTCCATTATCTCTATACTTCGATGTTGAGGACAATATAGCTACAAAAGTGATGCCATTTCTTGTAAAAGCCTTCAAATGATATTATATTTAATATTTTGAGACTACCAATCCTCCCCTCTCCTCATCTGACTTGAAAAAATAAGAAAAAGCCAAAGAATGATTGAAAAGATATTGTGACAAAGTAGTGTAATATTCGGTGAAGGAGCATAGAAAAGCTTCAAAAAGAACGGAAATGAATAAATTTTTGGAGTGAACAAAAAAGTATTTCCCAAATAAAACCGCATCCAAAGACACAATTCAGGGTATGCTACTAGTACTGATGTTGAGAACCATAAAAGATTGGAAGACGATTTAAATTTCAGAATTTCTTGAATTATTTCATTAGGTTCTTTTCTCCTTTTTTTGAGGGTCTGGGAAGGGCTTCAGCTCCGAGAGCAACCTTTCGAATATGTCACTAGAGGGGAGTACCTATAAATCAGATAAGGAGCGCGAATGAAAGAAACTTCTGAAACCAACTGCCTTCTCACCCTCTTCCCTGTCAACTACTACACCCGTCTACTGCAGATAGGAACCAAAAACCAAATTTTGGTCTTCGTAAGAACAAATACTTACTTGAATGTCCAACCCTAATTAAACATAATTATGCGATTCGCCCAAAAGTTCTAAGTGATTACTTTACCTTCGAACAGAACTGAAAACACCAATCTCTGTCAAAATGAAATAATTTGAAGCACAATTACTATGTGTTACAGCCATCAAAAGCCACACCAATTCACGAGCCTTCGTCCGAAGAGACACCGCTCGCCTACAACACGCAGCATGTTTATCAAAAGTCAGAATACGATCCGTCAACAGCGTACAAACTGCCAGCGGCTGCTAAAGATTATCAAACGAGCAACACACAACAGCAACAGCAGCAGCAGCAGCAGCAGTATGTAAAATACGACACTGTCGCTACCAAGAATTTGCTACCTAAACACCAATCCATACCGAACAGCAACGCTTACGCTTCTCTAGCACCCGCAGCCTACGGCTACACGGGGGCTGAATCGTCCCTCGCCGGCTACGTGCCTGCTCCCAAAAAGTTCACCACTTACGACCCCGAAAATAAAGTCCATATCCAATACGTGATCAAATACGTGCCGGTGCCATACACCGTCCAATCGGCCGATCAGTACGCCCAAAATCCTGGCGCCGACGTAGCCTACGCTACGCCCAAAAATCTGATCTACAACAAAGAGCCGCACAAGAAAACGGTCGTCTCCAACAACCAAAACCTGCACTCGCTCACTCCGGTCACCTATCCCACATCCACCGAGGCCTACTATCCGGAGTACGCCAAGTACGCTGAATCGTACGCTCCGTCCTACGACGAGGCCAACGCCCAACAATCCTACTACAAGTACTCGCAACCAGCGTATTACGCCAAGTACGTCGATAAGAATGCCAAAAAGTACGTACCCACGTCGTACGTGTTGGCCACCATAGGCAAATCCGCTCCCACTCACTACTCGTCCACAATCAAACACGAAAGTGCCAGCCAGGATAATTTGTATCCTTCAAAAATCACGTCTTACGCGTCCATACCGCTGGCCGCTATCGATAAATACCCAACTCAAGATGAACTTAAATACCAAAGTCAAGTTTATAAATCTGCTGTTGCTGCTGCTACTGCCGCAGATGAAGCAAATAAATCCTATTCGGAAACTGATTATTCCTATGCCATAGCAAGCGGTAAATATAAGCCGGCTGCAGCACTACCCGCTGCCACCCATTTACTAGCCTACGATTTTAATATACCGATTCCCGAGCAATACCAACAACAACATCAATACCAACAATCTTTATACTATAAAAAAGACGTTTCTGCATCAATTTCATCGACTCCCAACTACGAGAGTAGTTCTGAAAAGCTGCAACTTCAGCACTGAATTTAAGATCTCGTCATTGTTTTGTGTGTAATACTAATTGTTTGTTATTTGTTGGATTTTTTTTTTTTCTACTTTTCCTCTTTTTTTTTTTTTTTTTTTTATTTTTTACTTAGTTTAGCATTACGCGTTACCCTTCAATAAATTTGTGAATATTGTAATTACTATCGTATAGCAGAATTCGCAATGCTTATTTATTTATTTTTTGTATGCGCTGTTGCGGTAGTATCGCCTTACAGGTGGTGACTGAGCAACTTATGACACTTCAAAGAAGTATATATATATACTATATGTATACACTGTATAGGTTGAATTCGTAGATTGCAAGCGAACCCTAGAACCATAAATGAAGCGAAGTGGATTACCCTCAACGACATCATCCTCCAAAAAAATTGTACTTGGGCTACATCACACTTGTTATACGTGAAACCTTATTCTTTAATAAACAAATACGAGGATATAGCACAAAATTAAATGGTAAAAATTTTTCCAAACCAAACGTTTTTTGGTCACAGGAGAAAAAATGAAGAGTTCAATTTTATAATTGATTGTAAATTTGAACACAATATCTAAAGAAATGTAACGGATGAGGTGTTACCAACTTTTTGGGAAAAAAAATTATTCTAACCTCTTTTTGAGATCATAGGGGCTCAAATGAGTGATTCCATCTAAAAATGAACTGAAAATTTGAACTCAGGCTCAAAAAATATGATCGACGATGTATCACTTGATTTTATTAAACAATAACATCTCAACCTCTTTTCGGGGTCATTAAGGCCCACGATGAGTGATTCAGTCCAGAAATGAACTAAAAATTTTAATTCAGAACCTTGAAAAATGTAATGGACGATGTATCACTCAATTTTTAAGAAAATAATATCTTAACCGCCTCGCCTATCGAAATTCGGTATTTGAACTAAAACAATTGTGCAATGACAATTATCATCAGAATAGTTGTTCTGTGAAGGGATACATAAGAAGCTTCGCCTTACTCACTCCAATAAAGGCGAGTACACTATTTGTATCATTTTGCTGAGCCTTATCACAGGCACGTATCATGATATGATACACACAGATGATATGGCTCTCATTTTGTGAAGCGTTGCCTGGGATTATATTATACCATTAGGTTTTATTGAAAATTTTGCAATCCCAGGTAGCGTCTTTTGATGTGATAGTGGAATACCAACACTGCTTGGGTAAGGCATCATATCATCGTTTCATTTTTTGATAAGGTACAAGGTTACGGACCTAATACACTTTCAGAGGATACAATGATATGATATGGCTAAATGTTACAAATGTTTACCCACCTTAATATGTAACATACATGATATTATAATAGAGGATGCAGTGAAATAGAAAATGGCGCTACTTTCATGATCAAAATATACTTGCTCTCAAGGGTGCAGTTCCTAAATTGTTAAATTCAACATTTTTATGCAACAAAAGAGTAAAAGTGAATAGAAAAACCATTTGAATACTTAATTGATCGACACATTGCCTCTTACTGAGAGAGGGAATTGAAAGAAGAAAAGGATAGAAAAAGGTAAGGGTATGTGTAAATTAAACATTTTTGGTAGTAAAGGTACTTCTTTTTCTCCCCCATTTTAGTCCATAAAACTTGAAGAAAATTTATTAAATTTTTAGGATATTCGTCTTCAAGGTTGTCTTTCTGGTTGCTATTTGACAAATTTTGATGAAGATTAATTTGACTGTTCATCTTTTCTTGAAAATTGCATATTTTTTTTGATCATGGTAATGTCCAATATTGAACTGGTTTTTAAAAATTCTAAAAAGCGACAACCATGAATGCAGAAAACTGCAAATGAATAGGATCAAATTTGAGTGAGTGAAAAGAAGGGAAAAGTCTTTTTTTTTTTTTTGCTCACTGAACTAAACCCTAAACGTATCTGCCAATATTTTTAAATCTCATTTTTATCTACAATAATTTTTGTTCGTTGTGATTTCTGAATTAATAATTATATTATTAATTCATTCATTTAATTCAATTATTTTCAACACAAATTTTTGATTATTGCCCCAATGGTCCCAAGTGGGTCAAGCAAATTTGAATTTGATACCGTAGGAATGGAACAATAGTTTCAGATATGGTTCTGTTTCTCATAACAACATTCAGTTGAACGTCAATTCTCTGTTAGATAGGTAGGTATATATTTAATCCTCAGTGTGTCACCTATAAGTGTCTTTCATCAATTTTATACAAAGTTTGTCAGCTTATTAATTTAAAATTTCAAAGGAAGATTATTACTACAGGTTGAAAAACAGAATACAAACGAACCAGAAACGGTTATTCTGTTGAAAAATGGAAAAAGACAGAAACGGAAACAAAATTTAAGGACATGAAAACCAGCAGAAATGGAAATAAAATGTTGAAAAACCTAAATCAAACCGAAACAAAAGCAAAATTTTGAAAAACCAAAACAAAATCAAAGTGGATGCGAGATTTTTTTATTTCCATATGCCAAAAAAAAATTAAAATTTGGATTTAAGTACATTTATAGGTGTAACCTATTTCGTAAGATTAACAGCTTACAACTAGGCTATAAGTACGTACTTTTTCTTCTGTTCCATGTAAAATATCTCCGGTTATCTAATTGTTGAAAAACAGAAATTTAAAAAAAAAACTAACAGAAACATGAAAAAAAATTTTTAGTGATGAAAACTAACCGAATTTTTCGTATACATTTGTTTGCAGAGTCGTGCGAACATTTTAGTAGCTCCAATATTTTTGTAACACAAGAAGAAATAGAAAATACTTGTAATATGTATTTTACAAGTTGCATACTCAGCGGCGGCTTTGTTTTCGAATTAGAAGTTAAAATGATGTTAGTATTAAAATGTGCCATTTCGCATTTTGAAATTTGAATAAGTTTTCATTGCCTAGGAACGCACAATACCTGCCTAAAACAAGCTCTAGAATAAACACCACAATTTCATGTACGGTAGGTACCTAAATGATCGAAAAGATAGACTCATTCAAAAAGGTTCAGTATGCTCTTTTCGTCTCAATGTGGACTAATGTCTGTTGAAAGGGCAACTAATGAATCCTGTTTTTTCTGACAAATTTTCATTGCTTTTTTTTTTTAGTTTTTATGAAAATATAGCGTTTTTTTAACGGAAATAATATTAAGGTTAATGTGAGATGGAGATAAAGAAGAAAAGTACTAAGCCTTTACGAAATGACTCTTTTTTTTTAACATTCACCAGACATTATTATGGTGTTAAGCTTACTTGCTTGACTTTTCTTCAAACGGTATTAAAAAGAAGATGTGATATGCCGGCTTTTTGTTTTAATTTTCATCTTCATGTTCGGTTTTCTCTACTTCTGGCAGCTGAAATTTTCGGTTCTCTATCTCGATTTATTTCTCTAAGACTTTCGGATCAAAATTAAATGGATAATCTCTTCTTTAATTTATTACCAAAAACATGAAAGAGATACCTTTCTATTTGAGAAAATTACAAGTGAAAACTTGTCGAATTTCATGTTAAGAATCGGCACATTTTAATACTAAATTTTTGGTTCCACTTCAAACACAGATTGGGTATGCAACTACTCTAACAGGTATGTATTTAGCGTTTAGCCTACTGAATCACCACCAGGCATCCTGCCTAAATTCATAGTAATTGTTTACCATGAGATTGATGCTGGGAAATAACCTACGTATAGGCTGGTAGCTTGTTATTAATTAATTAATTAATTTATTTATTTATTTATTTCACAAAAATTGTGCTGCTGCTTTCATGTGACGGATTTTTTTTTCTAAACACAGCCTACAATCTGAACTTCATAAACAAAAAAAATTAAAATTAAAACGTAGATACTATAAAGAATAGTGACCATCTTTTTGACCAAGGTTACTTAATTTATAAAATGTAATATCGTCTACTACGCAATATTACCAACCGAAATTTAAGAAATTAAATTATCTTGAAGTGAAATTTGCTATTAGTACATAAATTAAACAATTCACGATGATTCTCCAGCCGATGATTCTTCTTTCCAAAGAAGTGATACATTTTCTAAAATGTTGAATTCACTGATGATTAAATTAATACAGATACATAAGTAACAAGTGGCCCATATAAAGGGGAGATTCGGTGATACGTCACCATCACCCCTTACGCCGCTTTTTCTTCTTTTTTTTTCAACAACTGTCAAATAATTCAATTTGAACTTTATGATGAATGTTTAACTGGAAGCCAGATAGTTTCTTCGTTCCACATCAGAAGAAATAAAACGACTCCAAACAGTTAAGACATTTGCATAACTTCGGAATATTTGTTTTTTCAGCAGACATGCTGCGCTACAATTTTGAAATGTCAATGAATTTTCAAAACCTACTTTTCTATCGCAGCTCAATGCGCCATAAGAGCGTATTTATGGAGTGGGTCCTGGGATCGTGAACCTCTCCTTAGTTTTGAAAAAAAAAAGCTTGACTTGAAAAAATAGTTTGTGTTTCTTGATGGAAATGATACTATTGCTGAGGAGGAAGGGTTGGAAAGGAAAATCATGAAGATGTGGATCCCCTTACGATCGAGCTATGACACCCTCGATGCGTTGGAATTTTTGTGGTTTCATTTCAACTTGTTAGTCAATCAGAATTTTTTACATTTTACACCCATCAGACAATTTTGAAGTAGGTAAAATTATACATAAATGTAAGTATAGGTATTATATCGGCCAATATGAATAATATTTGATGAAAAAATGGTGGTTTACCCATGAATGAAAAAAAACTTCCTCTTAATACGCATAGCCTACTTTCAAAATTTATTTTCAATTGTCACAATTGTCAGAGAGGCTGTATAGTATAAAAATTTAAAATTTTCTGGTCGAAAAACTTGGAAAATCTGGTCGGGTAATGGAGAAAATTGTTGAACTGATTATGAAGGTTAGAACAAAACAGCTCTTGTAAAACGTTTTCAAGACAATGAAGTATGAAAAGTTGCATATGCATGAAGTGAAGGGACTACCAGGCAATCCATTTTTCTAGTTGTTTAAATTTTGAAGATTCGTTTCCTAGTCGTATTCTCAAGTTTAAAGAACTATATATTCACAGATCACTCTGTAACATCCTACATGTTCATAAAATTCAAAAATTAAAAAAAAATTTTCCATCAAAATTCAAAACTTTTTTTTCTTAGCAAAAAGAAACTTTTCGATGCTGATATTTGATAAAATTGGATAAAAAGCCACCTTCGACAAAAATTCATTCAAATTAATTTAAAAGCAGTCTGTAATCTTCCTATATTTACGTATCCACATCCTTGAAAGGGAAATTTTTGATAAATTTAAAAGAGCGCCAAGACTTTATATTAAAATGTTATTTTTGTTTTTGTTTTTGTTTCTAAATACATCACCACTCGTAGATAAATACAGAATACAGGTAATCGGAATTGTGAACAACAAAAAGAATAATTCATTAGTACGGTGTGTACTGTTTTCTCTTAAACTTATACACATGTAGTCACATTACAGCAATGCTTTCCTATTGGTATTTAATACAAAATAATAGGCACATATAATAACTTTCATTAGCCAGCTGCTCCATTTAGCATGGTCTCATAATAAATGCAGAAAAACATTTCTCTTTTTTATTTTATTTTTAAATGAAATATCATTTATTTAAGAGTTTTTCAGTTTGACGATCATACGAAAAATCGAAATTTTAATCGATTCAAGTTACCGAAAAAACTCAGCATGTTCTGCCTTAAATGCGCGACAGTTTTTTTTTTGTTTTTTTTTCGAATAATTTTCTAGGTTGACATCTTTATGATCAGTTTGCAACAAATGAAGAATGAATTTGATAGGAAGTAACTTTATACGGATACGAATAGACGAACTTTTTGAAACATACTCACTGTCAAAGCCATTCTCGTATACGCTGCAATAACTGAGGATAAGTCATTAAGGCAAACACATTTGGGAATGCTTTTTGTCTGTCTGTAACTAAAACGCACATATCGACAATCTTGAATTGATTTTACAATTACAACAACCGAATGATAATACAATAGCTATAATGATGAAACGGCAGTAATTCTTTGATGGTTCTTTGTAATGCACTGACGAGCCCCACCAACATTAGGTTTTGCCATGCTACGTCGTCAATCATCGAAAATCTTTTAATTAAGTAATAGGTACCTATCTGTTCGATACTCTGATCGTATAATTTCTTGTGTCTGACATGGAAAGTTGGAGATGTAACAAGTCTGTGCACTCTCTCTTCAAGAAGTTACTAATTCCTATTTGGTTTCAACCGTAAAAAAACAAATGGAGAGGCCTATTACAAAACGCTATGTGAATAATGAACGTAAGGTAAAGATCAATTATTGTTATACACAGCCTCAGAGATCGGCGTGTCGTCGTGGTTAGATACTGAGATTTGCAACTGAAAGGCTGTGAATTCGAGACCAACCACCGCCACATTCCCGATTCAAAATAAAAATATATTCTGATGGGTTCAAACGGTTCTCCAATATGTGAATTCGTACTTGAGAGTGTGTTGGCCACTACATCCCGAACATCCTACTCCCTTCATTTCCACATCAAAATATATTCACCATTGGCAAGGTAGTATGGCTACGTAGCCAAAATCAATTATACACAAAAATACATGTATAATCTCCTAGCCGCATTGGAAAATTTTCCATTTTACAAACATCGCTGACGTTTTTGCAAGAACCAGAAATCGAAAAAAAAAAAAAAAATGTTTCAATTCATCTAAAAATTTTAGTCATTTTACAACGAGTCCAAACAGTTTTAATCGATTTAGAATACCGAAAATTGCTGGCCTAATTGATCTAGTTTAACTAGGCTAACTGGGCTTACTGAGCCAACAACTAGGATCAAGAGCACACTCTTAGGGGAGGGGATAAAATACCATACTGCCGCACCATCTTCTCCTCATCAGACTCAAAAAAATAAGAAAAAACCTGAGAGTGAGAGAGAAAATTTTGAGACAAAATAAAAAAGGTTTAAAAAGGATTGAACGTTAAATTTTGGGAATGAGAAAAAAAATGTTTACACAAATAAAATCATCATATGCCACAATATGGTGTATGCTACTAGTCCTAATGTCAAAAAGCATAGAAGATTGGAATGCGATTTAAACTTCGTACTTTCTTGAACAACTTATAAAATACATTTTTCCTTCTTTTTTTTGAGGCTGTGAGGAAGGCTTGAGCCCTGCAAACCACCTACTTGACTTGTAAAAAAGCGTAGATCACGAATATCTAGGTCCCTCAAATTCTTCTGTACACAATACATTAGGTATATATAACTATATTTCCACTTTAGCAATTTTTGAGAGTCAGTGGAGCCTCCGCTGTATGATCTATGCCAATAAAACTTGGAGTAGGATTAGAGACTTTCATGAACTATACATTAGTGTTAAAATTTTTGAAATTCGTTTCGTAGTTTTAGAAAGAGGGGTTCTCAAAGCATGGTAATTACATACTATTAAGGACTGGTTTCGTATTGAATTTTGGAAAAATTGGTCAACTGATTTTTAAATGGCAGCCATTACAAAATTTGGCATTTTTAGAAAATACACACTGCGACTGATGCGTGGAAGAGATATTTAATCTATATCTATATTCACATAAGCCCTGAAGGGACCTTGGCGGCACTTTAACTTGTACCTGTTCAGAATTTTTTCTGGTAACACTGTAGAATTAGTTGTTTTGGAGATGACGAACATTTTTTTTTGTATCTGTGTGTGGCTGTGTGGGTTGTGGTGCATGCACACCGAATATCAGGGAATAATTGGCGAAATAATATTGCTAAATTAATATTGGGGAAATAATATCGGGGGAATTATTTTGTAAAATAATTGACAGCTTGGACATTTATTATAGTAATACAATGTGGAAAGTTGGAAAGGTGTATGTTAAGGGTAATCTTAGAATTTACCAAGCCGATTTTGATGAATTTATGTACCTGTATTCTTCATGAACTTGGGAAGGTTCTAGGCTTGATTTTATTATTTTATCACTGCTGAAAACTTACTTATAACGGAAAATTGATGAAGGCTGGATTAATAGCACTGCATGTACATAAAATGAACTGAGGAAAAATATTATGGGAACTAATTAATGCTTCATTTAGTGGCCTTTTCCTAATTCTTAAATTTGCATCATCCGATTTTTTTTGAGGTGGTGAATTCAAATTTGATGTTAATTCTATCATTAGACCTATTTTTTGACCCTCATTGGACATAAAAAGGGGAAAAATTTTTTATTTTCAGATTTTATTGTGAAATATATCAGTGAACATTTTGCTCAGGGTTGGGGTCAAAGGTCCTAAACATCTGTCAAGAAAAACAGACATCACAGACAGCTAATAAATTATAATACCTGTAGGAAAATGCCCATCTAAATAGATGATACAATTCTCTAGACACCTGTTTGAACCTTACAGCACCTAGTTTTAGGTGCCACAACTTTTTTGAATGAAAATTAGTTTTTTGAGACCTATGGGGCATAAAAGAAGAAAATAAAAATTTTTGCTTGTGTGTCACTTGAACAATAAAGAGATTCTCAGAGGCGGCAACTTCCATGTTGTAAGTGTCGCATGTGCGACACATCAGAAAGTATTTATTTTGTTTGTTATCAAATATAAATAAAAAATGTTTTTTAACACACTTCCCTTTTTGCCTGCAAGTCTGAGAATTTGAGTTAGCAACATGCCAAACTAATCTAACTTGTCGCCTCTGAGGATTCTTATACGTTGCATATCATTGCGTGGATAAGTAGAAGCGGTAAATAAGATACCTATAATACCAGACAAAGAGTGATATTATGGTTTTTTTACCTCTTTTTGACGTTGACACTTTTACCAAGTATTTATTTGTAGAGAACCACAAATAAATATTTCCAAACAATAAAAGAAAAAAATTAGATCAAACGTTATTATTTTTTTTTTTTGTATTTGGGTGAACAGTAAAATTTACCATTATGAAAATCACTAAAATATAATATTTTCAGAAAATTAATGAAAAATATTACTTCAGTGTAATGTATAGTCGTACATTCAGAAAATGTTCGCCTATATTCATTATAGTATCTCCCCTTAAAACATCCAAAAATATGTAAAAACAGTGTATGTGTACCTATGGATGTGCACTTGCAGGAGTATTCACCCCCCTTGCTTGGCTCAAAAGAAGTTAAATAAAAAACGAGAGAAAAAACGGCCGAATCCAAGAGGAGGTTTTCTCCAAGATTAAAGGCAACCAAAAAAACGCTATTTACTGTAGTAAGTATATGAATGTTTAAATGTTCTAGATTAAAAAAACACCTAAACATTTTTTCTCCCTCACCGCTCGCGAAATTAATTGATCTATTCCCAACCCCCCCCCCACCACAACCCAACAGGAAAATCTTACTTACGACCACGACGGCCATAAAAATTATTTCAAAAGTTGATACCTAATTTTTGTCTTGTCCTCTGTTCTGATTCTAATTTTGTGCAGGCTATTGTCTAAAGTAAAGGCCTCTTTAAGACACGCTACACGAGAGTCTTGAATAATCACAAATATCGTTCATTTGTTAGCCATTCGAGCGCATTTCATATTCAACTATAACAAATTCTAAGAATGTTTCGAATTGTAGCATTAAATTAAGTAGGTACGGTAGTACTTTCCTACCTACACTTAATTAAGGTGCGGTTTAAAAAAAACATAAAAACCAGAACTATTACCTATAGTCATTAGTTACATGATCACATTTAAATCGGATACACGCGTTCATGATACAGTCCTTTTTGTACAAGCACTTTGAAGAATACGCCTTAAATAAACGTAGGCAAGTTATTGAATGAGAAACAAAAAAAAAGGCTAAGAACATTAAGTGAAAGATTTATTAACCTTTTCTATTCGTACTTATTGTTTGTACCAATTATGGACTTCGTTTCGAATATTTTCTAGTTCTATTTAGATTTCATATAAAATGTCAAATTTATATTTTTCAATCGTTTCAGTCGCGAGTTATAATTTTACGAAATTCCTATAGTATGCTTGGGCTCACTGTCAATAGAGAATACACTATACGGTATTCCAATAATTATTGTGAATAACGTCCCAAATAATATATTTTATCTTATTTAAAAATGATTGAAAGTAGATATATTGACTTTTTTGTTGGTAGATATTATACTTCATATATTGGGCAACGTCGGTACGCGAATAGTTATCTATAGCCTTTCTGATCCTGGGGACGAATTTAGCAGAAGAAAATGGGATCCCAATTGGAGGGGTGCAGAGACATACACCTAAAGAGATGTCCAATGCTCTATCTACACTGTGGTTTAAAAATAAAAGATAGAGAAGGAGAAACTTCAGTTATACATTCTGCGCATCTAAAGCTGTGCATATTTTTTTGTGAAAACAGACATCGTCACACCAATACACACACAATATCAACCTACGAGACATATGCAGAAACAAATAGGGTGAGTGCACCAGTTTGCAACGCCACACCAGTTTGCAACACTAACCCATTTGGCTGTATTCAACCGATAAAAATAAGATTCCATTCTGCTAAAATTCATCTCTTCTTTTTTCATTAGAAAGAGAGGTTGTTATGGAGCCTGAAAAATCTAACTTGTAATCTTTATCTCTGACTGGGAACTGATAATAAATGAGAATTGAATGTTGTATTCCAGTTTTTTCAACTGTGTTTATTTTCTTGTTAGAATTGAAAGCATTAGTTCAAGAAAACCATATCAGTTGGCGTGATTATTCTGAATATGTTGCCGTGAAATTTTTTTTCCAAGATGGTGGGTACTCTTAGAATTGATATTAAACAAATGAAAATGCAAATTATCGTTTTAATTTATTGAAACACAAGTGTTGCATATTGGTTCACAGAAATTCACAGTATTCAGTTTGCAACGCTTCAGAAGTGAGTGTTGCAAACTGGCGAAGTGTATTGAAAATGGAACCCCCAGTATGCAATACACATTGTTTAAGTTGAAGAATGTTCTTTATTGAAATTTTTTTTCTATTTTAGCCTGGTGTATATTCAAAATACTCTCCAAATAAGCTGGAAAAGCCCATATCTGAGGTACAACAAGGTGTACTGACTCCAACAGAGGCTGGAAAATTATATGGTATTCCACAATCAATCATTTCCTGTAAAATCCATGGTCTACGACCAGAAAGCATTATATAAATACCTATATGCCAATTACCATGCTAAGGGCACCTAAGGGCTGAATGCAAGAAAAATACTTAGGTCATTCTTTCATTCTCCCCATCATCATATAATTATATACTTACATAAATAAATGAGTATAATTATATAACTCTCAATGGGTAAGTAATTCTTAAGAAATATTTTTTATCCTATGTATTGTTCTTAGATTCAATCATAATTGCATTTTGAAAAACTCAAAATGACATTAAAACTGAGAATTAAACTCAGATTCTTGCTTTTCTGGATGTGTTGCAAACTGGTACAGACAGTGTTGCAAACTGGCACATAGACGTTGCAAACTGGCACAAGTAGTGTTGCTAACTGGATCATTGATGTTGCAAACTGGTGAACCATACTTTTAGACATTATTTTGCAGAATGTAGTTTTCAGTGTAGTCAACAATTATTTTCAATGACATTTTTGGATTTTTTATGAAAAATGACATTAGACTGACTCATTTCTATTGATATTTATTCATTTTATAAGCAATATACATTATTTTGAAGTTCACAAATTTCTTAAAGTGTTGCAAACTGGTGCATTCACCCTATCTGATTTTGAAACGTGTTTTATCAATATTCTATCTTTGATGTGTTTTTGATCCAGCATTGGAAAACTCTTAGCCCTTTTCATAATAAAAAAAGTAACGCTTAAAACATAAGACTTACCTATTCTGGACCCAACTGACATAGCATATTACCATTCACTCAATGCTATAGGATGTAAAAATTCATTAAAATTATGGATATTTTATCAGTCCAAAATAATACTAGAAAATTACTCATAAGAATGGGAAATTAGCGTACGATGTAAAGAATCAAACCAACTATAAAATTCAATTCCTAATATTCAAATAGTTATCGAAAATAATTATAAGGGCATTATTGGTTGTTTAAGACATCTTGGTATGTTATCTTAAGATTTTGCGAGAATTTGGCTGAAATTGTGCGTTTAATTTTTGATATATTGCTAAAATTCCACGAACTAGACTGAATTCTTATCATTTGAATTACAAAATTTAAACAGAATTTCAGTGATATCTTGAATACTAAAAGTATAATTGCGGATGTATTCTCATAAAATCTTAGTATAACATTCCTTGATGTCTCCACAAATTTTTGGCTCAATTGTAAGGTTGAATCTTGTGATGTCGCTGAAATTCTGATTGAATTGTGTGATTAAAATGACTGATGACAAATTATTATATTCGAATATTTTATCTCCAACAGTTCCCTAACTGTTCCATTTGTTCCAATAAACAAAATTGCAACAAAAATTCAATAGAGTTTAATCAATTATTAAAAAATTTATCGTCTAAAACATATATTATGGTTCACCAGATCCATCAACAAAATTTCTAATTTCTTTATGCTCACATTCAGTTTGTGAATAGAGCTGATTTTTAAGCTCAAGTTTTATGTTTTATTTCTTATTTTTTTGTATTGTGAACAGGGCTTTTAGCTGTGTGTCTCTGAAGGGGTGTCAAATAGAGAGAAAAACCTTTAGCACAGCAATAGGTCACTGGAAAATCCAGTTTGCCAATTTTAATCAATAATTCACAAAAAAAAAACCCAAATTCCAAATATTTGGAAAAATTGCAAAATAATATCGATAGTAATTCATAACTATATCAATAGTAATCGATATATGTATCGATGGTTATTGATATTTTACAGAGGTTGAGGTTGATAAAGTTGAAGAAAAGTAACAAAAAGAAAAGATGTCGAAGTTACATCTCAGAAGTATGTAATTGCAGCAAAGAAAATATGTAAAGTACAGAGAATGAAATGTATGTAGAAAACAAATATGTATGAAGAAGGGCTTGTAACCACAACCATAACCAGAAAGAATCAGCTTTTATTGATTTTCATAAAATATAATTATTATTATTTTTTTCAAAAATTATCAATTTTTTCCCAGAAAATTATTAATTATATATAATCTGGCGAGAAGAAAATTTTTTTTGTCTACTTTCTCCAAAATTTTGTCTCAATCAATAACCAGTAACCACAACCAATAACCAGAAAAGTTGTTTTGGTTAACCAAAACAATAACCAGTAACCAGCAACCAATATAGATTTTTATTGGTTCTCAGTAACCAATAACCCCGAAAATGTTATGGTTACAAGCCCTACTCCTGCGAACATTCGACATTAATACTTAATACAAACGGTTTTACATACTTATACTTGCGGCTACACTGATTCCCATTCCGCCGCTCATTCGTAAGACTAATGTCAAATGTTCGCTGGAGTCTGATGGAAGGTTCTTACAAACATATCGATGTACATTATTAATATTTCACTGTTGGTTTCAGGTAAAAAAATTACTAGAAACGCTTGAAATTATTGATAGTTATCGATATCCTCAAAAAAAATATCGATCTATCGATGTTTCATTGCTGAAAACCGATTTTCAGGGGAATTTTTTGTTTTCCAGTTTTCTCGAAAACTACAAAGCCAATTAGCACCAATCTCTTATCAGACCTACTAAAAGAATACCTTTTGTGAAAATTCCAGCTTGATCCATTTTTTCATTCTCTTAAAATCCTATACTCTTTCCGCAAAAATGTCTTTCACAAATAATCTTGGTCCTTCGTTGGTCCTCTCAGAAATTATTTTTCGGTGAAGTTGTCCGAAATGTAGGTCTTTAGTTTTTCTTGTTGTTCTCTGCTTTCTTGCGACTGTCCATGAGATACATAGATCCTCATGAGTTGTAACTCTCATAGGAATATTTCCTGGGCAATGTCATTCATGCGGGGCTTTTGAATCATCTATGGTAATAAAGAAAATAATATTGCGCCTCGTCCCATTCGAAAAAAACTTTCTCAAGGTCCAACCTACCCCTTTGCATTTGTCGTACCGACAATAAAATGAAAATATTTTATGCACTCAGAGTCCCAGATGATATGTGAGTTAAAAATAACTAGCTATTGTGGTATGTGACCCTAGTAGACTAAATCCCCACCGATACACACCCATACCTCCCAAACCCATTCTGCTAAATTGCCAAGGTGACAAACTGTCAGCAAAATCTGACAGTTGCCAAAATCCTTATGAGTCCACACAGCTAGCCAGGCACTTGTATTTTACCCTCTTTATACCATGTAAATTATTTTAAAATATACCAAAAGGTAGCCATGCACCCGAGGTGGTGCTTAAATATAAATTAGGTCTTACCTTACGAGGTTTTTGCCGAGGTCTGGCCATGCCAGGTAAAAAAATAATAATCCATTATGAAAAAACACACCGTATAATGGTGAATATTAAACATGAAAAAACACTGAGAGAAAATAACAATGTGTTCGTCTATCGAATGTCAAACGCTGGTTGATCGACTAGGCTACCTAGCGAAAGATTTTATTTTAGGTATGCTTTACAGCCAGCCGATCAAAAAAAGGAAGAAGGAAATATGTACCGAGGTACGAACACTTAGGCTATAATATTATACCACCGAGGTGGTTTTATAGAGGGAAAAACATAGAAATATATTTAAAATGGAAGGAGAATTCTCGTTTTTGTGAACATACCTAGGCTAAGACAGTTAGCCTAACCTAGGCGCTCACGGCGAATTCTATTATTAATCGGGTATTTATTTCAGAATACGTATTTTTAATGTTATTACGTGTTTTTCGTATTATTTTTAAGGTGAATCATGCGTCCGAGGGCACGCAAAAAATTACAAGTGGTAGTTTTTTAATTGGGGGATTTTTTATAATATTTATTTATTTTGTCAGGCCGTATCCGTCACTGTGGCGTAGTTGTGAGAGGAGAATTTGCGCTTTTGAAACCCTCAGAATACCCAAAAAATATAATTTTATGCAAAGACCATTCATCAACTTAATACATTACCTACGTTAATATTCGTGTTCCCCATTTTTTTATGCGTTGAAAATTCTCTTCATAATCTTGAAAAATATCCAAAACTGAGAGATACAGCAATACGATCTAAAAGTCAACGAAAACAATAATTAAGAATGAAACAGAAGATACCTATCATTGACCCTAAAACAAGTATATTCATAGGTCGTTGCTCTCGTATGGAATTATTTTTTATATAGAAACTGCGAGAATCACACAAAATAATTTTTTAGACTTAACTAACATTTTTAGAATAAAACAAAAAAAAAAAGTAAGTTTCTACAATTATTTTAATAAAGTCGAAAGATATTAATTTGTCACCTACTTTAAAGTCTGAACTGATAGCGGTTTCTCATAAAAAATATTATTTTAAATCTGGTAGACTTCGTTTATTACCACTCCTGTGGGGAAGAATGATAAAATTCATTTGTCAATTTATTCAGTTGCTGCAAAATTTGTTTATTATCTAAATCAATAAGGAAATAACCGGGGTAAGCATAATGAATTTTAAATAAAACCCACTCGTTGTTTTGCCGCACATTAGAGCGAATTTCAAGTTTGCCACCCACTGACTTGTTTTTCCATTTTTCCAGACGAACATTTTTTCACCAAAGAATACCCAATTCTGCACAAATGAACATCAAAATGCATAAACAATTTCAAGTACACGACAAGAATATCTAAATCAGTCTGGCTTAATTTGTTAACCATGTAGGGTAGCCAAGTATATTCATTCCGAAGATTAATAATCATAATTTATAATTTTTCTCTAATGTGGTAAAAGTTCCTCACCAATGAAAGACTAGACATCCACCAATAACATTGAGAATATTCTAAGAACTTCGGCTACATTTACAATCGGCTGCATGAAAAACAATTTTTGTTTTGTTTTGTTATAGCTGGTTTTCAAACGAGCTGTTTAAGATCGTGCAAGTTAGCAAAGTCGTGGTTGGCACTATGGTAGTTTTTCATTTCATGAAAAATAATGACTTTCGGCATAAAAATAAGAAATACCTACTTATAGTATAAAAATTTTTACATTTCTATGTCTACAACTACATTAGTTTATATTTAATACCTACGATTATTTGTAAAATACTGAGGTTAAGAACAGTTGGAAACACTGTCACCCCAAAACCGCTGGATGGATTTGCATGAGATTTTCCAAAAAAAAATTATGTTATTCTAAAGAAGGTTTATAGTCACCGTGGAAGTCTGTAGCCCTCTTGGGGGCGAAGTTACGAATTTGTACCTTTATTGTGAGAACAGAAAACGGAGAAAACATTTCTTGAAACGAACGAAAAAAAGTAAAACAGAATTGTATAAAACTTCTCTTTTATCGTCGTCTACTGGTTTCTTTCGTTAGTGAGGCAGACATTACCTATTCTCTGTGTCTCTATTTAGTTATTCTTCCTATAAAGTTTCATTTGAGTCTACAAAAAAAAAAATTAAGATAATTTGAATTTTTGAACACAAAGAAAGGGGTAAAGATATTTTTTTTTATATTATTCTATGATACATCACAGGTTAGGGGAGACCGGAGTATCATGAGCAAGTGTACCATAGACAAAACTGACTTCCCTTTAATTTTTGGAAAAACTTGCCTCATAGCATGTATCATACACCTGGTAATACTTCATTTGTTTATTATCATTAACCAGTTTGTTGTTCAAAAGTTATTTCAATATTTCCGAAAATTATACCAAAAGTAAAATTTAATTTTGATAACTCACAAAAAGTGTGACCAATGGGAGAGAAATTGAGCATTAAAATTTTTGAATGTGTTTCAAAAAAGTTTAATGGTAAATAATTACTTATTCAGAGTTACTGTGGAATACCTTGTCGTGAGAGATATTCACACTAGAAGGTCTTCAACAGTATTTGCGTGTTCTGCCACTTCATACGATTAAGTATGGGAGAGACAATTCCTCGGCGAACACTGGCGATTTTTGAGCCGGTTCTGAGAGTTTATATACCGAATTTGGCACACGCACACAAGCACACATGCATACGTATGTATACGTAATTATGTCATGCGTTACGTCGTTTCTTGTCTCCGTTAAGATGATAAGAAACGACGCAGTGCGTTTGGTACCGAGTCGTGACATTACCGAGATCGTTATCAGGTAATTGATCTCGACTCGTACGATTTATCTTACCTGTACGTACGTACAGGTACGAACATACAAACGCATTTGTGTGAATTGGTTTAACGTCATAGAGACGATTATTGCCAGCCTTTGGGCGGCGACTGTCGTCGAGGGGTGCGAGCCCCTAAAACCTCATACGAGTAATGTCCCCACAGCTACTCCCCCCCAGTTTTTGCGCCGCGAAAATGATAAGTCGGGTGCCTGGGGGGACTTATCGAGTCTACTGTCGCTGGTCTCGTTCCCACTTTGCGAGGGCTGAGCCTACCGCAGCCCCGACGCACTTGTAGGATTGTTTCCGGGCGTCGAGTCGGGCCTGGTAGGCGTCCCTGCTGTTGTGTCCCCTCCTTCTCGGCGGTCGTTGGTGTGGAGCCGGGTGGTATGGATAGGAACGGTAGGACAGGCGGGGATCAGCTAGTGTTATAGGCCTTGGCCTTCGATACATCGGGGAGTTTGAGCTCCCTGATGGCTTGTAGGCCAGGCTAGCGGCAGGGGGAGGGCGTGGAATGCGCACCTCATCCGCCAGGAGTTGTTGTCTCGTCTCTACTTTTGCCAGGGCTAAAGACTCCGGAGGTGGGTTCTCCACTTCCGGTGTTTTTTCCGGCAATTTTGTGGGCGAGATCAACGCAGGAAGGGGGGCGGACATCATTTTCACAATGTCCACTGCTGACGTCGTGTCCATCAATAGCTCGTTCTCTATTTGTTCTATTTCTTTTTCGTGTTCCGTCTGTTCCTTAGTCTTTACAGGCTGAGGTGCAGGCGGGACTACAAATTGGAATGGTTGAGTTGAGAATGGGGTATTGGTCGAGGACGACATAAGGAAGGAAAGACAAGGTACAAGAAAAAGAAAGAAAGAAAAATTATGAAAATTTTTGGCGTGTTCTGGTCGACAGTCGAAAGGCGAGTGAAAAAACTTTGCGAGAATATTTTCGATCGCAGCTTTATTCCAAGTCGTTATCTTATTTCAGACATGTTCGGAGGGGATAGTGCATTGAATATTCTTTGGCTTAAAAGTTTTCCGGTTCAAATTGGTTAAGTACAAGCAGAGTTAAACGTGTTTGAATTTTCGTACTTTGAATTTTGTATTTCACAAAGGAATGCACTCTTCGTTTGTGACGTCACGATCTATTGACTATTTTGTTATCTGTATTGTTTGTCAATAGAAACACGTTGCAATGTTTTTCTTCCTTATTGCACGTGGATTTGTTTATTCGTGTCGTATTTTTATTGTACGCACTTTTTCTCTGCTTATCTGAAGAATTTCTTTTGTTACAATTATTCCCAGATTCTCGTACGTCTTTTTATGCGGGTTTGTATTTTTCCGCTACGGATATTAACTTTCGTGAATATTTTTAGTTTCTCCGTGCCAATCTCTCAGATTTTCGAGTTGGAATTTGGTTTTTTCACTTTCTGCTGCCAAGGGGCCTGCCTCTTTTTCGTGGGCACAAGGGGGCCGACGGATCGTATTGTATTTTGACGATCTCGTCATTGAACTTCACCGTTTTCTTTATTTTTATTTTTCTTTCTGGTGATTTTTGTGATTTATCACCTTTTTCGACTGGATTGTCCTCAACTTTTTGTGGTTGTATTGTTTCGGACTGTTCAGTCTGTTCTTCTTCTATTATTTCCTTGCGTGTCGTCTTCCTTATTGCTCTTTGGAGCATTTTCTTGTCATCGTTTATAAGGTACGCAGGTTTCAATCTATCAATTGAAATCGTTTTTTGTTCGCCTGCGATTAGTATCACGAAATTCTTGTCATTTCGTGATACAACCTTATAAGGACCGGCGTATGGTTTCTCCAACGAAGATCTTATTTTTTCGTCTCTGACAAACACATGAGATGTTGTGGCCAAGTGTTTGGAGACATAAATCTTTGGTTGGCCATGACGAGCTGCCTGTTTCAAAAAACTGCTAGCATCAGTCCGTATGTTTTGGACGAGCGTTTCGGGGCTAATTTCTTTCAAATGGGTGAAAAAGTCCCCTGGAAGGCGTAGCTCTTCGCCAAGCGCTAACTGCGCTGCAGAGTGACCCATGTCCGTTTGAAGAGCAGATCGAAGGCCCAAGAGGATGGTTGGTAGTATGTCAACCCATCTCTTGGTGTCGCAAGCCATAATGGAGGCTTTCAAAGTTCTGTGCCATTGCTCAACTTTACCGTTTGCTTGAGGATGGTAAGCTGTGGTGTGATTGTGTTGTGGACCAAGCTTCTTAGACAGCTCTTGAAAGAGCGAGCTTTTGAATTGACGACCCTGGTCCGTGATGATGACTTCAGGTACGCCATAGCAGGCAATCCAGGTGTCATATAACCTGGCAGCTACCGTGGGAGCTGTCATCTCATGGAGAGGAACTGCCTCTGGCCATCGAGTTGCTCTATCGATCATCGTCAACAGGCATCTGTGTCCTTGGGATGGGGGTAATGGACCCACCAAGTCTATGTGTATTGTTTTAAACCGCTCCGTTTGTTTGAAAGATTTGAGAGGCGACCGAGTATGTCTTCCTACTTTGGACTCTTGGCAATTCAGGCAACTGCGAGCCCATTTGTTGCAGTCGGACTTCATCCGAGGCCAAACAAATCTTGATGATACTAATCCAGCAGTGCATTTTGGTCCAGGGTGCGATAGATTGTGCACACTACTGAAAGCCAATTTGCGATACTTTGTCGGCAGGAATGGCCTATTCTTGCCTGTACTAATGTCGCATGTTAGTAAAACATTAGTACCAGGGATTTTCCTTTGTCTCAATTTGAGAGCTGTGTCATCGTTCGACAACAGTTCTTGCAATTCTGCATCCCTTAACTGTTCTTTAGCTATTTCAGCGTAAGGTAATTGAGACGGTGCCGAGATAGCTTCGATCCTACTAAGAGCATCAGCTGGAGTGTTGAGTTCTCCACTTATATACTGGATGTCCGTAGTTAACTGTCCTATGTAGTCCAATTGTCAAGCTCTTCTCGGGGAAGCTGGTTCTGTCTTTTGCGTGAAGGCATGTGTTAGGGGTTTATGATCTGTATACACAGTGAAACATCTACCCTCTAATTGGTGCCTGAAATGCTTCAGCGCAGCGAATATTCCCAGTAACTCCCTGTCGTATGTGCTGTAATTCTTCTCGGTTTTTGATAGCTTTCTGGAGAAGAAAGCGAGCGGTAACTTCTTGTCATTGTCCTTTTGGTACAGTGTTGCACCAATAGCAAAGTCGGATGCATCAGTTGCGACACATAACGGCAGACTTTCATCTGGGTGAGCTAGTAGAGTTGCATTTGCCAGTGTTTCTTTTATGTTTTCAAAGGCTTTTTCAGCTTCTTCTGTCCAATCGAGTGGAGTCTTATCTTTCTTTTTATTTGTTTTAATCAATGCAAACAGCTTACTTTGTTCAGCTGCAGCGTTTTTAATGCAACGTCTGTAGAAATTCACCATCCCCAAGAAGCGTCTGAGTTCTGCTACGTTGGAGGGTTTTGGGAATTTCAGTATGGGCTCTACCTTGGTCTTCAGAGGGGAAATGCCTTCGGTCGAGACTTGATAGCCGAGAAAGTCAATCCTGGATTGTTTGTATAAACTTTTTCCAACATTGATAGTAAGTCCAGCAGCGTGTATACGTTGTACGATGGTTCTTACATTCTTCTCGTGCTGTTGCTCACCGCCTTCTGAGCAAATGCATATGTCATCCAAATATGCATAAGCAAATGGCAAATCCATAAACAGTCCATTGATGAATCTTTGGAAAGTTTGTGCAGCATTACGGAGTCCAAACGGCATTCGAATGTATTCGAATAAACCAAAGGGGGTTATGACCGCTGTCTTTGGAATGTCCTGTTCAGCCATTGGAATTTGGTGGAATGCCCAGTTGATGTCGATTTTTGTGAACATCGTTTTACCCTTCATATTCGCGTTGAAGTCCATTATGTTTGGGACTGGATAGCGATCAGGAACTGTTTTGGCATTTAAGGCCCTGTAGTCTCCAACGATTCGCCACTCTCCACTGGCTTTTTTGGTCATGTGGATCGGGGAACTCCATGAACTTTTTGAGGGGCGGCATATGCCTTCTCCTATTATGCGATCATAGTATTCCCGTGCTGCTTTGAGTTTATCAGGCAGTAACCTGCGGGCTCTAGCATGGCAAGGCGGTCCTTTAGTTTCTATATAATGAATGGTATCATGTTTATAGGTCGGATGCCTGCGAATCGATGGTTGTGTAACTCCAGGATAGTCTGACAGAATCCGTAGGAATTGTTCGTCGACTTTCGTGCAACTGGATATATTGGTGTCCAGTTGGTACGCTAGCGTTTTGCCTTCCACCCATAGACCAGTATTATTGTCTATGATTTTTCCGTTTTTGAGGTCGATGACCAGGCCGTAGTGCACGAGAAAATCTGCGCCCAGGATCGGAGTTGGAACATCCGCAATTGTGAAGGACCACGTCATGTCTCTTCGCAAACCGATGCTTACTTTGCTGGATTCTATTCCGTAAGCTGGAAGGTTTTGACCATTCACAGTTCGGAGGTAGTATTTCGGAGGAAATGCCTTTTGGTTTTTATCTACTGGCAAAATACTCAAGTCAGCACCTGAGTCTATTAGGTAATGTCTCCTATTTGTCCTGTCCTTGATGAACAGGCGGCGTGAGTACTTTTTCGAGGGATCTTCGGCCACATTGACGACCCCTCTTTCTAGTTTGACGTCTTATTGTATGATTTACCCCACCATTGGCATCTGTTGTTGCACTTGGTGTCCTCTGCGCCAAACCGATTGTGAAAGAAGCAGGATTTATCGTCCCAGTTTTGAGACCGGGGTTTGGGGGATGATGTTCTTCTTGGGGGAGTTGGACTCTGACCCCTGGTAGAATTGCTCTTTCGGTCTCTAGACCTTGATTTTCTATCGTTGTTTCTATTGTTACTCCTGCTTTTCGAGCGGTTATTGCTTCTACCATTTCTTGGACTATTATTGTTATTCTTTTTCTTTATTTCACTAGTCAGCTGAGCTATCTGGGCTTTAAGCTGAGCTAGTTCTCCGATCTCAGTCGATACTGCACTGATCGAGGATGCTGATCTCGAGTGTTCCAGTGCACTATTGGCACTCTTTGCTAGGAAGTCTAGGTCCTCGGAGTTGTTGATCACCGTGGTACCTATAGCTGCCAGACACTGCACAACATGTTGGGGTAGTTGTTTGCAGAACTGGTTTCCAATAACTGATGGTGACACTATATTATCGGCCTTTTGTCTTAGTTTGGCCATGAAGGTGGAGGGTTTGTCATCTCCAATCTTCATTCCGCCCATTACATCATCTATGATTTGGTTTTGAGTTTTACCAAACACATTTCTAATTTTCTTGCAGAACCAACTGTATTTATCTGCTTCCGCCGGAAGGCATTCCATGATATCCGGAATGCGGCGTATTATCTCTGCGGGCATGCTGCTACAAATGTGTGAATATTTTTGGTCGTTTTGCAAATTCTCTGTTTTAAAACGACCTTCGAGGAGAGTTAACCATAATTCCACTTCATTTGGTAGGAACTCCGGAATCTCTATCCTCCGTCTTTGGATGACAGGGTTCTGCAATGTTTGCAACTGCAACAGCTGCAACAGCTGTGCAAGTACTTCGGGGGTCAGCTGTGGCTGACCACTTCCACCTGCTCCTGGTTGATTTGATGATGGGTTCGTGTTTCCGTTGGGCATTGTTGTGTGCTGGACTTCTCTATTGGTACTTTCTGCAAAGAGTCTTCCAGACGCCGTGGGTTGTCAGTCTGGGGTCAAAGGGTCGGAGTCTTGGCTCAAAAGACGACCACTTCTGAGGGTACGGGCTGTTGTTTCGTTCTGGTTAACTACAGCTCCCAAACGCAAGGCTTCAGGCTTCCGGATCCGTTTTTGCTTCTCCGGAGTCTCAAAGACTTCAGAGTCTCTGGTCGAAGCTGGAGGAGTTGGCGGATGAGGGCAACTTTGTTCCTCCAGGTCTACTTATCTTGGTTCCCTTCCGGCAAATATATTTGGAAGGGGGGGTGTAATTTCCCACTTTCAAAGTAAAGACCTCTGCTTCGACAGCCAAAGGTGTCTAGGTCTTGTAAAAATTATTTGTATTACAAGCGAGTAACTCGCCAGCGCACCACGCCTTTTTAGAAATAGCGCAACGCGCCTCTAGACACCCACGACGTAGCCAAAAAATCACATCGAGGTCACCACTGTGGAATACCTTGTCGTGAGAGATATTCACACTAGAAGGTCTTCAACAGTATTTGCGTGTTCTGCCACTTCATACGATTAAGTATGGGAGAGCCAAATCCTCGGCGAACACTGGCGATTTTTGAGCCGGTTCTGAGAGTTTATATACCGAATTTGGCACACGCACACAAGCACACATGCATACGTATGTATACGTAATTATGTCATGCGTTACGTCGTTTCTTGTCTCCGTTAAGATGATAAGAAACGACGCAGTGCGTTTGGTACCGAGTCGTGACATTACCGAGATCGTTATCAGGTAATTGATCTCGACTCGTACGATGTATCTTACCTGTACGTACGTACAGGTACGAACATACAAACGCATTCATGTGAATTGGTTTAACGTCATAGAGACGATTATTGCCAGCCTTTGGGCGGCGACTGTCGAGGGGTGCGAGCCCCTAAAACCTCATACGAGTAATGTCCCCACAGTTACCAACACTCAAAAACACTTAGATTAAAATAATATACCTAATGATAATTTCTAGTAAGAAGATGAACATATTGAACCATGGTGTAAATTTTCTGGTATACCATGGATTGTACTAAAAAACCTTTCAGTTCTTTACAAATAATTTTCCTGATTAAAACTGCCCAAAAACATGAATTATTGAATTTTGAAAAAGTTTAGGATTTTGTGAAAGATATCTTAAATAGAAAATTCATGAAAAAAGCGTCATAATTGAAAAACAATCAATTTTCCTAATAATAATTATATACCTATTATTACAATTAAAGTAGCAGATATCGTCTATATCTAAATATAATTACTTACTTCTACATGAAGTGGACTTCATACCATATTAGATAAAATAAATTTAATTTTTTGTTTTGAATGTTGTTTTTTTACGTGATTTAACATGTACCATGGTACACCACCCAAAGTTCCATGGTATACCGGGTGTACCATGAAACAAAAAAGGTTACTCCCTTGAAGATGGAATTAGAAAATACTTTATCACATGTTAATTATTTCTTTTAGTTTTGTTTTGGAGATTAAGGTTCGTACTGTTGGTCTCACTCGGTTCTAGCTTCCACCAGAGACAAAAAGTAAAATATTGTTCTGTGGTACTCCGGTCTCCCTTACACAATTTTTAATTGAAACAATCGTTCAAACATTTAGAGCCTCAAACGAATTGTTAAAATAAGGAAAGAAGACAAACACAGATAAATAGATACAGTGCAAATGAAGCTCCGGTTAACAGCTCCTAAATTATATAATACTAAAGACTAAAAACTATTCGAAACACTATTATTCCAGATCTGCTGGACAAATTTACGTGAGATTTTCCAGAAAAAATTGCGTTGCCCTTGGGAAGGTTCAAATATGTCGTGGAAGTCTATAGCCCCCATAGAAGCGAACTTAAAAAATTTTACCACCTGTGAAAACAGAAAATTCATAAAACATTCCTTGAAACAACGAAAACGAGTAAAGGAGAACTGAAGAAAACTTCTCTCTATATTTTGTTCTTTTCTTTGTTTTTCGCATTGGTTTGTTAATGTCTCTTACTTTTTTCCTTTTTTTTTTCGTCATTTACTATGTCAGGCGGATTATTTCTTCGATCAAAGGTGTATAGATACCCATTAGTAATACGGCTGATAAAAGTGCGATCCAGGGAAGTTAAGGCATAGTTATCATTCGACGAAATTAAAATTTGGTACATGGGTAGTTCTGAACATACTGAATACTGACATAGATTTTTATGAAAACCAACTGAATGGTTCAGACGTGAGAGCTGAAGAAAATTTTCATAGGACTGAAATTATGGTAGAAGTAATAGGTTAAACTTTTACATTCAGAAATCAAAACCTTCGGGAAACCATGGATATACGAATTATTTTTAGTAAGTTTAATAGCAAATTTTTGTTAAAAACCTAAAAATTTTGGATCGAGTTGGATGTTATATGAAGAGTAAAGGGTGATTTTCATTTATTTTATGAATTCAAGTGTATTTTTCTTTTAGGTAATGAAAAAATAAAAATGCAAAGATTGATGATTTTTAAAAATCTGCTTTTTTAGCGTCGCTTGCTGCGCCAGAGTTCTTGCTTTTTTATTCACTGTCTGCGACTTTAAGTATTTCCACCATTTTCCATCGATACTTCACCCCTCATCCGAAAAAACACGTACGTTTTCTTTGCAAATTTTTAATCTTAGAGCTCTATCTTAGTCATAGTGACTGAACCGCCGAGAATGTGCCCTTAAAAGGGCAATGGAAATGTCACACGATGGTAGGGTTACTCGTTCTGCACGACGATATAAAACGAGATACAAAAAAAATTTTAACGATATTTCCATATTCTACTCAAGTTTTCATAAAAATTTTGCAGTAACAAGTGCGAGCCAACGTAAAAAGTCAGAGTTTTCTTTTTTTTTCTTTTAGTACCACACGTGAAACGAATTATAGGTAATCCCGTTTCCTACTGATGGAATCGAAACTAATTCTTTTTTTTATTTCTCATTTTTTTCAACCACAATATAGTACTGGTTTAGTTCTATTATATATATATATATATATTTTAGCAACTTTGTATGCGATTCATATAAAAATTCCAGGTACAAAAAAACAAATCTATATATTTTTAAATATATCATTGCCAAATTTTTTCGATGGAAAAAGCATATTCGAGCCAAGTACTGCTGGTTGCTTGCCGTAATGATATTATTTTATGGAAATGATTTTGTAGTTTTAGGGATGGAAATATCAGTGCTCCTTAGATTATGAATTGTTCGATTATGTATTAAGGGGAGGGCTAGAAGAGAAATTAAATTTAGTTATAATTACCATTCGAAATATCACACAACTTTCAAATTACAAATAATTCGTGGTCAACTAGATGTTCAACATCTTTTCGCTTCAAAACCAATCAACCACTGCTTAGTGAAATTGATTTTTCATTTCGGTATTAATAGATTACTTTTTCAGTCACTGAAAAGTAAAATCTCTTAGGTATGCTAACTGAATGCAAGAACTATGTAGCCAGTGGGCCTTATTCCTATTTATTTTCTTATTTCTTTTCCTTTTCCTTTTTTTTTTTGTACTCTAGAACCAAAAATGGAGTTACCTATTGTTGGCTGGTAAACCGAAGTCTCGACCACCATCTTTTCTATTCTCTAACTCTTGACTTTTGTTAACACCTTTGGGCTCTCTTGATTTTCACATCAATATTCAACATGGGTTCCTTTTTTCATTCCTCAACATTTTTTTTTCACTTTTCAAAAATGAACTTAATATTTTTTTATGATTCAAATTCCTGAAATTTGTCTTCAGAAATGTGGTCAGACTTGTGGTTTGTGCGCTCTTCCAGCCAAAGTCAGCATCTCCATATCTCAAATTTGGTAAAGTGCGCGATGTTTGTTTTTTATTTTATTTAATTTAGCATTTTTTCCCTCTTTGTTCATTTATATTTTCCTAACTTCATATGTTCCATGTACTAAAGTTGTCTATATTCAGTTTTCTATTATAATGATATTCTTGTGAAATATGTTAAATTCATTCCACCTAATCAAAATGAAGTGTGTGTAAGGTAAGTTATGAGCGCTCTATTCCAATTTATTTTCATCTATCCCATTCTGAAATAAAGCTTGTGTCCCAAAAACCTATATTTTTTGATTTTCCTTCTTCAGACATTGTTTTTGACTATGACTATGCTTACATTTAGACTTTTGCACACCATAACTAGCTCCAGCCCAAACAAATAGTAGCATAGTTTCAGATTAGATCGATCAGTTGAGGAAGCAAATTTCCATTAGCACAAACTTCATAGTTTTTTTTGTAAGTTTCAATGAAAATCTACATTAATTTGGTCTTATGGAATGAACTACATGTGGGTTGAGTTTGTTTTTGATTTTATATCTGATGGAAACTTTTGACACCAAAAGATTAAATTCATATTATGTAGGTACCTTACCTACCTAAAATTATATGTAAAGTATATATTCTGCTTTCTTGTCACCTTGGCACATGTCACACTTTTGTCCAATAGTCACGAGATTTTGTATGATCATTAGTATGAAACCCAGGCAAAGACTAATAGATTTAAATGTGGATTAGCCAAACGCTACTTCCAGTACTTACATCCATTTTTGTTCTTATTTTGAATATATTATATCTCTAAAATTTTTGATTTTGCACCAGTAACAACAAAATTTCAAAGAATTGTTTACTTATGGTTAGGGAAAGTTTTTTCATACAAAACCATTTTTTTCATGTTTATTCCCATCAGGAATTGACGTTAATTTTGCTATTCATAAAATTCTGAGTAAAATGAGCCCTATTTTATGTTAAAGCGTATGTTTGCATATTTTGGACATTTTTAAAGTATATTAGCTCATATTTGGCCAGTTTTCCCATTTTTACTGCATATTTTTCAAAATAGCCTGAAATCATTCAAAAATTTTAAAAATTCCTAATTCTTTCTTCTGTATTTAAATATTTTTGAAAAAATACAAAAAAACATTTTTTTTAATTTCAGCAAAATTTGATATTGAGGAATACTTTTTGCATATTTTCGCATATTTTGGCTATTTTAGGAAATATTTTCGCAAATTTTGGCTTTTGCATGGAATATTTTTACATATTTCAAAAATCGCATATTTTATATAAAAAACTTCCCTTACTTATGGTCTATTCTAACATTTTACCAAATTTGGAACTGATCAATTAGATGGTACTTTCGATATGTCCAATTTATTTCTGATTTTGGGCTCAAAATAAGTAATTTTCACGAAATATAGCATAATTAATATCTATAATTAATATAACTTATTCAGAATTTTGATTGTAATTGGTTGGTTTTTAAACAGCTTCATTTTCTATAGTAATGTTCGTTGCATTATAAAATTTTTCATTACTTTTTTTTTTCTTAATTTACGACAGACCAATTTTTATTATCTTTTATGCCTAGAGAGAAATAATATTTATATGATAAAATATGTCGAAATCTGGAAATTCCAGCAGAAACGCTAGTATTTAAACCGTTGCACCTCAAGTACACAGAATGATACTTTTCGCAGTACAGGCCACTGGAAGGTATCATTGCGCCTGTAGGTAATATGCGGAAAGATACTTCCCGCATTACATAGAAAAGGAAAATTGAAGGAGGTTATATGTTTGAAACATAAGGTACCTACCTATTCTCTTGTTTGCTCTATTATAAACTCATATATTACCTGGGTACGTATATAATAAAATTATAGAGTAAAAAGGGGTTGTCCAGACATTACTGGAGAACTCCTGGACGGATCTTGATGATCTTTTGTGAAATTAATCATCATGTTTAGATAAAGGTTTATGATGAACAAGCTATTGCAAATTCGACAAAATATTTTTAAAGTCATCTCTATATAAGAAACTATCTTTCAAGCAGCAACTTCAATTAAACCTAACATATAGATTTTAAGAAATAATTTTCCACTTTCATTAAACGAATTTTCAGCAGATAGAAAATTTCTCAATCATTTTCAATGATCACGATCCTTACATTAGATGGCACATGTGAGATCTGTAAAGTTTTTCCATTTAACTCACATCCTAATATTAGACTTGAACTTGACAAGAATATCTTAATCATGCTACTATCTCAGGCAGTTTGTTAAAAGCTGAGGTAGTAGCAACAAAGGACTAAAAGGACTATTAACACTGAAGAATTCGAGGCAAAAATATTAATTCAGTTTAATATATCGCAGCCATAAAGGCAGTTAGTAGGATTTAATGGAGTGAGCTGCATATGCCAGAAAAATATAACCGAGGTCCCTCTTAACGAGAGGATCTCAATGAAATAGACAATATGAAGTTGGGAAAAGTGAAACTTGAAAAAGTGAAGGCGAGTTGCTTTTAAAAGTGACAATGATGGGAGTGAAAAGAGAAAAGATTTCGGTAAATGAAAAATCGATGATTAGTATTAAAATTTAAGTACTTACCTAACATTAAATATTGACTAGCTGTCGGTATCTATCGTGAATCTGTCAATAGGTTTAACTGCTGAAAATAGGCATATAAGTGGGCAAAGACTGAAGAAATAGTTGTCCCCGACGGGTTCCGCCCCCGTGTAACCATTTGATTTAAGACGTATAATCATCCTAAGAGAAAACTGCAGTGAGAGAGAGAGAACCATAAGGAGAAATGGAGATAGAACGCAGTACTTCTCCTTTTTCTCTTTTGGTTTTTCCATTTCCAAACAATGAGGAAGTGAGGGATGTACTTAGAGGAAAATCTTAAACTTTTCCCTCAGGGAAGCTACAGACTCCACTATGGCTTAAAACCTTACTTCCCACTTGCTAAGAGTAACCAACTCCTTAACAAAAAATGACTCACTTCCCTCCCTTACTTTCCCACCAGTTTTCTTACTTCTCCCACATTTCATTTTCAAACCATTTATTTGACTTAGCCAGTATACCGTAGATATAGTAAAGATACTGTCTTATACTTCAGTTTTGTAACTTTTTGGCACCTGATATCTCAGAAAGAGGGTGATTCAGAAGTATGAAATTTTGTGGACTTATTAATATAGTAAGGAAAATATGTTGAAGGGGAAAAAAATGTCAAATAAATTTTTTGAGGCGTCGAGGAGATCAAAATCCGCAAATTTTTCTTCGAGGAGCCATGGACTTTTTCTATTCAAATAGCACATCTATATGACAAGACCTTTTCTTTTTTTATCACTTCAATTATAAAAATCGGTCCAGCCATTTTCTCTAACTTAGTGTTACAGTAAAAAACAACCTTATTAAAATAAAATTGAGATATAGATATTTGTCTACCACAGACTCCGCTTCCACATTAGTTTTAATCCTCCTAAGAGAAAATCCAAGAGAGAAAGAAGAGAACTTCTTCGCACTCAATATTTCAAGAAAAGGTGATATAGAAATATGAAATTTTGTGGACTTATCAATATATTAAGAAAAATATATTTAAGGGAGGAAAAAATGTTAAAAATGTTTTTGAAGAGGTGAAAGGTTAAAATCTATAACTTTTTCTCACAAAAGAGATACGGACTTTTTCTCTTTTGATGGCGCATCTACATGGTGAGACCTTTATTTTAACACCTCAGTCAAGAAAATTGATCCAGCCGTTCTCTCTAACTTAGTGTCACAGAAAAAAAACCTAAGTTGTGAAGCAAAATATGTTACCTCCCTCGATTTACATGAGTTAGAAAATTAACGTGAGAGCTTCAATAGTGAACATTTTCTTAGGACAGCCATGGTTTGTGACGTCATTATTTTTTTGATTTTTTTGTCATTGTTGTTTCACAGTAATGAACGATGTTGACTTTTGAGGCATTGAGCTATTTTATAAAATTGTTATGTCTCTGAAAATTTCAGCACTGAAACTAATAATTCTGACTTATGGATAACTTTGGTTGTTTTGACAGAATTTAATTTATTTATCGCATGATTGATAGATATTTATTGCTCCATCAACTTAATTAAATTTAAGAAATTCAACATTCCATTAATTTAAATGAGACATGGAAAATTTAAATATGTTAAATGAATATCTTTGTTGTGAATATAAAACATTCACCTCTGAAAATAACAGCAAACGCAAAGAAAAACATTATTCACAGTTCTCAGGACTTCAGAAGTACAGAACTAAGTTCTTATTCTTTCGATATTTGATTAAAGTTATCGAGAAGAAATGCGAGAGAACGGTTGGTTGTAAAGAACTACAATTTAGTAGGACATCGAAGTATATTAGTTGAAGATTCTGTGAAAATTTGGCTGAAATCATTTGTATGATTTTTGGGATATGGCTAAAATTCCACAACTAAGTTGAATTCATTTTAATATCATTTGAATTACTCAATCTGAATAAAATTTCAGCAATATCTTGAAAATCACATGTACAATTTTAGCCAAATTTTCACAGAATTTTAAACCGGCATATATCTCGATGTCTCTACAAAATTTCAGTTCATCACAATTAGTAATTCTCTCACAGTTCCTCTGCATAACTTTGAATTCCCCAAAAGTTTGTATAATTTCAGTAGCTTTATCACCAAAAATACTAAAATAAAATTTTTGTTTTATAGCAGTAATGTTGATGATATATATATCAGTATAAATTTACCTAATTCTTATCTTTCCAAAATAATACAATTTTTGTAGAGGGAAGATGATTCCCCTACAAAATGCCATGAGGATAAACAAAAATTAAACGATGAAGAAATAACGATGAAAAAATGACGTCACAGATCACAGGTCCTAAGAAAAGTCTCAGTATTGAAGCTCTCCTAAATAAACAAGTTGATTTCCCCTGTAGACTACAAAATTCCACGTAAATTCCTTCTTTTTTCATCTTCCAAACCATGAGAAACAAAAAACAGTTCCTTCATTAAAAAATCATTTATTTTGAGATGTATGGTACCTCCAAAATATTATACATCCGTTAAAAATTTCATCTCAACTATTTCCTCAAGATAGGTATACCTAAGCAGAAAAGCGCACGGAAAATCTAAAAAGTATATTCTTTAAGAAGGTTAATATGGAAAACAATTAGGAAAAACTAATAAAAAACTGGGTTTTTCTGCTTCCAACTTCATTTATGGCATGTTTTCCACAAACCGCTGTACATTTTTTTAAACTACTTACATTGTTTATTTGCTTAAATAAAAAATATAAAAAATCTATTCACGCATTTTACCCAGTCAAAAATCACATTTCAAGGAAAAAAGTTTGGACTGATTACACAGAATAAAGCAGGACATAAAAATAATTGTCGTTTGTTTAATTTTCTCTAATTTATAGTTTCGTCATTATATTATGCGCGGTTCATTGTTAAACGGTGCGAAGAAGAACCTGTTGGCATGACCAGTGCCTATACCTAATAAGTAATGGTCTAATTTCCCGGATAGGCTGATAAATTCAAAAGCGTATAGACTCCAGATAGCGATAACACTGATTATCACATAAAGTATGCGGGCTGAATTAATTTTTCAATCGGCAGATACAGTGAATTCATTGAACTATTTCATTGAATCGTATAAATGTGTGACATACCACCGAGTCAAAAAGATAATGACTCATTCAAATATCGCTTGAAACTACTATTTTCCCGTATATTTCCTCCAAATTTGTATGCATATATATATATACGATTGTAGGTGTTTCGTAGAGGTTTTTTTTTTTTTTTTACTTCTTTCTCCATGTTTACTATATGGTAATCACCGAACAATGAATAATTTTTATACGTGGGTTATAATATGTGCGCATGTTCATGTTCGATAATTTGATAAATAATAAAATTAAACTCTAGCAACGGATTAGTGGTAACATTTTTTTGCGTCGTTTAATAGGACAAGATAGGATAGGATGGTGCTTTAAAATTCACTATCCTATAAGATGCTACGTAAAATAGTAAGAAAAAAGAACTATTGGGTACATTCGATTTAAAAAACGAACTATATAGGCTAAGTAATCGTTGATAGATGTGAATTGATAGGCTAATCAAAAATATATCATTAGTTGGAAACGCCTAAAATGTTTTTTCGCCAGTTTTATGTCAGTCATGCTTTATTATATGCGATAAATTCGAAGATTAATACACCCAAAACTGCGTCTTGGAGACTTAATTTGTAATATTTTTCGTGGTAAATTAATCTCAAAAAAAAAAAAATTGTACGTCTGCTTGGACTGGGGATCGAATCATCAACCTACTCGTTCAAAAGCAGTGACAATATCTACACGGCCACGTCAACACCAATAGATAATTGTGAGTGTGTGTGGGGGTGTGTGTGTGTGTGTGGGTGTGTGTACGCGCACGCGCCTATATATGTTCACATTCCTCCAACCACTCCCCCAGTCCTGTAGCTATAATGTAGCATGACAACACAGCAGAGGGCGAAACTAGACTGCTGATCATGTGGGAAACCTGCCAAACCACACAGGCTTACACCATCGTGGCTTCTGCGCCTCTCTATGGAAAAAGTTTGTGAACACAAAGAGGAGCACTGTGATAAATTTGTATCTCATCAGGTTCAACATTTTATACATCTGCCTGGACTGGGGATTGAACCAGCAACCTACAAGTACAAAAGCAGTGACGATAACCGCACAGCCACGCCAGCACCAATAGATATCTGTGTGTATGTGTGTGTGTGTGTGTGTGTGTTTGCGCGCATTCGCCTATATATGTTCACATCCCCACAATTATACTTTTCAGTTTTCACCTTTGTGATATTCATAACAACTAGGTACCTACAACTTAAAGCTATCGATATTCTCTCAGCTCAAATTGTTATCTACTAGATGTCCCATGTTCCTACTTCGTTTGGCACATGTCTCAGATAGCCAAATATACATTAGTTACTTAGATATTGTTGCAATTCTGAGAAGACGAGAACAATTGTAGACAATGGGGGTCTGTGCATAATTCTTTACACATCGAGACAAAATTTTTCATGCATATATTATATTCATTATATCTTGCTCAAGTTCAAAAGCGTTTTGAATTTTTTATTGTAATACAAAATTCTTGAAACCTATAACAAACGCAACCCGTAATACATATAATTGAAAATTCTGTCTATTTTTGCCGAAATCTATACCTTTTCGACTGGCGTACCATCGTTTTTCAAGTACCTATTTTTAAAGATGGCCAAATTCAAACAATTATGCTGAATCGAACAATTCAGGAACATTTAGAATCTCAGATAAGAATACATACTGGATGCGAAATTAAGTAGGAAATTAAGTAGGCTGTTGGCATACAAATTTTATTTTGCCTACACCCTATTCACTTTAGGAGCAACATGACATCATTAAGGCTGTAGTTACACATATCAGCACAGTTAAGCGTAATCAATACATCGTTGAATTGAAAATTTGTGGGTAATTTTCTTGGGCACATAATAAATTGTGAATTATAGTTTTTTTACTTTCCTCTTTGTCAACAACCTGCGTGTAACGTCATGTCGTTCTTAAACCGATTAGGGTTCAACAATATTTAATTTAACTTCATTTACGTTTGTTAGCGACTGTCTCTCTGCGCCTTCGAAAAAACATTATCTTCTTATTTCGAACAGACTATAGTTATTTTTCACAACATTTTTCCCTATTGTCTACGTCATACATGCAGCGATATTATTCTTCCATTCTTCGATGTTTGTTTATAATTAATAAATTTTCGTGGACGATAAAACAATAAAACCAAGCCTATAAACTTCCCAGGTTCATAAATGTTACGTGGACAGAAATTCATCAATCTTGCGATTAGCCCTGACACACACCTTTTTAAATTTTCATCTTTATATACCAACTTGCATATACTTATTTTCAAAAATGTTCATCAACAACACGGAAGTTATAAGAATACGGTTTTGTTCCGTTAATGTTACATTAAATAAACGCTATCACAAATAACGTTATAAATGTAACATCACTGAACTTGTTCCATTATGGTAGTGTTAACGGTACCCACGAAAAAATATCAAGCATGAAGAAGTGGAAAAAAAAAAAAAAATCATAATAAATAGTGCAAATAATTTAGGATTTTGATGGCGAAACTTCCTCAAGAATAACCAAAACTCTTAACTCTTTTTCAAGGATTACAATGGCGGAAGGGATGTAACTCCAAATATGCCTTATCTACAACTAAGCCGCTGAAAATTGAAACAAATATAAGCTGAAGAGTGAAAATGGTTATACATCGTTCCGTCAAATAAACAACATATTGTTAGTAGCTGGATTTCATTTTTGACTGGGCATTTTTACAAACTATAAGCTAGCTTTTTTGAAAGCCGAATATAAACAAACAAGTTACAATCGAGATTTTACAATTCAAAATTTTAGGACTGTATAACTTTTCGATTGTAAAGTATTGCTTTTTTGAAGCTTTGATCGTGAAAAAGCTAAATATGTAAGCACATGGAATCACGAATGGAGGGTTATATTTTGGTAGTTTTTTGTGACGAAGACTGTCAAAAGAAAGCTTCGAAAAACAATCTCTGATGTAAAGAAATAGTGGCTAAAGCTAAAAAATTTGTACTTATAAAAAAAAAGTTTACTTGTATAATAGCATAATATATAAAAAAGTCTAATGAAAACCAAACTAGAACCCTACGGATACAAATACGGCAATACGCCATTTTGTATCCACAGTTTAATTTACATAACCCTTTCAGAATTTCAACTATATCTCAAGAACCAATGATACGATTTCAGCGAAATTTTCACAGAATCTCTTAACAAACATATGCTAATGTTTCACTAGAATTTCATCTTCCTACAAGCAACGATTTTCTTCCAGTTGCATTCGATAACTTTGATTGTATAGTTTGTTCCTTTAAAAATTGTATTTGATAATAGACTTGTTTCTTTGACCCTTCAATCTGTTGGGTGAAAGTTAATTCCAAATGAAACAATGATAAATTAATAAAATAATTTACAACTATTAAAATTTTGCATTGCCGGACTTGTATCTGTAAGGTTTTAACCAAACTAATACTGGATGGCAGTACCCCCCCCCAAAAAAAAAAAAAAAAATTCAAAACTAAAGTCAGGTTTGTCTCAAATTCCTAATCATTATGAAATAACATCTATATTTTGGTAGGTAATGAAAATAGTTAGGTAGTTAACCAGACAAATTTTAAAACTTTTTTTTTTTTAATTTGCGTGCAGGTAACGAAAAAATGTTTTTATAACGTTTATGATTAATAATGTTTAAACAATAAATTGTGAAACGTTATGTTAACGTTATTTCGTAATGTTAAAACATTTTGATTTGTTGTGTAACGTTTTTCAAAATGTTTTTCATAATAAAATAACATCATTGATCGACTCCTACGATGTCGCCATACTTACTTATTGAATTTTTTTCTTATTTATTTTCCAAAATCAAAGGAACTTTTGAGGTACGAAGTTCTTCACCTACAATTGAACATTTTATTTCAGCGTCGAAACTACTTATAGCCACATACTTGATTCTGGTTAGGCTATTTACAGTCGTCTCGCTGTAGGTACCTATTCGATTAAATAGTTTAAACGTTCAACTTTTCAAATAGCTTTTCCCATTACTGTAGCAATCGAAAATAAGTATGGATATAGTAGTCTACAGAACTTTTGAAACAAGGATGAGAGACATTACTACTGTATAGGCCGGTTGAGAGTATGTAACATACCTACATCGCAGAAAATTAATATAAATCGTTGAAGTCGGTGCGGCAAAAATAAAAATAATTTTAATCAACATTTTCTCAATCACTGTATAGAACGATACTTTTTGATACAAAATTCTGCTTTGAAAATCAGTTTGGCGGTTATTTTTGCAATAAAATTAATAAGTATTGATGGGGATACGCTCGATTGGAATACTAATTCAAAAAGTACATTTTTCCACACATTTTGGCGATGATTTATAGTAACCTCAATATTAATATAAGTCGTTCATATTCCCTCGTCTATTTTTAAGTTGGGAGCAAAAGCAATACCAAGATCATAACAGTCTCGTTCTCGGTCCAAGTCTTATACATTGATTTTTGATCTTGGTCTCGCTTCAGAACTCTTCTTGACCTCGGTCTAGGTTCGTTGACAGTCAAATCTCAGTCTCGGTCTTTATCCTTCTTACGTGGTTTTTACAACGTTGTTGACGACTAAATTAAAATTATCAGTCACGTTATTTCGAAACATGATACAAGAATCTTAACACATCCCCAAACATCAAAAATGATCGAAAAGAAAGAAAAAACGTACCTATTGAAAATATTTTACTATTTACGCATATTTTTAACCAAGTCCTACCTTAGAACTTGGTCTTGGTCCAACACTAAGTGTAAGGTCCGGACCAATACTTTCAGACCAAAACTGCAAGGCAAATATCAAATTTTCTCATTATTACTACTATTCAAACTCAATGTTTAAAAAAAAAAAAAAAAATTCATTATACTAATATGATTAGTGGACTTAAGAATTGGACGCACTCCTTTTGACCCGGCGCGTACCCAGGATTTTTCACTGAAGTCGGGTGAAAAAAATTTATACGAAAATTATAATTTCTTTTTTCTTAATTTACTCCCTGCTCCACCCTTCTCCACGCTCTATATGTGGTACCTTCCCTCTAGATCATGCTAACATATGTTGTTTTGATCAGGGGCATACCTTCGAGAGGGTAACACATCACCTCATCCCCACGTAAAAAAAATAAATAAATAAGGGAAAAAATTTGCAGGACGATAGTGGTGTAATCTTTTATGACAATGAAAAATGTTAACCAGAATTGAATAGGCTAAATTTTGCTCACTCTGTTCTCAAAATAAATTTTTCCCCAATAAAACCCCACATGGAACAATTTAGGGTAAGATAGTTGGGTTGATAAGAATGTAAGATTAGTACACAATATTAAACTTCACATTTCCTGTCGCATTACATAATCGTGTTTTTTTTCTTTTTTTTTTGGAGGGTAGGGCTTTCTGGGGGGACTTCAGCCAAACAAGTCATCCTCTTGGATAGGCCATTGTTTTTGCAACAATTTTTTTTCTCAAATTCTATACTATAGTGGTAACTGTCCCTGGCACACACACATACATAGGCCTACAACTTTGAGGGCACCAGTCATTTCATTTTAGGTTGCTATTACTTCAAAAATAGAACCAGGCCATCGTTTAAAATTTAATTTTACGTTTAGTGTGATGTCTTATTTCATTTCCATATCACTGAATTTTTTTTCAGTCTCAACCTCTGACTATATAGCTTAATGGACTATTAGAACTGATAAGAAATACATAGGGTTAAATGGAACACCACTGAAGGCACTGTTAACAGGCGTTCTTTTTACAAAAAATGACCTTTGGTGATAGTGATTCTAAATTTCCACTTCCGGCTAGCTTATATCTCTGAAAATACTGAACCTAATTACATGAAAAAAAAACCATCTTAATTGTGACTATCATTTCTTGCATAATTCAGTATAAAATTACTTTTTTTGTATTTTTACTACTTACCGCATTATTTAGTTTTTTGGAAGGTTCCATTACTCCAATTTTCTTTTTTGAGAAATTCCTCAATTTTGATATTTACAGAAAAATCATAAAAACCAGAGTGAATTAAATAAGTCGATTATGAATCATTTCAACTTTTTTCAGTTTTTCGTTTTCAATCCATCTATCTCAAGTGGTTCGACATACATCCAAGACGATCTTGTTCAAAGAGATTACTTTAATATAAGTAGTTACAAAAATACAATGTTTTCCTGATTAATGACGAACTGATTTTCGAATGAAGAATGATATTTTCATCAATTACTAATGACTTGGTATGGTTATATTAGTACAAAGTGAATAAAAAAATTATAAAAATTTTATGAAACAAATTCTACTAGTATCAAAACAAATTTTTAGTCAAACGGAACTATCATTCGTGGCCACACAGTTGAAAAAGAAAAAACCCAAACAAGAACAATTTCAAAATTTACTGACAAAAAAGAAGTAAATATACACGGAACATATACTCGGAAATATGAATTTTAAATTTACTCGAAAAAATGAAAAATAAAGGTAAAGCACAAAGTGAACAAACTCGAGGGAATAATAATATAAGAAAACATTCATTTCGATAAAAATTATACAATAAATAATGGATTTCTTTTTCAAACAAATTCAAACCTTACAGAAATTATTGCCATTGCAAAAGGTTAAGAGTGATTATTTGATACTTATTAATAGGCACGTAAGTATAACTACGTAAGTAAAAAAAATATATATTATAGTATTTTAAAAAGCTATAAATATTCGTGGCACATACTTTTCTTTTTTCTTTGGAAAAATTTTGAAGCCACAGTTTTCATTATTTTTTATTTTTTTACATCAACTAACGCAAAGAAACGACTAAAGAATGATAGTAAAATAATCTAGAGCAGGCAAAAATCGAGAGGAACAAAACAAATATTCAAAGGTAAAACGAGAAAATGGGATAAAACAGTTTGGAAATGAACGATACTTCTCATTCAAGAAATGAAATTACAATTTCGCCATCTCCAAAAATTTCTAATTGACGTAGCACACGTGTAGCCCTCGCTGGAGAGAGAAAAGAAAAAAATGCAGAACAGAAACCTAATTGGACCAAAATCAAAAGACCAATAGAACGGTAATCTAGGTAGAGAATTTTATGAGAGTCAGTTTTCACACAAAGTACCTTTTTCGAAAAGTAATACCTGCATTGTTTAGCTTCAAGATTTTATCAGTTCTAGCAGTCCATTAAGCTATATAGTCAAAGGTCTCAACTAGAATCACAATATAAAGGCCTATTTTACATTATCTCACGAATGTTGTCATAGAGATTATAACGGAACATATAAACACACATCTCCGGTAATATTTCATATTCGAAGAAGTGGCTGAATGTGAAATTTTGTCAAGCCAAAAAAATAGGTAGTCCGATCGATGGTGAAGGGCAAAAGTGGATCTCAAATTTTCATTTTTCATACGGGAAACGTTTGGACAATAAGCCAGCGTGGAAAATACTCCGAGCCAATCCAACCGGAAGGATAAAATAAGTATCTATAGGTATAGGGTAAAAAGTGAAAATTATAAATGGGAAAATGATCGTCAACGTACATTCGCAACGATGATAATCTTCGTCCTTAAGCCGAAAAAATTCTTTAGAGACCTTGCAATTGAAAGAGACAAACCGTAAGCGAAAATATTTACTATTATTTTTATTTTATTTTATTTTTTTGTTCAATTTATTTATCTGTAGGTATCTTTCTTTCTTCGCAGCGATTGTTTTATATCGGAAGGACGAGACATATCGATTGATCGTTTAAACTATCGAACAGTCGTCAGCCGCAAAAACCATTCTAAAACCTAATTAATCATTCTTTCAATACTCTCCATTTGAAGGTCGCCAAATTAACCGGTCCGGAATTTCGTGAAAAAGTGTAAACAATTGATGCAGCCAGTTTTCAACTACACATGACGTCTAATTGTTGTCCATCGTGTGGACGAATGTAACAGTCAGTATGAAAAATTCATTACCATGGCGAGGTTTTCGTTTTATGATCGTGGCGAAATCAAATGTATTCCATTGTTCGGTTTAACGTAAAATATAAATTCAAAAATAAAATATTGAATATTAGATTAAAAAAAAAAAAATAAAAGTTGAAAATAGCTATCGAGTGAATAAGTTAAATATTTGTCAATTAAGTTGAAGAAGGTAAAAAAAAAAAATTTAATTATCTTCGAACGTGTCAACAATTTTTCTATACAATATGTACAGCTTCTGAACAGGTAATAAATTTAACATTTATTTTTTTTAGCAAATATCTTTTCCTCGATACGTTTTAGTCTATTTTTTTCTTTCTTTTTTTTCTTTCAAGTTTCGTGTACGTGATTTTTTTTCTTCTCTCTAATTAATAAAAAAAATAGGTAGAAAAAAATAAAATCTGGTGAGTAATACGAAATTTTGCAAGTAACATTTTGGTGTAAATGTCAATCAAACTCCAAAGAAATCATATTTCAAGGCTCGTCTCAAGAATGGAAAAAAACAAAAACAACAAAACTCGTTATGATTTTAATTTATTGTTAATTTTTTTCATTATCATATTATAAAAGTGGTCGGTTTTTCTGAAAACATTTCTATTTATAGTCGTTGTGAATCATTTTCATATTCATACTACTTATGCAGCTACACATTGTCGTTAGTAGCCTTATAATGAAGTGAGAAGAGAAAAAAGGCCAGTGTTTGAAGGAATGGATATAATTTTTTGGGAAATTTTAAACGAAAAAGTCCACACACTTCAGCACATAATTCGATACCAGTATAGACGTTTATGTAAATTAGGTATATGATAATAACGGGCACACATCCGTTTTCTTTTCATAAATAGGTGACAATGAACCTCCAAAATAACCTTCCGAAAAGCCTCACCCTCCTTCCTGCACGGAATCGTGAAAAATGTGAAAAATGTGAAAAATGTACCCTAAAATTAATTTTTCTCTCAACGATGTAATTCAAAAACAAAATATTTAGCTTTTAATTCTTCACATAAAAAGAGTTATTGTGGTCCAATAGCCTGCTGCCATTCAATACTGACAAATCACAGTTAATAAAATCATCCCTTTTTATCACACTCTAACTTCCTCAGTGGCGTACCGAATTTGCTAGCAATGAGGTGTTGAATTTTTTAAAACCAAACTTCGCAAAAGACCTCTACTGGTCAGCCCCAATGTTGAGCTAAAATTTTATTCAAATACATTGGGTAGAAGTGGCGCAATGGTGCTACAAAAAAACAACCCTATCATTTTATGTAGGTAATAGATAATTTTCAAGAAAATGATACTCCTTATGTATACTACAAAATAAAAATATTCATGTTGACTAGGTTACGACTATTTTATAAAGTTTTTGTTAACAAGCCTAATGTTTTGAAAACTCAATGCAAATTGAAATATTTTCCAACCTCATTTTATTTTCATTCTGACTACTAACGAGACAAAATCAATATTGACGGAGATTAACGCAAAGGATCAATTTGAGTCGTACACATTTTTCTTATTTGTCACCCTGGCAAATGGGGTTGAACGTAAAACTTTCAATTTATTATTTTAAAGATTCTTCCCCGTCCATTCATGAATGAGATAATTCATGGCGTGCCACTGTACCAGTTTTGTCAAATATTAAATTTCAAATAGATAACTGGACTAAAATAAATGGAGAATGGAAGTAGTCTCATCAGACATCATGGACCTTTTCAAGATGCATATAATGGAGAAAAATTCATAATAACCTTCATAAATCATTACTCCAAATACACTCTTGCATTCCCTATTCATAGAAAATCTCAGGCTTTTGATAAATTTAAGGAGTATTATCTATCATTTAATACAAAATTCCCTAATGATCCCATATCAATCCTTAGAACTGATCAAGCCAAAGAATATTCAGACTCCAAAATGACGCAATTATGTTCCAAAAAAGGAGGCATATACCCCTGAATTAAACGCCATAGCCAAAAGGTAAAACTGCACACTACTCGAAAGAGTTAGAGCCATTCTCTATGAAGCCAAAATAGATTTTAAATTATGGTCAACAATAGTATCTGCCGCACACATAATTAACAGAAGCCCAACCTGCGTCAATATAGGAAATATTACCCATGAAAAATTGTAAGGGAATAAACCCGACATTTCCCATCTTCGAGTTTTTGGCACAATTGCTTACAAACATGTTCCCATTGAACAAAGACAGCAATCTGCAGTCAAAGCTAAGAAGAACAAAGAGGAGCACCTCGACCCAAAATTCTTACCCCGAGCTATGAAAATAATATTAGTTGGATTTTCAAATGTAGGTTACCAAGTTCTAGACCCCATTAAAATGAAATCCTACAAATCCTGTGACATTAAATTCGATGAGACAAAAACATTAGCTGATTTTACTAATAAGCCAGAGGAATTACAAGTAAAACCCATAGAAGAAGAAACTGAGGCTACATATAGGGTCAATGTATTAAAACAAACCTCAGTTGAAAACTCTCAATTTCTAGAAGATTGTATGCCAGTGAAATTTAGCAAAATTTATCAAAATCCTTTCAAGAAAGAGTGGCTAAAGGCTGTTGATGGTGAACTGCAATGTATGTCCGACCTCCAAGTTTGGATGATCATCCACCTAATGTAAAACCTATTGATGCACATTGGATTTTCACAGCCAAAGCCAATGAAAGAGGAATAATGTGCCCAAAAGCCAGACTTGTAGCTTAAGGATTCATGGATTGATCCAAATAAACTATGACCAAAACCTATGCACCTGTGGTACAACTATGGTTGATCAGATGGCTTTTATCTGTAACCAATATGTTAAACTTGCAGTTAGTGCAATATGATGTCAAAACAGCCTATCTAAATTCCAAAATTAAAAATGACACCTACCTCAACATTCCTTTGGTTGCAAGGTCGATAAAACAAAATTACTTAAATTAGAAAAATCCATATATGGCCTAAAAACTTCAAGCAAAAATTGGATTGAGTTACTGGATACTCATCTTTCAAACTCCAATTTTTCAAAATCCAAGATTGACAGATGTGTCTACACATATAAAGATGATTCTGATGGCATAGGATTCATGATAATTTACGTAGATGACATTCTTCTTGCAACCAACCGCCTGAGTAGATTCAAGAAACCACAAACCATTTTGAAACTCATTTCATTATGAAAGTAATAGATAACCCAACTCATTTTGTAGGTTTCAAAATTGAAAGAAATAGAGAATCACAAATTATAAAACTCACACAAAAACAACAGATTCAACAGATACTCCAAAAATTCAAATTATGTGATTCTGTTCCTCCTAAAATGTCTATGGAAACTGGCTTAAAGTTAAGTAAAACAGAAGGCATAGATAACAAAGAATATAGATCCATGATTGGTGAACAATTATTATATGTATCTAGAGGCACTAGGCCAGATATATCATTTTCTGTTAATTACCTTTCTAGATTCCAGAACTGCTCCAATGATATAAAGAAAAACCATGTACACTGCATTATAAGTTATCTGAAATCTACAATTGATCTTACACTTATCTACAAATCAAATTCCGAAAGAATCTCTGCATATGTTGATGCATCTTACACCCCTGACATTGATGACAAACCTATCAAAATGTCAGAATTAGAAAAAGGAACATCTATCACAGGTTATCTTATTACTATGTATGGTGACCTTGTAAATTGGGGCGTTCATTGCCAAAACATTCACGCATCTTCATTCACAGCAGCCGAATTAATCACCGTACATGACTCATTTGATGATATTGAAGTGGCTTGGCTCCTCAATTGTGAATTCTTCTCTCTTGATTCTCCTGTAATAGTTTACGAAGATAACATTTCTGTTATACATATCATTTCAGGAGGAGGTCAAAAGTGTCTCCAAGCGCTAATGATCAAATGTTATGGCCTTGCTCAGGCCTATCAAGATAAAATCTTCGAATTTTGTCAGATAGCTACTGAAGACCAATTAGCTGACTTACTTACCAAGGCTCTATCCAGTAAGCAGCACATATCCTTAACCCATAAAATCCTTGAGTCTCCAAATCTTGATCCTTAACTTGTCAACTCTTACACAAGATCTAAACCTGAAATACCAAAATTTTATATTAATCATATGCATAAACACAACTAAAATTAATAAATGCGTATTACTTATACTTACCATTTATAAAGCATGCTGTTCAATCTTCAAATACCTTAAAAAAAAAAAAAATGCATGTTATTAATTTATTTATTTCATACCAAATATTAATATAAACATATACTTACCTTATATGTCCAATATAGTTACCATTTTTTTTACATACACCTTTTTACCATTTTTATTTTACCAATCCTTTATATTCATTCTTTATTTTTTTTTACAAATTGTATATTCACAATTTTTTTTTAATAATTTAAATAAATACACTATGTAAACAACCTTTAAACACCCACAGTTGTGATAGGTTCAAAAGATTCTAGGGGGTGTTGAGACCACCAATCCTTCTCCCTTCTCACTCCTGAGAACACACGATTACTTTAATACATATTTTATATCTCTGTTCGCGGCTACACTGTATTACCATCTCCTTCGCTCACTCATCTATCTCCGTACATATTTGTTTATCTCACTCAATCTGTACTCATACTTAAATTATATAACTGCTACAAAATACAAACGCTTCTTGTACTCTACTTCGATCAATACTTTATTTTATGTTACTAATTTGTGTCTTCATCGGTCCTCATCCTCTATAGGGATTTGTAAAAACAAATTTTAAAAACATACAAAAATGCTAGAAATTGAAAGAAAATATTGAAAATCAAAAGTTGAAATGTCAAACTCGAAAATGAGGTTATTTCTTTTAACCCTTCAATAATACATTCGATTGATCATTGAGAGTTGAATTTGACATTTCCTAGTGTATGTTCCATCACTAAAAACTGATGCTGAAAATTTAATTTGTTTCATGTTTTTCAATACATTTATCCAGATAATGAACTATGAGAAACTGTTTAATCAACTCTTTATAAAAATCATAATCCATTTTATACCTTTTACACCTTTTATATTATAAAAAATTACCGGGATCGAGATTTTATACTTGAATTACTGATTAGAAAATAGAAATTAGATTTTTTGGAGTTTTAGAAAAACTATCGATAGTTATCGATAGTTATCGACAAGGAAAAGTTCGATGTTTGGCATCCCTAGAAGAAATTGAAAAAAGTTCCCACTTGCATTTTTTAGGCAAAGGTTTATACTTCAAGTTGAAAAACAAAAAATCGAACCCAACTCATTTAGTTGGGGAGCTAGGAAGAAAAATACAAAAAGTTTCCCGTGGGTCATGAGTCTCCTCTACTCGGATTTAAACATTGTTGTGATGGTGAGCAGATTTTACTTCATTTTATACCAAGATGCATCATTCATAAGGTTAATATGTTTATTTTTTACTTGTTGGATGCGAACTAAGAAAACTAAGTTATGAAGGAAATAAGTCATAAAATGCAAGGATTTTCTATTTAAATTATGAAATGTCGAAATTTTTGCAATGGACAGCAGATTTTTCTTCATTTTATGTTGGACATGGCATCATTTACAATTACAAGCCTAATATATTTCTTTTCTACTTGTTGAATGTGAGTTAAGAAAACAATTACGAAAACGAGCGATGAAATGCAAGGATTTTCAATTAAAACTATGAAATGTTGAAATTTTAGTGATTGAGAGTATATTTTTCTTCATTAATTTATATTAGAATGCATAATCTACAAACTTAAACTGATTCATTTTCGAGAATATTACATATACCAATATTTAGAAAACATTTTTTGTTTTCTAATAAAATTTTCATCACTTTCAGATGAAGTGTGGAATGCACGAAAAGACCCAATGTTGTCTTAGTTTTTAAACAATCTGAAATAAATTTTAGCTTTCAACCGTGTTTTTCTCAAAAAGTCGAAAAGTTTTGAGTTTTCACACTGAGGTAAAGTGAGTGTATTATTTTGAGTGCGTATTTTTTTCGCCAAAGAAAATTATAGGATTAATTTTTCGATTAACGAAGTTTTAAATAAATATTTATATTTAAAAGGTGGTAACCCCTTCCATGTTTCCCCAAAATGTGGATAAAACTCGAAAAGCTACGTGAAAAAAAATAACGTAAAGACTTACACCTTTGTACCGAATTTCGTTCATTTTTGTCAGTTTCTAGGAAAGTTACATCAGATTATTGATTTTTTTTCTCCTAGGTTGGTGGCTCATAAATCGGAAATGAAACATTTATCAATATTTTTTGAAAGGAACATTTTTAATTATTTGACTCGAAAAATCGACCCTGCAAATTACACTGTTTAACTTCTGAACACCGTGTATAGAGACCATAGCCAGCAAAAATTTTTATTTGCAACATAACCAAAAATAGTTATTTATGATACGAGACAGTGTATAAAGTGGTTGATCTTGATCCAGTGATTTTTTCAGAACGAGCCATAGGCGAGAGATGTAAATCACACGAATATCAATCACCTACTATATACACGTGTGTCACACACTATTTTTGGCAACAGCCCCCCCAAGAAAAAAGCAATTGAACCTAGAAAAAATCAGATAATACTGTTTTTATTGCCTTATTTATCAAATGTTGTAGTGGCACTCTTCTGAAATCCTCGAAGTTTTTCGTATCTCATAAGCTCCATGTTAAAATCCTGTAAGTGTTGCTGCTTTTTTTGGGTTTTTTTATGATGAATCCCTTATGGTGTATAAAGTAGCATGCGCGCAAGACTGTGTATAATGTAAAACCGATGCATAAAGAATTTACATTATGCATTGTTCTAAAATTTTCCACTTTATATGCTGTCAAGGGGCACATAATATGGTCTTCTTTATCAACAGGTGCTTCAAAAATACGTTTTCTCAACTTATGCACCAAAAAAAGTTATTATAAAATTTATTTTGGTTAGCAAATTGAGAGATTTCTAAGTTGATTCAAAATGGTCGATAATGATTTTCGTTACTTCACTATAGTGTAGTAATGGAGTTTTTACTTGACTGTTTTTCTGTTTATTTCTTCACAGTGCCGTTTATATGTAGGTACGCAAGAGGTAAAATATAATTAGGAAAAAAGGCCATTTTATATGGTGATGCCTACAAACAACCAAGTTCCCATTGTGCAAAATAGTGGTCTGTGTGGCAGTTTTTATTGCCACAAAGTGTCAATTATGCCAAAATCTTTCACATTGTGTCAAAATTAATTAATTTTTAGGGCTGTAACAATTTGATGTACAAAATGCCATATTGTGACATATATTTTTAACAGAATGTGGTAAGAAAATTGTTACAATGAGACAAGTACACTTCAAATACATAATGCCACATTATGACAAATATTTTCAACAGAATATAGCAGAAATAGCGTCACAATGGAGCAAATATATTAAACATATAAAATGCCACATTTTGACAAATTTTTCAACATAATGAGGCAGAAAAACTGTTGCAATGAGCCAAATATATTTGACATAATAATGTCACATTGTGACAAAAATTTTAACACAATGTAACAGAAAAAGTGTTACAAATTGCCACAATAATTACCTCTGTAGGTGTCACATGACTCAGTGTTTTGTTTTTACTTTCCCTCCAATTTGGTGATATACAGTTGTAAATGTGAAGTTTTATCTTAGTAGTACCTCCAACATTTAGTTCTTCAAATTTGTGAGATTTATTAAAAATGTCACCATCAATGTTTGGTGAGAATTTCATTGCAATTAAAGATAGCCCGTTTTAGTGAACTTTACCAAATTTGGATAAGTGAATCATTAAATTAGATACCTACTATGCAAAACAGTGATTTTATAATGGTAAGTACCTATATTACTATGTCTCTTTTTAAGTTTGTCTAGTTCTTTTTTGCATGGTTATGATTTACTTACTTTTGATGAATTCTTTGAAGACTATAAATATGAAAGGGAATTGAAGATTGTGATATTTTTTTATACCATACTTATTAGCTGACTTCGCGATGAATCGAAAAGAATTCGCCACGAATCCTAATAAATTTAAGAGCTACGAATTCTCTTCGATTCGTCGCTGAATGCTGATTAATTTAAGGGCGACGAATCGAAGAGAATTCGCGATGAATCGAAAAAATTCGCGACGAATCCTAATAAATTTAAGAGCTACGAATTCTCTTCGATTCGTCGCTGAATGCTGATTAATTTAAGGGCGACGAATCGAAGAGAATTCGCGATGAATCGAAAAAATTCGCGACAAATCCTAATAAATTTAAGAGCTACGAATTCTCTTCGATTCGTCGCAGAATGCTGATTAATTTAAGGGCTGCGAATCGAAGAGAATTTGTATCAAGATGAATTTTCTATAGGTACTTCCTTAGAATGCAAGTGATTCAGGTTAAGGTGGGTGTTTGTGTATATTTTTGTAGTTCATTATAAGTAGGTACCTTATGTTATTATCATTGTTTTGTTTCAGCGTTCAGTAGCCTTTCTTGAAACTGTAGCCTTTGACTAAACTATAACCTGATGGAGACTACTGTGTTTGTAAGTAGTATTACTATTAGTTTTTTATGTATCATTGAAGATTATATGGGCCAGTCATACTTCTTGATGGTTTAGCATTGTTTATATAAGTATGTATATGGACACTGCAATTGTTGATCATAACTCATTTTATTCATTGATTTATTCAGTTATTACCAACTTGATTGCCATCATTGGTATCATTTATATTTCTTTAATACACTTGTTTTTACGGTCCTATTTTATTTATTCTATAGAATTCATGTTCATGGAAGCTGATATGCGAATAATGACTGGATGAATGTATTGATATAATTATGTAGAATTATATGGGCTTTCTGCAAATTGAATCGTTTCGAAGTTGCTGTATTAAACAAAATCAGTACCTATATAGGTATACTAAAGTGAGTTTATACTTTCTGAATAATTTTGTATTGCTATTGCTGTCTTGCATTATACATGAATGGACCTTGAACTTCATAAAGTTCTACTAATTACCAATAAACTGGGGTAACTTGGATGGAAAAGAATTGAAATTTTTCCATTTTTTTGCTATATGTATGCAAAAATGTATGGTACCTAGTTAACTTCAGTTTTTTTTTAATCTTAAAAAGTATAGGTTTCCCAATTCCAGCACATAAAAATCATAAAAGCCCACACCTCAAAATTTAAAAGTCAGGGTAACTTTGAAAGTGCTATTTTTTGCTCTGTTTCTGGCATAATTTGATTTAGTTTTTTAGGGTAAAATTGATAGAATAGTGTTTAGTATTTTTATTTATCCATTTATTTAGTTAAGTTTTGGTTTGAAAAACCAACATTTTCTAGCGTAGCTTGCTGTGCTGGAATTTTTTGAATTGTAGATGTAAATTGGCCAATTCTAAATTTGGTTTTCTAAAGAGGTATTGATGAAATAGAACTTTTTGCTGTCAATTTTGTTTTTTTATGTTAAAAAAGATGCTGGTTTATACCTGTATATGGGTGGTACCAATGAGATATTTCTATTTTATTTTATATGTCGTATATTTTTTGCCTTTGAGTACAGAGAAAAATCAAGGTAGAGTGATCAGACATATTATATAGTTATGTTTGATATTGCAAGAAAGTGTTAAATAGGATTCAATAAGTTTTAGTTCAGGACCAGTCTGTTGAAAGTTATTTATCAGTTTTACTTTGAAGTTTTAATTCAATGTCAGTTGTACCTTAGTATGATTATGTTTTAAAATTTAATTAGAAGTAACAAAAAGTTTTATAACTGGAATTTGAAGAAGGTAGACTCTTCAATAAGTGTTAAAAATGTGTGACTCATAGGTACTGTGCATCTCTTTGAGGAGCTAGAATATGATTTTAATTTCCTTCTTCATTGTTTGTTTAGTTATTGTTTTTAAATAAATATTTAATTACCAGTAGGTACTGTAGAAAAGGATAATGTTTTAATCATACTTTATTCAGAGGATTAGTGGAATACTTTTACTTATTTGTGAAAATAATTTTGATCACTTTGGGCATTTTTATTATTATATAGTTATAGTTAGGTATATAATAAGCAGATAGAGTTGCAGATGCAGCATGTTTGAGAATAAATTTATTAGAAAATATATTGTAAATTGAAAAAAAAATGAAAATGTGATTCATTATTGTTGAGGTGGTAAAATTGTTATAAATTTCAGTTTTTTTGCATTGTGTTCTGTAAACTGTCATAGTAACAAGAAAAATTGTTCTCATGTTACTAAAAATTTTAGGTCTTCATAAAAAATATTTTCAACAGTCTTTAGTTATTCTATGTTTAATATCCAAGAGATAAGTAACAATTTATTAATAAATCACACTTTAGAAAAAAAAAAAAGTGAAATTCAATTTGAATTTGATTTTATTTTCATATAGCTAAGTCATTTAATTGTTGAACTGAGTAAATAATTAATTTATGCGATCATTAGTATTAGTAATTAGGAACTATTTGTTTCTTTGTTGAGTTTCTTGTTTGAATTTTGATGTTTTTTTGTTACTGATTTTTCTGTATCACGTTATTTGGTGATTCTGGATAGCTCTTTGTCTTTCAAAAATGTTTTAGCCACAAACAAATCTTTTGTGTTTATTGAGATGAATTTCCTTGGAAATTATTCTATAATTATACTTTACAAGTTTAAAAACTATGAATATCTCAACACTGATATAAATTTATTTAAGAGAAAAATTGGAAAAAAAAATTCCATGCCCTCAAGAATGAAGTTTCTTATGTAATACTTGGAAGTTGATGAATATATAAATATTTTCCAAGATTTTTGTCAAGTAAACTTTTTTCTTTGAGCTTCACAAATAATATACCATATAAATATATTCATTTACTATTCCCTTTTACTATGCTGAACATTAAGTAAAGAATCAATTTTAGGTCACTGATTGTATTGAGGTTTCATACTTATGTTGCCATCAATTAATACCATTATTATTTCACAGTTGACCCTATGTCTAGTGGAGGTAGTGATCATAATGAGCCTCCTCTACCTAAAAACAATGGTATATATTCCTTAAAGAAGATGGAAAAAACTATTCACAATCATTGTCTTATAAGTTGGGACGTCGCCAATGAGAAAAAGAAAGAGTCAAACCCCTTGCTGAAGCTCGAATGGTGTGTATATTTATTTTATTCTGCTTCTAGAAGCAATCTCCTCTTTATCCAATAATTGCTAATTGGATCTTTTTTGTGTAATGTTTAACTAGAGGGATAAACAGTTTACAGTATGTAATGAAATTGTCCATAAACCTGAGGAAGATCGATGTAGGCTGTACAAAATTTACCTTCTTTTAAGATTTATTTTAACTTATATTAAGTACATTATGTATTAAAAATAGACATAATGAAATAGATTTATACTAAAAAAAATTTTTATCTCCAAAAATAAAAATGTGATATTATTACTTTATTAATTACGTCTATTTTTAATATAGTTACGTATAATATTACTTAAAACCAGAATAAATGCAATTTACACCATATAAAATATAATTTGACTTGAAAATCCTATTCCACCCAATATGGTACTAATGTCTAATTCAAAGATGGCAGAGGTTGACTTCACTTTTCTCATTAAGTTCAGTCCTTGGTTATAATATAAATATCTCCAAGTCAGACCAATAATTTTTATTTGCCTGTTATGAATTTTGTTATTTTTGGATGTACGTGATTGTACATAGTTAGGTACTTGAATTATTTCATCTATTTTTAAGTTTACCTAACACTGTAGTCATATCTAAAACACCCATTAATATGATTAATATTTTTCAATATCTTAAAATATGTTCTTTAATCTCAATTTCTTCTATATATCTATATATTATTCTATAATTTTGCAATAATCTGAAGTTTGGAAATAATTTTCATCTTATTTTTTCATTTATTAATTTGAATATTTCCTACCTATTGTTATTGATATATTTTTTACTATACAATAGAATTAAATTGAACAATAGAAATAATAATATATTTTAGTTCAACATATGTCCTTCTATAATAGAAAAAATTATTTTCTGTTATTTTGTTTTCACTTGTTATTCCTAGTTAATAAATGTTGAAATTTTTCAAATACTGAAATTTCATTTGTGATTTTAATTTTTCATGTGATTTCCCATTATTTTTTTATTTTTTATATAATTCGATACAATTTATGCATATACTATCTTATTTCAAATACTACCTCTTTTTATTTGGAACTGAACCTTTTTACACTACATTTCCTGGATTATGCAAAAATAGATATTTTATACTTATTTCATATATTCTGAATTTTTTCAATTTTGTTTTACAAAAAATATTTTATTCAATATTTATTTACCTTTGTCCCATTTTTAAGGGAGGGAACCATCTGACTTGTTTTTCTAATTTTGTTATTTGCCAAATTTTTAAGTATTTTACTTTTAATTTCTCTTAATTTGTAAATTATTAATGTCTCAAACTTGACCTTTTTATGGCTTTACCAATTCTCAGGTTTTGCTTTAGATGTGGTAGTGTGTTGCATAGGGGAAAATGGGGTTTTATGGTGTTCAGTATTGTGTTATTTCTGGGACTCCTAAACCTGAGTTCTACATTACTCAAATCTAGTCCAATTTCACTTTATGGAGCTTATTTTCCAGCCCATATCTAATGAAATTGGACCTACAGATATTAGTAAGAATTAAATGTACTTTTGAGTGTATCCAGTTTCAACTCTCACTTTTTTTTTCTTTTTCCAACACTTAATTTGTTAGGGCATGCTTTATAGTTTTATATTTTTGATTCAAAATGATTGTATTTTCTATTTCTTTGTGATACTTGTAATACCAATACTATCATGCTCTATATTTTTACTATCAATATAAAAAATATTTCACATAAAATGACAAACAATGGAAATCCCACATGATGTGCCAAGATATTTTGTTTTCAATCAATTGCACAAACAAAAATTAATTGATGTTTTGTAATTATTTAAATATTTTGAAAATATTTTTACAAAACCCTGATAATATGATCCATTATAGTACATGCAATTAATAATTATACTAACAAAGTATATGGGCACCAAAGGTGTTTTAAATGTTTGTCATTTTATGTCTAAAATACTGTCACAATGTAACAAAAATGTAGCATGGAAAAGGGTATTACAAATGCCACAAAGAAATAAAAATTATCATCGTTTTGTGTCAAAAATACTACCATAATATGGTGAAAATTAAGTGCATAAAGTGGCATAAAATATACCAAAAAGAAACCATAAATATTTCACTTTAAGGGGAAAATATTGCCACAATATGTAAACTGAAACATAAAAAATGACACAAAGAAAAAGAAATTATTATTATAATTTCAAAATATTGCCACAATATGGCAAAAATAATGTAGAAAATATGACATCAAAAATACCACAATGAGGTAAAAATTTTTAACATATTGTGACAGAAATTCTATTATTTAGTGTATTAAACTTTTGCCAAATTGTGACAAAAGAACACATTGTGTCAATTCTGTTCTCTCTTCTGATTGGTTGAAATTTGCCTCATTGTGGAAAAAATTTGGTCATTTTTCTCTTGTGGCAATTTGCCACATTGTGACACCTGCTTTGCACAATGGGTTCAGCTCTCCATAATTATTTAATTATTGTCTAAAATTCTATTTATAGATGAGGTTTATTTATTTAATCAAATAAATTTATAACCTCATTTTGGTCGAAATTTGGATATTTTCAAAAAGCTGATAAGTCACTTTTTGCTATTTTTTGGGAAACAAAAAAACAAACTTTACCTACAAGTGCAAATTTTATTCAGGAAATCAACTAAATTTCAATCTGAAGTACTGGAACTGAGTTTTGCGGGGTCTAGTTTCAGTTAATCATGAATGCAACTTGAAATTGTGAATAGATGGTTGTAAAATGTAGGATGAGGGAAAAGATTCCGTAACATATCAAGTTTTGGCTGGTGACCACCTATCATATTTTGGCAAAGAATTACCATGCCATAACACTCTTTGTAGTGACGTACTTATCATGTTTTGGTAAAAAAATAACTTACAATTAATGAGAAATCAATGACATATCATGTTGTTTCAATAATAGACTTACAGTTCTTGGCTGAGAGTTAAATGCTTCTGTGAACATATCATGTTTTTTCAAAAGCAAATTTGATGATGAAGAACCGAGATATTATCTTCTGCCAGTTTCTAGACTTTGTTTTCTTCTATCACATCCAATGCTTAACTCAAAACGGCCAAAAAGTGACATAATTATCATCTTTTTGGAAATAACCACATTATTATTAAATTAATTATTATTTGAAACTAAAAACATTTTTTTGAGAAATTCTTTCTGTGGTTGGGCAGTGAGAGGGGTTACGAGATTTTAGTAAAATTGTTAATCATAATTTGCTTCCAAAAACAAACAAATTTTTGTACTTTTTATCAAAATCACCTATTTTTTGCACCGTTATGTCACAAATAATTATATGTATTGCCTGTAACATATTGACGGAATTTCAAGATTGATGTTGTTTCCCACCAAAAAAGCTGAATTTCGTGTTTCGTTTTGGCGTATCTATGTCTACTGAATAAAATATAAATATAAAATCAGTTCCTCTTAACAAGTAATTCTACGAGTTTTGGCACATGAATATGTTCATATATCATATGTATATAGGTATATTCTTACAAACTGTGGTAAATATGGAATGTCGTCATTATTTCCTATATTCCCTCGAGGAAACAAAAACAAACAAAAAAAAAAATAGAAAAAAGCAGTAAATAATGGAAATAATAATATGTTTGTGCACTTATGCTACCGCATTATTATTAAATGAATTCTCTTTATCATTCGTATTCGATAGAATAGGAAAAAAAGTAAAATTCAAAGAGCATTGTAAGAGCTTGCATCACAATTGGCGCAAACTATTATTTTACTTACGTTGTAAATTACCGTCGTGTAAATTTTAATTAAAAATTTGCAAAAGACATCTTTCACACAGAAGATAATAGTGAACTATCCGATACGAAAATAAATGTTTTTCGAAACTCATCGAATTTTATAGCCATTGAAGGATCATTGCGAACCAACGACCAAAACCAGTCGAGTGCAAATTACTTCTTTTTTTTTTTCACTCACCAGACCTTTCAGTGTTGTTGGTACCGAACGTTAGTTTTCGTTTCGTGAAATGTAGACATGTTCATGATTTAATTTTCGAATTAATATTTTAAAATTCGGTTAAACTAGTTACAATGTTGGAGGATCACACATCGGAGCTACGTTCGTTAGCATAAATTAAAAATAAGCTGTCGTCATTCGTTAATAGTAATTTGAAGCCATGCTAATTGCTATTTGTGAAAGAATTCTGGGTCGAGTGATAAGGCAAAATTGTCTGCCATGAAAATGATTAGACTGTAAATCAATGAATACAAGTGTCGATATATTTCTATAATAATTGCGTCTATTTATCGTCTACATAAGTGTAGGATCATTAAAAGTTCTTTGGTGGGGTGAAATGTTTATATCATTCGCATTTTATTCCTTCAAATTTCGGTACGTTAGAATCGGTCCAACAATTACCGGATTTTTACAACTACCAGTGGTGATTCCAAGGGAGTCACAAGGCCAATGACCCCCCTTATCTGAAAAATACTACGTGATCCACGTGTCTGTTTTACTGTAACAGATTTTCATTACGGAAAGGGGAGAGAGGTGTGTATATAGACGGTTAGAGAGGTAAAAAATCAGAATTTGGCCTTAGCCCCTCCATTTAGAAAATCCCGGATGCGCCACTGACTATTGTTGAAACATTAGTGTGGTGGCTGCCACACTACGTCGGCTATAATTGCTGCTTCTCCCTCGTACACCGTCACCCGGTACCGTGGCCGAGTGAATATGGTGCTGACTTTTGGTGGCGGTGATGAGGGAGGTTTTATGTGTTCAGTCGGTACGGGTTCGAATCCCTGTGCCGCCTGAACAGCTAAGGTGGTGACCTCGACGTGATGTGGGAGATGGTAATGCCATCTCTCGGTCATGTACAGAAACCGGTAGCTGTGGTGGTACGTTGCACCACCGATGCTGGAATGTGACGGCGCTGTAGGGTGTGAGCCACTGTGCGGTGATAAGGGTGGGCATCACCAAGTGCCAGCGTACATCCCTACCTGCAAGGCGCCTCTGTACCGGCAATTGTATTACGCTCCCCTATACTGAGGGGGAGTGGTGTGGCAGCTGCCACACTATGTTGGCTATAATTGCTGCTTCTCCCTCGTACACTGTCACCCGGCACCGTGGCTGAGTGAATATGGTGCTGACTTTTGGTGGCAGTGACAAGGGAGGTTTTAGGTGTTCAGTTGGTACGGGTTCGAATCCCCGTGCTACCTGAACACCTAAAATTAGTATTCTCATTTTGTCAAAATATATGTATATCAAAGACAAAACTATGAAAAACCCTCTAAAGGGCTCAAAGTTCTTTCATCTGTTCCTTAAGTGTGATTTAGTGGGAATTGTTTAGATTTTCTCAACAGTGCATGTTTTCGAATTTTTTGGGGAGGAAATCACACAATTTTATGGCGGCTCAGCCCCCATTGCTTCCTTAGATTCGCTTCTGAAATATAATTATAGTCTATATTCAAGAATCTTTATAATGTAAAATAAAAACATCATAGTAAAAGATATCATAAGGGGAAGAAAAAAATTAAACAATAAATGCCGTAGGACTATTACAAATTATCTAAATGGGTAAGTAGGTACCTATAATTAAGCAAGATTGAAAAATTTGTTCATTTTTTTTTCACATTTTGCATATAGTCTTGATTTTACGGTTTTACTACTGTAATATCATTGGTCATGATATTGGTCCTGTAGAAAGTGTATGACTAGAACCAAAATAGTAAGACTATGACAAATTTTACCCAAAACTACACTATAATGTACCTTTTATTTTATCCAATAAACAAAATTTTCAAAAATGTGTTCATGGAAAACTAATACATTTGCCTCCATACTTAAAAAAACTGAAAGTCAGGAGAAGTGACTACCTACCTAGTATAGGTAAATAATTGTTTATTAAAATTTATTTAATTATTTTCAGCCGCCCAAAAGGGTGAACTGCGTAGCCCCATGAATTACTTGTGAAAAAATAAAAAATACCTTTCCCAAAAAATTCCCCTCTTAAACTGGGTGTATTCAGTTCTATAGAATCTCTCAACAAAATAAAGTGGGTTGTTCCACTAATTCGAACACAGTGGAGACTAAGTTTTTTCGATTTTTGAAAAGGAGCTGCTGAACATCATAAACCCTCTATATAACCCTTGATGCTTCTACGTAACGAAAAGAGAAAAAAAAGCACGCTTCGGTGTTTGTAAGTAGGCTGACTGATTCATTTAATGTGGTACCGTCCTACACATTTCTGTTTTTGTTGGCTGGTAACACTGTATAATTGTGTGTTTGAGTGGAAATAACGAAATTCTTTTCTTTTGTTAGTGTGCGTGTGTTGAATACAATCAAGGACAAATACACACCTAATATCTAAAAATTTTTCCGACTTCTCTTTCTTTCAATTCTTGCCCCAAAATTTGCATTAAAATTTACATCAAAGTTTGCACCAAGTCTTACACCAAGATTTGTGCCGACTGTCTTCACTTTTCAGTTTTTACCTCATGGTGAAAATAGAAACGTGTATCATATTAAAAAACTTCCTATACACATCGAGTAGGCCTATTATTCTCACAGTTTGAAAATGAATTATTGGAGTTGCTTGCCAAAATTTGAAAAGAAATAACCCATCTACCATTTAACATCCAGTAACGAATTTACGAAGAGGAATTGACTTTTTTTTTCGTACAAAATTTTCAAATTGAGAGAGATTAGAGAAAAAGAACCGGGGAGCAAATCCGAATTTCGAAGATAAGACATATATTATACAGGCCTACCTACTTATACATGGACGTTTAAGACAAATGAAAAAGTTCACTTAAACTGTCATCATTCACCTTAAAATTCTTACCCCATTATTTTTTATTATTTTATTATTTTCGAAATAAATTATTTTACCAACTCATTATAATGCGTAATTTTTACATTAAACTTACGAAAAAAAGAAATTAATTACTAACTAGGAAACGTACACCTTGATCATATTTTCTTTCAGAAATTAAATTCTGGTCTATTTTAGGCAACCTAACCAATCCTTAATATGATCTTAGAATTACTACTCGGCAGTATTACATCTTCGTAATATTTGTACATTTTGACGTAAAATACGTTTTACTTTACGAGGTGGGTAGATACCTCCGTAATTCGTGTCCGAAAAAGTGTACACCAGACTTCCTTTCGAAAACTTCGATAGCTAGAGGAAGAAAAAACTGGATTGAATAGAGGGAGGTTCAAAGAGTCTAACGAACCAATTTTCAAGGTCATACGACCAATATTACTGAGAGGTGGTCGTATCTGAGATCTTGCCCTGAAACTGGCGCAATTGCCCTTTCAGTAAAATTATAATAATTCAGGACTGATTTCACAAGGTGTCATGAGTTTCATCTACACGAGATCTACTGGTATCGATGATAATTTTTCTAAAACAATATGGTTATGTGTTTGAAAAATTGTAATATATTTCGTAATTTTGTAAGAATTTTATGTTTGTATAATAATTATGTTTCAATAACTTCATTTAAAATTTTTAAAATTTAAATTTGAAATTCTCAACTCCCCTTCTAAAAAGTATTTTGCTACACCCCTGCACATAAGTTAAATTTTAACATTCATATTCATCTAGGAAGGAGGCAGAAAAGTGCTAGCGAAGCATAAATAATTACACATGTATTTTAAATCGAATTAATGCTTCAGTTGAAGAAAAAATTCAACAAGAATCTGGGGGCAAGTGATCGTCAAACCTCTCACACCCCTGCATAGACACGTACGAAAAAAAAGATTTGCATTTATATTAGGAATTACTAACTTGATAAAAAGTAAATTATTACAAATTCTATCGAAAGACTGAGATCGTAAGAATTACAAATTATAGTTTGACATTTGATCGATTCGGATAATGATGGAATGGTAGGAGTATTTAAAAACTTACTATTTATTTTTTAGAAAAATAATAACGCTTTTCGTATTTATTTTGCTTTCATGCTGAATCTACGGATTGATATTTTTTTTTATGTTTTTTAAGATATTGTTTTTTTCATCTCCACCGCCGAAACCACCATGTTTTTGCATCCTTATATTGCAATCATTCTAAAATAAATGTTATGTTTCTGAAGACAGGAAAAATCTGAAAATTTTAATACTACTTACATAAAAATAAGTTTACGAAGAACTTCAGTTACACCTATGAAAATTTTGTAATGCAAAAACCTCTTTCAGACCTAAATTTTTACGCAGACTACGCTCACAATAAAAAATAATGCTTTATCTTTTGTTTGGCAGTTTCAGTATACAGGAACTGATTGATTAAAAAAGGTCGAAGGTAATATGTAACTACAAATAAATCGAATTATTATAAGCAAGTCATCCTTTGATTTTTAGGATTACCATTACCGAAAAACAAATTGTAAACAGAAAAATTCATTTTGTTGATGTGCCTATAAATTAATGTAAGCATAAAAAAAAAAAACAAATATCATTAATTTAACATCATGAAAAAATATTATACTCTGTCACGTTACGAACGTATGAATTTTTTTCATTTATCAGTCGAATAACCAAGACTTTAACGTCAAAAAGATAAAATTAAGTTTTCAAAAAATATTAATTTTGCTTGCATTAGGTATATGAGTCAGTTATTATGGTGGAAAACGTGCGTATTATTATGGTGGGAGTGCCAGAAGACTGTCGTTTCATTAAAATGAAAAAAAAACAAAAAAAAAAAAAAAAAAACAATCGTTAATTTCTGGTTTTTGAAAATTTTCGTTGAATGCTCATGTTATATAAAATTTATACAGTTTTAGAAGTAAAATAGTTCTTTACATTATTTCTTATCCAAGTAAGAATACGTAAAAAACGTGTTCGAGTGACCATGAGGAATGGAGAAGATGATGAAGGAGAGCTTATTGACGTGGTCACTTCTGTTAAACTGAATATTTTTTTCTACTTTTATTTCACATTTTATTTTTCACTTAGTCAACTTTGAGTTTCGAATCTGTTGACTTATTATCTTCCGTTCAATTCGAGTTTAGGCTCTCTGCCAAAAACGATAAAATGAATCAATCAGACTCATCATAATATGGTCAATTGTGTGGTCAGAAAAAAAAAATTTTCTTTCAATCAATGGACTTTGGCTACGTGGTCATTTTATCCAGCAGGTGGAGGATGTGCGTTGATGTCAAGGTAGGAGCGAGGGATGGTTGGGATCCAGTAACTAATAGTCTACCAAGTATGAACTTTCCAATCAAATATTGGAGCATCGTTAGTATAGGACTGAACACACCGCCATTCTTGGTCAGGAATATGATGGTGACCTTTTCGAGCTAGTGGCTGTTGGAAGTAGTTTAGCCAAGGAGAGTGAAATGCCCAATTTAGCCAACATTCTCAATTTTCAGTAAACAGAAAAATTAATAAGAAAAAAGAAAAAGGTCATCAATTAAGTACTCGATGTTGCTAATTACATCATGATTTCACCAACTCAGATCAATGAGCCAAATTGTGAGACACCCCTGAACACAACCCTTCCCAATGGAACAGCCTTAGCCTCGAACTGCCTCTCATTCATCAGCCAGTAGCTAATCAAGAAGTTGTAGCTCTGCTCCCTCTTGATAAAAACCGTCTTTTTCAAGACATCCATCAACTGTTAGCTTGATCTGGTAGAACTCTGATGCAGGTCCTCGAGTTCTTACTTTTCCTAGAGGCATTGCCTCTCCAGAAATGGATCAATGGCAAAACCAACCAGTATACCATCAACAGTCTCATCTCCCCTCTCTTTTCTGTTGTCACATCTTTGAAAACACTGGTTAATGAGAGATCATTGAGGGTTGAGGCCACTGGTGTACCTCCACACCTCCCCTTGCTACTTTGACAATCACATCGTCGTCAGTAGTTGTCCATTCCTCCAACATCCCAGGATCCTCTATGCTACTTGGAGGGGGAATGCCAAGACTGCTGCCCCAGTAGGATGAAGGCTTAGACCATACCTTGCTCGACCTATCACCCATTCTTCAATGGTGATCGACATCCACCATGACTGGTTCACTGAATATCTCGGTAGAGGCCCAAGCCCTTCCTCGCAAGTTGACTGCTCTGCCCCCATTCAATGCGAGGAATGTGTGGCTGTGGCTGCAACAGACCAAGAACCTGGCCCAAGCTCATAGTAATTTAATCGAGCACCTATGTTTTTATCCATCTCAGGTTTGCTCCCACCATTGGTAGCTAATGTGGTCTCTGACTTACTATATAGCATTGATCTAACTCAGCAGATGTGGAGTAACCTCCTCCAGTTGATTCTTGAGGAGTTTTCACCCTCAAACAACATGTGGGTATGGCAACTCTTAGAACAGATGGTCCTTGAGCCTGGAGAGAAACCAAGTGCTTACCAAAGCACACTGGTTCAACTCAATGATGGTCACGATGACAACACTGTCATCCTTGGTCTGCTCTATTGCAGCTTATCTTTAGTGATCCAACAACCATTGTCGATGCAGCACCCAGAAAGCTTGAAATTGGCTGCCATTGCTGCCAACAGAGCAGCCACTCTCATCACATTACACTAACACTGCGATCGTAGCACCAACTACTGTTTTTGCTCTTACAGCAGTATTTCTTCCATGTACCAAGCCACGATAGTCCTTGTGCCTAGCTGAGTCTTCGTGGAATAGTCTTCAATGACTTACTCAGACCTTGTTGCTCCTCATTGGCACTATTTGATCTCCACCTACCTTCTCATGCTTCACATGACACAACTAGGATTGGCCATCCTACATTGCTCTATTCTTTATTCAATACACGTACCTGGTTACAGTTTTGTCTACGGATTAGCGATGAGCCACTGTCCTCAGGCTATCTCACTTGACAGAGCAGTTACTGCCTATAACACCTTTTCCAGCACCAAACCCTCTGAGTTCCTCTCTTCCTACACCACTGTTGAACTCACAAGGTTCCACTACCTTAGCATTGAGTCAACAAAACTCCGCTCCCTCTCCTTCAGTTGAGATGAGGCTTGATCAACCCTTGCTCAAACAACAGTGACATCAATCTACAAAGAGCAATTGACCCCCTCACAACACTGGTGACCAGGAGATGCCTCTGGCTTAAAAACCTGTGAGAACCTCCAAATTGCCACACTCGCATCTGGCATGCGTTTATCATCGTTTGTTTCCCCTGGAAACATACTTTGGGAGAGTAGTGTGACAACTTCCTACCAGTGGTGATGAGTGTGCTTACACACTCGCTGATACATTGTGTGGTCTGTCCCTACATTACATAGGGCAAATACTCTTTTGGTACACACGGGTTAGTAGCTCACCACTAATAATCTGATTTCTATACTGAGCAAGGCTCACACACATACGAGGTCAATTAGTAGTTGTACACATGCACTCACTGCAGCATCCTACAGTAACAATGAGTTCAGATACTAGAATTACTTAGTACTAGATTCACTCATTGCATAGGCGGTGGGCTCTTTTAGACCAATTCAGGGGGGTCAGTTCATGGTATTCCACTTTGGGGGCATCAATGGTAGGGGAGATGAAGCAGTTGAGGCGAATCTCAACCCCCTGAAGTTCATCCTGTTATTGCCAACATACAAAGTGGCATGCTTTAGCCAAGGCCCCGCATCATCCGAAAGATCCCTGCTAATGTATTGGCATCTACTATGCTCACTAACACAAGTGAAAAACAATAAAAGAAAAAAATTCAAGAAAGATATTTTTCATGGTTCGAAGAAATTTTCCTATCAGTTGACGATTCTGTTTGCATCTACCATGCTGCACACTTTCTAGACAGGGAACAAAGAGAGTTGGAGAACTTTTCAATTCTCTCTTCTATTCATTTTTGTTTAGTTCAAGAAATGTTGTCAGTTTTCCTGTTTTCACAGGTGGTAAGAACTGGTAACTTTTCCTTGATGGTAATGAATCTTCCTTGGAATAATATAATTTTTTCTGCAAAATCTCATCAAAATCTGTTCCATAGTGTTCTGGAGTGATAGTATTTCCAACAGTTTTTAGACCATGGCATTTTATAATATGTATAGATTTGTTAATTCAGTCATGAGGCGCTAAGCAATGAGAGAAAAAAACACGAGAAAGTGTTGGTTCGCCCCCTAGTCTTTAATAAAACAAAGTCTAATAAAAGATATATAGGTATAAGCTATTCAAAACATTGGTAAATGATAAATGCACATCAATGAGAAATTTCATAAAAATCATTCTGAACATCAGTATTTGGTGATTTTTTTGGGTAATAATAATATTATATAATCGGACAAAACTAAATTTATATAATGTGAACCGAAGTTGAAGAGATTATAATGTTGTCAGCGGTCGATACAAATAACTTTTTGGATTCAGTGTAGTTCATGATTCGTATCATATTTTTTAGAGTAATTCGTGTAAGTATTCTTACTGGAATCATTTTGATTTCCGATCTTCAGACTCTATTTTCAAGATTTAATTTTCATACTTTAATTTTCTAACTAAACTCACGTCATCATCTCTCCATTGATTTTTGATGGGTAAACATCCTTTTTGGTCTAGTACTTTAGTAGAGGCTAAAACAAGAATTATGATCGCAACTCGTACGTCTTACAATATTGTATTTGTTGGCATCTAGGTGGGTGGTTGTGTAACGTTCATGCTCATAACCACACTGTTATGTTTACTCATCAATCGTTCATGAGTCCCAGTTGGAACTCACACTTTTTTTGTTAATGAGAATGTATTCAGCTAATCGTGTGTAATTATACAATATCATTTATTTTACACCATATTCCCATCAATGAAGCGGGAAATGACTTAAAATTTTATGGAGTTTAGTTTTTTTTTTTTGAAATTTTTGAGGATTTTTATTTAGATTCTGTGGTCGTAATTTCATTTTTTATTTTAAACTTTTTTTCTTTTAGCGTTTGAGGAGAAATTTTCCATTTCCATCCTGGATCGCTTCTGATTCCCATTTTGGTACTTGTTAAACAAATTCACCATACTTGTATGCTGTGTTATTACACGAATTTTCGAAGATGAGACGCACCATGAATACTGTCATAGATTTTTATGGAAATTAATTGAGTGCTTCAGACGTGTGAGCAGAAGAAACTTCTCATGAAACTAAAATTGATGAACATGATCATTCATAAATGTTTTTTTTTATATTTAATCGGAAATTAAATCTCTAGGAACACTATAAATGATCGTGAATTCTTTTTAGCAGGTTTAATAGGCTATCGAGTTTATGTTAAAAACTCTCGGAAGAGGTTGGATCGAGTTTGATAAAAATTGTATTAAAAATCATAACAATCTTCATTTGGTTTATGATTTTAAGAATGTTGTTTTCCATTTGGGTGCAGGAAAAAAAAAAGAAGAAATTATTGATAATTTTTGAATAGTTGCTTACCCATTGTTTGACATAATCAACAGGTAAAATTTAAACTGAGAACAAAATTTTTCTAACATTTTTTATTAATCGTTTCTAAGATCGAGTGGTGACCAATGTTTACATAATTGAGGAAGAGAACCCCCCTAAAAAAAAATTAAGGAAACTTTTCTAGTCCCCAAGTATGGGTCCAACAGTGAACTGTCCTAAATTATTTTGAAATAATTTTTTTTTCGTAATCAACTTTTCCTTGGAAAATTTGGCTTAAGAAGGATGTATGACTAACACGCTTGCATGGTTCAGCAACAAACATTTCGTGGAATCAGGGGCATGATTCGGCTAAATTAAATTCAGAGTCATTCGTCAAATAACTGGCGATGGCGTCAGTATAATCGATTTTGTCCATACAAGAATAATTAATTCAGTTTTTTCCTTTTTGAATCATATTTTAAATTCACAGAGGCTCTTCGAGCAGAGAGATGTGGCTCACCCGCTATTTGACTCGTACAGTGGATAAAAAAAGTGCCGTTAGTAAAAAATTTTCCAACGACAGAGTTGGGAAGCAAGAGCTTCGCTCCTCTTAGCCGTTCCCTCCCTAAAATTGTGACAACTTTCGCAACAATATTCTGCAACTATTTCATCAAAATGACCAATAGGTATAGGTTTTCTATTGATAAATCGGAAGCTGCTGGATTAACATTATTGTTATCGCGTACAGAAGTGAGAAGCGTTTTGAAATTAAAACTCCAACTCGTAATCAAGGTAGCCTATATGTACCGTCACTTTTTTTTTTATTTGTCAGTAAATTTGATTCGTCGAATCGAAACAAAAACTGAAAAGATTTTTCAAAGACGAAGTATCTACACTTCACTCAAAAATAGGAACACAATAACATCACAAACTTGTTAACCATGTCAGTAGGTATAACCTATAAGGTATCTACCAAACTTTTGTATTTCCTTTTTCTTCAACGACATTCACAACTGCGGTAGGTATAACTATGCCTGCAACGTTACCTATGATTTGTTTTCGTTGCACTTCAGAAACAAAATTTCAAGGTCACTTCCAATAAATTGCATCGCTCGAAGTGATGCGTGTAGTACAGAAAAATAAATAAATAAAATAATAGTCAAATCAGAATAATGCGATAATGATCATGACCTGGAAAATTTCGTTTCGTCTAGTCAAAATATAGCGGTCGCTTTTTCATCGTATGAAGACAAACGCAAATCACATCAACAGAGGAAAAGGAAAAAGGAAAGGGAAAATAAATTACATCGAATGAATTGAAAAAAATAAAAAAATAAAAACCTTAATCAAAATTAAAAAGTAATAATTATTGACATTTTGTGTTTTAAAGGTGCTGAAATATATAGGTGTAGATACCTAATAAGTTATTACGAAAACAATAAGTTTACCACATACAGTATTTAATATTATGGTTCACTTTTTGCATATTCGAGAAAGATGTCGCAAAACGAGAACAAAAAGAGCTTTAGACTACATTGTTTCACGTTTATAATTGTCGATTGTCAATGGAGAATCAATTTTTAGCCTTTGTTCCTCACGACCCGTGACTAATTCGAAATTAACGCGACCTATGTTATTTTTATTTTCTTTCTCTTTCAAAGTACCTACGATATAACCTAAATACACACCATGACGCGTATAGTCGTAATTTTGCGCATGTTTTGGATAAATAGACTTAAATAATGAGCATACAGACCATGAGTGTAAAAAAAAAAAAAAAAAAAAAAAAGGAAAACAATAGATATTTGGAGCAGATTGAAGGATGTTTAAATGTGACCATCCTATAGGGAATTACGTCCATTATCAAAATACAATTTACATCGAAATTTATTCGCTGTTGCTTGTATAGAGTGAAGATAGATAGGCTATGTTTACCTATTCGTTAACATCGTAAAACGAGATAAAACGTTTGACGAGATAACCTAAAAATAAAAAACCTCAGCGCAGCAAGCTCAACCAGAAAAGCAGATCATCCAAAATCATCGAACTTCAAATTAACATTTCGAGAAAAGTTAAAGTAATAAATATGACTAGGCAACCTGTTGTACGTAATCAAGCTATTTTTTTATAATCGATTTAGCTTACTGTATGACTGCGTGCTTGGTCGAAATGGAATAAATAATTACTTAAAAAGGTCTTATGGCTGCATAAAAAATGTTTCACCCAACCATATCCTGTGCTTCCACCATGACTGGATTAAGTTTGTGACTATTTTTGGTTTTTTCAAATAGCTCAGTGACATAAAATATAAGAACCATCTACAAAAATAAAGTACATAAAATTTGATACAAAATAATTTACACACATTGTTTGGAGCTGAGTTATAGGGTGACAAAAAAATCATAATAATCTGCATTATTTTTTTATTGTGAAACTGAAAAAAAATCTATAATATTTTTCATTATTTTTCTGATGATATAGACATTTCCATAACTGGGGACACCATATATTCACAGATGCGAAACATTATGAACAGAGCTACAGACTATAATTATTATTTTGATGGAAAATTGTAGCGTGTGAGCCTTATTTTAGCTTCTTTTCATATTTTCCTTTACTTTTTTTTATTTTATTATTATTATTTTGTTTTTTCATCGAACCTTTGTTGAGAAATGAAAACACCTATTGCTGGCTGCTGGAACTTGGACCACGTTATATTTCTTTTTCTTCTTAAACTCTTCTCTTTTGTTCTGACTTCTCTTCACTTCGTTTTCATCTTATCTGCGCCCTTGATTCGAAAAATTGTGAAACTAAATTATTTGTAGCAAATAACCAGGAAAATCAGCCCGCCAATTTTTCACCTTTGAAACTTGGACACCCTGTATGCAATTTTACGAGTTATTTATGCATACACCTGTGATAAAAAAAAAAAATTATCTCATCAGTGGTTCAGCCCAAATCGTACGATGTAGCGATAGCCTACCTAAGTGTAGGCTTTCAGTTATACGCTGAATGATAAACGTGAACGTTCACTGTGGAAAATCTGGTTTCAATTACGAAGGTTAATTTCGTTTTTTTATGATGGTAACTATCACATGATAAATTTGAAGATAAATTTGGCATTAGTCCACAGTAAGTTAAATTTTTCATACGTGATTGCATCAACCACGAATGCAGTCCAGAGTTTTTAAGTAAAATATAAAACATAAAACCCTCAGGTAAGTAGGTACCTACGTGTCAAGTTCATTTATAATTTTTTCCACATTAGGTACATCATATTCGAACGGTGAGTGTTGGATTAAAAGGGGTTGATGTGATTGCTCCAGCCCAACCTCTTGTTCTTGGTTTTTATGACTGTTTAATGATACGTGTGGTGCCTAATTTTAATTTGGGTCATATCTAAAAAAGATTCGGGGTGTACGTACACCTTTTTTGATAAATTGAATCTCCCCGCATTGCACGTAGGTACCTATGACTTAGAATTGTAAATTTTGACCCCATAACCTATTATTCTGTGTTATCCACTTTCAACGGATACATTTCTTATCTCATTCAATGGGTTTGTTTCTTTCTACGACTCTGACTTTATCTCCTGCCGTTCAAGTTTTGATTTATCTTGTTTTTTACACAATTCAGCTTTTTAAATAGGTTTTCTTTAGAAAATCTACTTATTATGCTCGATGCGGTATTAGCCCCCAAGATTGGGAATGGGTACTTTTTCGTTTCATGACCTCACGAAAATTTTGGCACCAATAATCAAATTCATATATAATTATATACATGCACATATAATAATTATATATTCTATTTTCTTGTTCCCACGGTATAAGTGGAAATTTTTGTTTGATAATCACAAAATTTAATACAAACATTTTTACTAAGCTAAGAATCGGACTTTTTAATTTTGGTGCGGATTGGCCGAACGGTACTTCCGATACCGCTATTTTTATTTTTATATTGGTCATAAAATGCGGAATTTTGGAACAATATGCATACGAAATTTGAAACAAATATTTATTATAAATTATTGTAGCATGCTACCAATTACAGTTCAGATGTACCGGACGGTACTTCCGGTAAAGCTTTTTTTGTCTTTTTTTTTCTAATTTGCATGAACTTTCTGTTCACAAAAATTATCCACATGTTTATGCTTTCTTTTTTTATTTTAGTTTATAACTTTATTAAATTTCTTCGATTTTATTTCAAACTAGCTTTGGAGGAGGGGTCTACGCCCCCTCTCCACCCTCTTATGTTTTAAATCCTAGATGACAAAAATCATATACTTATACGTGTGATGGGTGGCGAAATATTATGCAGATGTACATGTCGCACACACACACACACACACACACACACACACACACGTACCTATATACATATAGAAACAGAGCTCCCAATTTTGTTCTTGTATTTTCTCTTTCCTTTATGTGATTAATTCGTTTTAGGTGAAATCTGATGGTGGAAATGAATTTGTTGTTAAAAAATAGGGGTTCATCACTGAAAATTGTTTCTGTTATCATTAGATTTTGAAGAAAATTAAAAATTGAAAAACGGCAAATTTCTCATGAATTTGCAGTTTTTGTACGGCTGATTTGTGAAAAACGAACGGAGATAAAAAAATAAATTTTATTACAGAACTAAAGCGAATTTTCTCTTCTTTTCGTTAGTAAAAACCCTAACACTGTAGCTTAAATAGAATCTGAGAAATCGTGAAGTAAGAGAAGAGTTTCATAAAATGTTGTGAATATTGCAAAAAACGCGGATAAATATACAAATAGTGGGATTGAATTTTATAACACAAATTTTATGATTATTTACCTTAGTATTTTATCATCTTAATTAATTTTAATTTTGAGAAATAATGCTTTTAATTTTCACATTGTGTCCAATATTTCTTCAGAAGCTAACAAATTTCATACAATCATAACACACTATTTACGCATATGAACTTACAGACAATTTATGTGACTATCAAAATTCGTAACTCTTTTTTCTCGAAAACCTAATTTTTCTAGCAAAAATTGCTGCGCTATTGTTTTTGTTCTTTCACTCACCATCTTCATTTTAGTTGGTTTTTATGAAGGTTTTCAAAACAAATGTACATACTAGTAATCTTACATTGAGACCCAGGGGTAAGGGTAGTTTTGTTTTTCGTCTCATGACCCCGGAAAAATTTTGAAATTATTAGCTGAAATGTTTGTAAAAAAAAAAAATTTCGTTGATAACACCCCTATTTTCCGAAGAAAAATTAATTTTTATCATCAGATTTTACCAAAAACGAAGTTGTTTTGAGTTAATGGCAGTAAAAATGATAGAAGAAAACTCAAACTCGTTTTTTCACGATAACTTTTTCTCTTTCAATTTTACAATACAAATAGGTCTTTACAAAAATAAAGTTCATAAATTTTCCTACAAAAAAATTCTTTACAATTTTTTCATAGGGTCATAACGTCGTCGTTGCATTCTGTGTGCACCAAATAGGTATGTTTTTTTACCTCCTTAGTACACAATGTACTATGAACTCAAAGGAATAAATTTTATCAAAATAAAATAAAAACAAAAATTTTTTCATTCATTTATGGCGTAAAAGAATATATAAATAGTTAAATTGTTCAAAAGTTAGCTAACATAAAACTATGTGTCCTTCATTATTAACCACACAGTTAATTAAGAACGTACACCAATGTTTTTCCTCAATCTTGATATTAAGTAAATGAGAAACAGCATTTTCAGCATTCACAATTTGTATTGGTCTAGAAGAATTAGTTTTTATCTCTATTATTTGGAACCTGGAAGACTGAAAATATGTAGAGCTGCCAAAGAAAAAAAAAAAAAAAAACAATAAATTCCTCCAAAAACCATTTACTAGAAAAATAAATATAGAGCTTGCTCAGGATAAAAATTTTGCCTAGGTAATATACCCAAATTAGGACAAACAGAATCTTTAAGGTATAGAGTTCGAGTTTTATATCAATACGACCTTTCCTTGAACTTCTGAATGATTACCTCCTCAAACCGAAGCATCATCCTAAACTTCCCAGTAATTCTTATTGGAATGCCAGCTTAAGGATTCAAACCGGCTTCCTTCCTGCTATTTTTCAACTAAAAGCGTTGAACTTAATTGCATGGCCATTCCACTGCTGGCTGTGACTGGCGAATATATTTGATATAATGGACAAGGTGCAGCAGTTCCCACACACCCACCTAAAGAGATTTAGAGGAGTCGAACAATATATAGTGTATCTTTAGATTCTGTGGGACATTGGCGTGCTACACACAGACTTACACTACCTAAATGGTCAGAGTTTTGCACAAATACAGGGTGTCATCTATCAGCAATTTGCAGGAGGAATGAAAGTGATGGGTTCCACCATACACCCTAGGGTGCGTATGTCTTGCACACGTCGAGGGTCACCAAATATTGGACTGTTGACTCGGGGATTTAAACTGGCATCCGACATGTTATTTGCCAGTAGAAGCGTTGAACTTGACTCCATGGCCATTCCACCACTAGCTGTGACTGGTGAATATATTTGATATATGGACAAGGTGCGGTGATTCCCACAATTCTAATTGAAATTATTATTTTTTTTATTGAACTTTTTTTGGTATGTTTAAGAACGACTAAAAAGTGAAATTTATCCGTTAACTCATCATAATTTTGTTGCATTCTGTCGAAGACCATATTTTTTATGACCTTAAATTTGAATTTGACAGTCATTCACAGATGTAATCTCTTTTTATTATCCTATCTTTCTGTAATAGTTGAAAATTTGATTACTTCTGGAAAATTACCCTAATTTTTGCATTAATTATAGAATTCTACGATTTTGAAAATTGAAAAGAGCAGATCAGTTTCAATTTTGTCTCATAGATCCTTCATTTCCTCCTTTAGCGTAGGTAGTCAAGATCGACCACTGAGGAGTGTGGTGGTAGGTTGATGATAAAAAAAATTTCAGGGTGTAAAAATTTCCCATAATTTTACCATTGATAGGTTTTTTGAAAATTAAAATGGGTGATACCCCTGGCTATGGCACTAAAACTTTTTCTTAACAAGCAACGATAATTAGAGATTCTTGTTAGACACTGGAACATTTTAAAAGTAAATGTGAGCCGGACCCATTTCAAACAAAATTCGGCAACAATATTTAGATATGATATCCTTCCAGATAAATGAAGAGTCGTTAGACATTTAAATTTGATTTGAATTTATTTATCATTAGTATTTCATTGGTAGGTACATTCAGTGTTTTCGGTGAACATTTTAATCAATTGTTACCAAATGAAAATATTACAATTAAGGGTTGAGAATACTAAACACCTATTATGAAACTATTGAATACATAATAATTTGGGGGCTGTCATGTATACGATGTAAATATAACAATCAATATTGAAACACAATAACCAAACACAATGTACCGCACCAAGAGAAGAATGTAATTGATTAAGATGTTACATCATCAGTTGTTCACATAAACCGATTTAGTCAGTAAGTGAGCAAGAAAAATATATCGTAAGAGAAAAAGACAAAAGTGACATATACATATATATGTGTTTATACAGTGTTACCGACGAGTGCTCTACCAATAGCTATATTCCAACACTCCCTCCTTGGTGGAGTGACGATGTCGATGCAGGTTTTCTTCAGCAATTGATGTTGTAAAGTCATTAATGTTATACATATAGAACTCGGTAAAATATCTCAGGTGCGATAAATAGGAGAAAAAACTAGTAAACTGGAAAAAAAAAACTCCAGGTTGCCAATGGTTCTCCTTCTATTATTTAAAGAATTTATTGAGGAAAAAACTGAACGAGCAGTAAAAAAAACCTCAATGAATCTCCAATTTAATATCACCCTTTTCTTTTGATTATATGAAGAAAGACCCATTACAGGTAAAAACTTCAACTCCAATTTGTAAACTTCAATGAAGAAATTCTTTTATTTCCAAGGACAAAACTTCATTTTGGGCCAAAAAAAACACGTTCGTTGAACATCCTTAAACCACCATAAGATTGTTCAACAAACTTTGAGTAATAAAACGGTGTTGATTTATACTTTTCTCATTTCGTATATACAATTTGCTTCAGTATAATAAGTAAAATTCATACAAAAAAAATGTAATCACAGGTAGAACTATATCAAATACAAACAGAACACAGTCATATGATTTCTATCATGTAAGGATAAAAAAAAAATAATAAGAGCAACAACTAACATTAAACAATTCATACACAATACATCAAGAAATCGGTTAATTAAACATAAATGATTATAATAAAAAAAAGGTAGAACGTAAGACATTATGTGGTATCTGAAAATATAAAAGAAACTCAGAATTAGTGTGGTCTAAATGTTTAGTATGACAAACAATTTTTTTATTTACGATTGATTTATTCAGGGTTGTCCTCCACATTAAGTATTAAATTTGCGAGTTTCTGAAATTGCCCTTTGGATAAAGGTTTAGTAAGTATATCTGCCTCCTGTTGTTCAGATGTTACTTTAACTAGGGTTACTTTTTCCTCCTGTTGACATTCTCTTATATAATGATACCTGGTATGTAAATATTTTAGCCCAGGTGCTCCTACCATTTGCGCTCCATCTATTGCAGAATTACTATCACAATATATTTTGGCTGGTAATTTTGACTCTCCCGTAATTTTCTCCATTATTTCATTTTGAATCACAATCTCCTTTGCTAACTCACTCATTGCTATAAACTCAGCTGCACACGTAGATGTTGTTACACATCTTTGTTTGTAACACTTCCACACTATAGTGTCTCCAAATAATTTTACTATGTGCCCTGCAGTTGATACTCCTGTATTTGGGCAATCTCCCCAACTTGCATCTGAAAAACCTTCTATACTTTCTCCTTTTCCTGTGTATATTAATCCTTTGGATTCAGTGTGTTTCAAATATCTAAAAATACGTTTTATCTCTTGAATATTTTCTGACGTTAGATTTGATTGACATCGACTCATCCAATTAACTGCTAGTGCAATGTCAGGCCTTGTTCCTCCTACCAAATAAAGTAAGCATCCTACGGCTTCTCTAAAAGGATATTTACTTGTTTCACTTTTATCTTCCTCATTATTCTCGTAGTTATTTTGATTTCTCCTTTTTACTTGTCTCGTTACCATAGGCGTTTTGCATGGTTTGCTATCCTCCATTTCAAAACGTTTTAAAAGTTTGTTAATAAATCGTGTTTGTTTTAACTCCATTCTGTTTTTACTTCTATCTCTGTATATTTCTATTCCTAAATATTCTTCGGGTGTGCCAGAATCAGTGAATTTGAATATCTTTCTTAATTGCTCCTTTAACTGGTTAATAGATTCTATACAATTGCTTGCAATTAATATATCATCTACATATGCCATTAAGACGATAAACCTTTTTCCTTCTTTCCATGTAAATAGACATTGGTCTTTTATGTCGCTTTTAAGTCTTAGCTTTTTCATCTCCTTTGTAAATAATGTGTTCCAGCTTTTAGGGCTAGTTCGTAATCCATATATGGATTTATTCAATTTGCATATTTTGTTTGTTCTCTCCTTTTCATTTATGCCTACTTCTTCAGGTATTTCCATATACATTGGACTGACTAATTCTCCATGTAGAAAGGCTGTTTTGACATCAAGTTGACATATTTCTAAATTATATTTATTTACTATTGTTAGTAAATTTCTCATGGTAGCTAATGGTGTTACGGGTGCGTATATTTCCATTAGGCTGTACTCCATTTTATCTTTAAAACCTCTGCCTACTAATCTTGCTTTATATCTTATCTCTCCATTTGGTTGTGATTTAATTTTAAATAGCCATCTTGAATCTATTATTCTCCTTCTTTACCAATAGTAGATCTGTCAACTATGCTCCACACTCCGTGTTCTTGTAACGAATTTATTTCATCCTGTATTGCTTTTCTCCATTCTTGACTTGCAATTGAATTCATTGCTTCCGAATAGGTTTTTGGGTCTTCATTTATCTCGGTCATAATTAGATATATAAAATCATTCGTAATTTTCTCCAAACTATTTATTTCTATCCATTCTGTTTCTTTAGTGTCTACAGTATTGAACGCCTCAATTTTCTGTCGTTTTGACTCTGTTAGCCGTTTTGACCTTTTTATTCCTTTTTCATTATATTTTCGCTCTCCTTCCTGTATTTCTTCATTTAAAAAGAAGTCGTTAGACCAATCTCTTGTTTTGTCATTATATTTACCTATTACATTGAATTTCTCCTTATATACCACCTTTTTGTTAAACCTTACATTTCTAGATTCAATAAATGTTTTGCTTTCTGAACAAAACAACAAGTAGCCAGATTGGGTGTACCCCACCATTATAGTACATATACCACGTTCCGTAAATTTTGTTTCTGGTTTTCTTTTTACTTTTGAGAATGCTAAGCATCCAAATCTCCTAATTTGACTAAAATGTACTGCGACATTTGGTGAAAATCTTGATATTGGAATCTGATAATTTATCGATTTATGTGGTGTTCGGTTATAAACATAAATGGCTGCATTTACTGCTAAATCTCACATACTCCTTGGTAAACCTGAATCTTGCATTAGTGCTCTTACTTTACTTTGCAAGGTACGATTGAATCTTTCTGAAACTCCATTATGCTGGGGAGTATCCGGTGAAGCTAATTGTAGATCTATCTTCTCCTTTTCTAGCACTTTTTTAGTGTATCCTCCTGTGAATTCAGTGCCCTGATCAGATCTCAGGTAGCACACCTTTGCATCATTCCCTAATAAATTTCGAGCACTCCTTAAAAATAACTCCAAACATTCTCCTGTTTCTGACTTATGTGACATTGTATATGCTTGGGCATATCTCGAATAATCGTCAACAAACACTACTATAAATCTTCTTTTAGTGGGAAAAGTAACCGGAGTAATTGGTCCCATTACATCAGAATGAATCATCTGTAGGGATCTTTCTGCTCTCCATCTCGGCTGGTTAAAAGGTAATTTTGATAAATTTGACATTGCGCAGACTTCACAGTCATTAATAAGACCTGTAAATTTAATACCTTTTAACTCTGGTTGTATATTAGCTAATTTTCTCAAATATTTTTCAGAAACGTGTCATAATTTATTATGCCAAAATAATTCTAGTGGGATATTTTTATTCACTCCTATTATTTCTCTAACTATGGATATGGGCATTTCTTCAATGTTTATTACTCTCCTTTCAGTTTCACTATTTTCATTAATAATCTCCTTTTTCATTTCTTCATTATTTTCTTCATAAACTCCCTCCAACTCTATTTTATTACTTTGCTCCTGATTATTGTCTTTTTCATTTGGTGTCTCCTTTTGTTTATTATTCTCCTCCTTCTCGCTTGTATCACTATATTCACTATTCTCTCGTTTTGTCTCATGCTCATCTATCTCCTTTTCAAAGTGATTGTGTAAATTATTCTCCTCTTTTCTTACTTCTACTCCCTCCGAATCATTTATACAATCAAGATCACCTAGATTTGCGCAAGTTACGTTGAAAGGGGCGAATGCAGGTACAGATTCGTCATCATAGATAAATGAATTAGAAGCTTTATCAACAATAAATTTTAAACACCAAAATGGTTTAATATATGGACCAGAAAAATATGTTATCGTATGCTCCTTATTTGTGATTGTGATATTTTCACTATTTAGATTCACTTCAAAGTCGATATCTGTAAGTTTACGCAGAGAGAATAGATTTTCTGACAGCTGAGGACAACACCGAATATTTTTAAATTTTACCCCATTCCCATTAATATCCTGTGTAGCTAAATCACCTGTTTCTGTACAGAGTAAATTTGCATTTACGTTTGCACTGAGAACATTTTCTATTTTAGATACACAATTTATCAGTGGTGATGAAGTTGAAATAATATGTTGAGTGGCTCCACTATCTGCAATAAATGTGACTTCATATTTACCTTCATTACTACTAGAACTATCACATTTGTTGACTTCTTCGGTGTTTTCTACTGGTATATCCTCTTCTGATGATACAGCGAGAGCTTGAATGTCAGGTGGGTAGTCATTTTGGCTTGGGCTTGGAGGTAGTGGAATGTTGAGCCATTCTTCGCCATTTGTTTCTCCATTTCGATGGCTCAATAACTGTTCTTCAGTCTCCATATTTATATTTTCATCATTATATTCTCCATTTTCATTCGTGTCGAGTTCATATTCGACTTCTCCTTCTACAGTGTTTTGTATTATTACTTTCTCATTATGTTCCTCCATTTTGGCATATTTAGCTACGGTTGGAATTTGCTCCTTTTTTGTTGTAGGTTGAGATTGGTTAGGTTGAGTTTGTTTCCCTTTACCATGGCCTGTGCCTCTCCTATTTGCACGTTGGCCTCTCACCTTTTGAATTCAATTGTTCATTCGTTTGAGAGGTGATGCTCCTAAATATCCTCCATGATACACCCCTCTTGAGAAGCTACGCCCTCTCTGGATAAATCTATTTAAAGATCTACGACCTCTGTATTGACCTCTCCTTTGTCGTAGGCTATATCCTGAGGATTGGAATTTTCCCGGATTAGGGCATTCATAAAAATTATGGTTTGTTACAATTCCACAATTAAAGCACATCCTTCCCTCCACGGTGGGATTTGTGCATTGGCTCCCAAAATGGCCGTAGCTTTGACAATTGTAACATCTCACTCCTTTTTGCGGATTTTGAAGTCAAGTTACTCCCGTTTGTAATCGTCCTCTATTTCTAAATACAATATTTCCAGCTGCCTGAATATTTTGCCCTCTATCATTCCCACCTGATTTTCTTTCCACCGTTTTATTCGCCTCAGTCTGTAATAATAAATTTTTTAACTCCTCAATATTAAGTCCTATGTTATTATCACGTTTCGCCACTTCATTCATCGTTTCAATCAAACTAGAGGCTTTCGATACGGCAGTATAAAAGTAACTTCTTTTCTTATTTTCAGAAATTTTATCTCTGTCTCCATTCAGGTCGCATTGTCTAATCAATTCATCAAACCTCTGAAAGAATTGGTAGGGTTTCTCCTTTCCAGGGTTGTATTTAATATTTGCTAACTCCCTTCTTAAAATTTCTGAGGATTTATGTACCTCACACTTTTTGAATTCTTGAAGAGTTTTTAAAATATTAGTTGGATTTTTCTCCATCACCACCAATTTGTGATAATTATCTTCTATATGATTAATTATTATATCCCTTACCAAGTTTTTCCTATATTCTCTTTCTGATTCTCCAAATTTAGTTACTTCTGTCTCCTCATTTTCAATTACATTTAGTAGTTCACGCGATATTAATTCAGATTGTAAATAGTCGAACCATAAATCATATCTCATATTTTTGGTTAATTTATATTCTCTTTTTAAACTCTCCTTATTAATTATAATTTCTGATTTCACCCTTTTATTTGCCTCATTTTCTAATTCCTTTTCCACTCCTCTTTTTAAACATTTTATTAATAATTTTAACAAATGCTCGTTCGTATCTCCATTGTCCTTATTTTATTTACTTTGAATATCACTCCCATTATTATTTAATTCTCCTCTCTCCTCTGTATCTTCATTCCTTTCAAGTTTGTCAAAAGCCTCTATATCCTCATGTTCTCCATTTTCACCATCATAATTATTAACGCCTACCTGTTGGATTAAATGACTTAAAGTATTTTCTAATAATACAATTCTATCTTGTAATTCCTGTACTGTCGCATTTTGATTTGGAATTTGTGATGACTGGGATGGTTGTAGTAAGCCGACCACCTGTTGCGCAACTTGAGCGACAAGATTTCTGGCCACTGTTCACTGCCTCGGTTGCGTGGGTCCATTGCAGCCTCCGTAGCTGCACGAACTTGTTGAGGTTTAATTCGAGGAATGCGGAAATTATTAAGGTCCGCCGTTTTATGCGGTTTTTCCTTAATCGAACCTCCAGATTTATTTTGAGATAGAACATTATCTTGCTGATCTGTCTCTCGTCGAGGGATTTCCCTTTGTGTGGTGGTCTGAGATTTTTGTTTAGCAGCCGTAGCTGTTCTCCTTTCAATTTGTTTAAGTTGAGCCTTTGTTTTAATTGCTAATTAAAGATAAACAAAAAAACCAGTTGCAACGTTAACGTGACATCACTCTACTCCTATATGATTAATAAAGGCAACCTCGATGAGAGTTATCAGCTTACTTTTGGTTCCTTGTAACCCTTCCTGACTCAAACTTAAGTTAGATGTTATATTCTCATTTTCATTTGGCTCATCCCTTTCTTCAATTATCGGTAGATTTGCGTTGCTCCGGCCACCACTCTGCTCACAGTTTTGTGGACGACCTCTCCCGCCAGACTTGTTCGATTTATTGTTCGACATTTTATTGAAGGTAAAATGAACGATCACACTTTTATTCTCCGTTAGATTAAATAATAACATATACAAATAAGGAACATTTGGTTTGTCAAGTCCAATTGGCTCAAAAAATCTAACAGGAGATTTGTCCAACCTTGCTTCTAGACTACAAGCATGAACATCGCTACTTGTAGCCTGAAACACCACCCTCTTTGAAAACAAGGAACACACATGTATCTACAAGGGTAGTTAGTCACTTACAGTTCAGGATGCGAACGCAACATCCATTCCTGTAAGCAACCTGTGAACAAAGATTTGTTTGGATCGAGTATATTTATCTACCTTAATTTAAAAAAAAAAATTTTTCCTCCTTTGAGTTTTCGAATTATATTCTGTTTAATATTAGAGCCAGATGGTTTAGTACGATAGCATTTTAAGATATACTCGATCCTACCATCTTATTTTCACTCTCCATTATCATAGTGATATTCAGGGAAATCATATTTACGCCATTATTTCTCCTATTCTCCCTATTGAGCAACAAAAGAAACTAAATTTGAAACGGAACCAAAAAAATTTTTTGGCTTACATTTGTATATAAGCTACTCGCCTAAGGTCAATAATACGATAGACTTCTCTAGCATTTTATGCTTTTCCTTGAATAAATTATGTGTTCCAATATTGAGGACAAAATGTAAGTAAATTGGAAAAATTTACTTTTTTAAGTTCAAATGGTGCTTTTATTGCGAAATCTTATCAGTCAAAAATTGAGGTAAGTAATTGAAATATCTATTTTCGACATGGATAAATCTTCATGACTGGAGGTCTATCCAAAATTTTTTTCATCAGACAACATCCAATATTTCTGATACAATTTTCAGTATGCGGAAGGTGATAAGATCATAATTTTTTATTAAAACATTTTAAAGTCTGAGTGATGGGTTTGCGTCATCCAGGTGATGAAAAGAGAATTAAAAAATTTTTATTACCCTTTAGGCTTTCCTTTGTATATAAACTACTCGCCTAAGGTGTATAATATGATAGACTTCTCTAGCGTTTTATGCATTATCTTGAATAAATTATTTACCTCAATATTGAGGACAGGATGTAAATCGTCGATTTACTACCAGAAAAGAGAAAAACCCGTTCGATGTCGTCGTCGTCAACGACAAAATCCCATATTTTCTATTCAACAATTTAAGTGAAGGTTTCTAAAGATGCATAAAATTAATACACAAACACTCGTATTGTCTATTCTTATTGTTAACCGATGCGAATCAGTAGTTACTCAGTGTATAGGCATTATGCTGCACACACTCGCACACGTACCGACATTCCCATAATATGTTAACCAAACTTCATTAATATCTATTTTGAAGACTTTGGTACCCATATTATTTACCTTGTTAAATTTTCGTCGGACCTATGACAAACCTATGAGCGGACGAATGGTCGAAGGAGGGTGGTGAACTAATTTTATTTTTGTATCCTATCTTCAAGATTGGAAACTTTTGCAACGTTATTTTTTCCTCGTTGACTTTCTTCACAATTCGCGACTCAGTGTTGCCAACGTTTTTTACTAGCTGTGACGGTTAGTCAGCGCTCACATTTTCCTCTTACGTTAATTGGACGATGCTGATTTATCACACAATAATATATTGTAATATTGGTTCTTGGCGACGATAATCCGTCACTCACAGTCACTATTTAGACGTTCGCCCGCAAATCTGCCTAGAAAATCGATCGAGTGTTCGATGTCGTAGCACGTGTCTATCTTTTCCGAGTCGTGTTCGAGTTTGAAAGACTACGAGCTTTTCGTATATACATTTTTTTTTTTCCAACAAATTTCTTTTATGCCTGTGTATTGAAATTCGGTTTTAATATGTCGGTGACGGGTGTATCTTTTACCTCGAAACAAGGTAAAACAAAACAAAAATTACTTTCAAAGTTTCGTTTTCGCCATAAAATTCGACTCTTATCGACATATCGGTGAAAAATGATCGAGAATAAATTAAAAAGTTATACAGTGAAAAATTATACAATTTTTTTTTTTCGATAGACTGTAGCAAATGAAGGAATTAATTTCAAAACGAGCCTAGTCCAAAAAAGTTGGTTCGCGAAGAACAAAATAAAACAAAAAAACTGTTTCAATAGTGTCGGTCCCATATATTTTATAATGATTTTTTGGGGTGGATTGGAAACTTCCAACTTTTCTACTCAACAAATCGCAGCAATGTTCAGTTGAAGTGTGTACAAAAATAAAAAAAACATGAACCTGGCACGTTTTTACCCGTATCTTATTAACAAGATGAGTGTGTGACCTTCAGAACGCTGATTCGCTTCAAATTTGGCCTAAAATTATGTAAATTACCAAAGGGGCAGTGGTAGATTCACCCTTTTAAACACAGTAATAAGCGTTTTCTTGCCAAGTGAAGAGAAAAAGACTTATTTTTCTTTACGTATTTTCAAATAAAATTAAAACAGTCTCATTACGTTATAATAATTTTCACTTTATTAAGGGAAAAAAAAAAACTAAAAAGGACCTGAAAAAAATCACCAATTTTCGTTTTGCTTGAAAGGCGCCACTAATACTAAATCTGCTCTTGCATAGAGACGATGAATTTGTGAAATTATAACACGCACTTCAAAAAAATAATAGAGAAATTCACATTTGAAATTAATTTAATAAATGAACATAATAATATTGTGCATTGAAAAAAAATTAACTTTCTTCGCCACCAACTTTTGCAATAATGCGATTTTGAAGCAATGAGCTGCCATTTCGGTTGTACAAATTCAAATCCAGCCGTGTCATTAACTTTCTTTTATTAATATTTTTAATCAAATTTTGAATTAAAGCATAAAATATTACGAGTTAATTTTTTTTTTTTCCAAGTATACTTACCTTGGTACCTACTTATAAAATAAGCAATTCGCGAAGATTAAGTTTTTTCTGCTGGAAAACTGTGAATAAAATTTAAAAAAAGTTAGATTTAACTAAATAAAAGTAGGTGCTGGTTAGATTTTTGTATCAGTGCTTTCAGAGTTCCAGGATGATGATCCAGAACCTTGATCGCAGTAGCCTACTATAGAAGCTCGCAGGGCGTTTTCCTCATTGCGGGTTGTATACCATTCTCCTAGTTTTTATCTGACAAACAAACATAATTCTACGTTTGAAAATACACATGTAGTCCAGAAAAGATGGAAATCTTATTCAGGAAAATTGTCATAGTTTGATTTTTCCCACTAAACTTTAGAGATAAGCGTTCTAAATAGTATACTAAAAGTCTCAACCCCCACCCCTCTTGCTTTAGTAGGAATTATGGAAAGTGTGCCCCCAAATCAATTTTTGCAATTTTATTGGGACATATTGACTATAGCGGGAGAATCGTTCAGTCAAAAAATGTTTGACATTATATTTTCAATAAAAAAAGTCCTTATCACTTTTTTCGAATAATCCGTGACTAGTCCCCTGAAAAAGCTATTTTATTTGTCTGGGTCAAAATTGAAAAGAACTCTGCTTCTCAAAAAGAGGAATACCTTTCTGAACTAATTCGGTGAGTACGAGCAGCCCATAAGTTCTCTTTTAAGAGGATAAATCGGGTTGATATCCGAAGCAATTTTTATCAAAAATATTTTTTCAGTTGTTCTATTTGGTGTTATCAGTTTTCTAACTTACGAGCTATTCATACTTACTACAGAAGTTGAACAGAATTAAAACGTTAAGGTTGAACTGAGAACTCCACTTCTAACTGAATTTTTTTTTTGAACTCATTTTCTTCTATCCTCTCCTTTAAATATGAACACCTAATAGATTAATTACAGCAAAAAATACTTGAACCATCTCCAAGTTTAAGGTAGAGAGAGCAAAGGTTAGAACAAATTTTTGAAATATTTTGAACTGAAAATGCAAACCTAGGCTCTGAAAAATTCAAAATCCGAAGAAACTCCATGAAATAGGTTGTTTGTGAATAACAAATGGACGGAATAAAATCTTATGAAACTTTAATGCAGAAAGAGCTGCTTAGTTAAAAATAAAAACTTTCTACCTACGCCCAATGATTCTGAAAATTAGCCTTTTTTCCAAAAAAAAATTCATATTCTAAGACGGAGAAGTTTCGTTATTATGGATACAAATACTTACGTTTTCGATTTTCATTATTTTTTTTAGAAATTTAGTTTTAGATTTAATTAAAACTATGATAAAGTAATAAATTTAGCCACATAAGAATGAAAAAATTTTTCACAATGGTTGAACATGACGAAATTATAAGACTAATCGTATAGTCAGTCCAGAAGTGTCATACTTTGAATAAAAACGAAGCAATAAAAAGTTTTCGATGGCTTCATAGATAACCAACCGCGTGATCAACAAACAATGGTCAGAAAATATGACTTGCGCCACATTACGGTTCTTTAAAAATAATAAATATTTCTAAAGGGAGTAATTTTATTACCATATTCTTAACCAAATCATAATCATTTCGTGTTGAAATGAGAATTCTCTCACAAAACTTGGTTTGTATCCATAGCCATAAATGTGACAAACCATCGTCGATTCTTTAAAATTCAGTCAGTTATGACGAACATTTACCTATAGGTGCTGTATAGGCAGCTTTCAGTTTAAAACATTTTTCTTTGCAAAATGGCATTCTTCATCTGCCATATTTAGACAGACTTGCTTAGTTACCTATCGGCTACGAGTAGAATAGAAGATTAATTTTTATTGTATTTTCATGTTTTCATTCGTCTTTTCTTTTTCCCAACAGAATGTTATATCCTTGACTATGTGAACGAAAATTGTAAATCGCAAGCAAATCATAAAAATTCGACTTCTGATGTTAAAATGAAGTAAGTAGAATGTAGAATTTGTTTTCTTTCTTTCTTTATTACATAATTACGCACATGGAGATACATATAAGCGGGGGGGGGAGAACATGTTGCTTCCCTTAATTTCTAAAATGGATTTTTCCTATTTTTTCGGTCAAATTATTCTATTTTAAGTACATTTGTGTTTAGAATAGACAAAATTTCAAATAATCTGTATTGGGGTTGCATTCATTATACGTGGGGTTTCAATAATTTTGTACTATACATATATATATATGTATAATGAAAATTTCAAAAAGCCGTAATTCGGAAACGAACAGACTGGTATGGCTCATCATTACATTTCACCGAGATATAGACCCAGAGTATGCACATGCTAAATTTTGTCCCGATCTGTATAGAAAATTATTATTTTTCCTTATTGTCTAAAAATTTCAAATTCAAACTGCCACCATTGAAACAAATCGGCGGATTCCGCACATCCTCAAATTTGAGCGAGATATGAACTCAAAATACTCACGTACTAAATTTCGCTTCGAAACGTAGAGAAATATAGGATCTGTTTGTTGACAAATATCATTATATCCCATATACATATATTATAATATTATATAGGTACCTACATAATATAATGGTACACTATATGTAGGTATAGGAAATACTATGTATATAATTATATAGAAAATAATATAGGTGAAGTGGCGAATTTTTTTATTTATAATTATTGTCTATATTTATTCATCTATTTCAGAATGGCAGTATAAATCTTGCTCTTTTTTTCTTAACGTTGATATTTTTTCATTGAGAGCAGTTTACTTTTATAGGTCGCCATAATACCTGTTAACTTCAAAACAAATTGTTTAATCAGAAAATTTTGGAAAACTATTACCCAGAGTTTGTGTGTTGGGTAATGGGACATCGTGAAACATATACGTTTCCAACCATCAAATTTATGCTACTCCCTTTTACAGCCCCCTAAAAACAAAACTTTGAAAAATAAAATATTTGACAGCTTTTAAATCCAACACTATGGCGCCTATAAAAAATGTAAATATGATCTAATTTGTAGAAAATTTATGAAAAACATTTTTTCAATTTTTTGTAAGATTGACCCTTAGTCGAGAATATCAGGAAAACAACCTGTGAAGTATGGTTTAAAATAACTTGGAGGGCTGAGGAGTAAGTATCAATTTGAAAGGTGACAAATATTCAAATCTATTTAGTTAGCTCCTTAATGTACCTACAATAAACTTCCAGAGGTCAAAATATTATCTTCATTTTCTTCTGAGAAAAAGGGGGTGCTAATGCGGCGGATCAAAAAGTCCGCCATATTGCCAAAAATGTCACATTACCAGTTAGTTAAGAAAGAAGTCCGCCTCATTACCTGTAAATTTACCTATATATATAAATACACACACCGGGTGATTCAGTTTAACACGCACCATAGGAAAATCTCCTATGTTGTGGGTGTGTGTTAAAATGACTCACACAGGTTAAATGGTACAGATGAGGTGAAAATAAATGCACCATCGAGAAAATAACGGAAATAAACATTGTTATCAATGAATGTAATTAAAAGACAAATTATCTAACTCAATCACTGATATAAATTTACATGATACTTATTATGTAATTTCACATTTTCATTATGTATTATCATTCAGAGTAGTATTTTCAATTATCTCTAGAACAATTTTTTAATGTTCCATAATAATGAATATAATATTAAAAAATAATATATTTAAAATTAACTTTATATATTTATTCATTTCTATCAATATAACATTTTTTCCTCAGCATTTTTTAGGTTTAAATGGAATACCACAACGATATTTAATATTTACAGATAATATAATATTTTGAAATAATTTCATTAATGTGGTCTATTTCTAAAGTATTATTTTTAATTATATTTATTAGTACATTAATAGAAAGAATAATAAAATATAAACAAATCTCCCTGCAGTCACCACAAATTCTTTGATCCAACATTTTGAACAAAATCATGGACTTTGGAGAACCCATTCACAAAGAACAGTGGCCACAGAATTACCACTGCCCGACCAGATAGCCTACCAGGTGTTCTTGGACTTAAATTTACACTATGTCTGGACAAAGTTTTTTATGTCTATAAACCATAAGTTTTTCAATCTCCATGGAATTTACTTACTTGGTTAACATACAAAGAAACACCACTAAATTTAACCCATTGCCTACGGAAGAAAACTCAACACATGATGACATTAATAGTCATATCTAATATTGAAAAAGAATTCGTCTGTATAAACAGTATCACAATACATGTTACTTATCCAACAGAAAAAAACAAACTGTGCAGAGAGAACTGTAACTAAGACATTCTTAATATGAGAAAAAATGATTTAAAATATAACAAATCAAGTAGGGGTAGGTAAAAACAGGTTATTTGAATGTATATACATATATTATATTAAGAAACTATTCCACAGACATACAATCTCAGTAGGGGAAATAAAATATAGTATGAGAAATGATAAAGTATTGAGGAAAAAACAAGAAAGGAAAGAGAAATGAGGAGAAACGTATAAAAACATAAAGATTCACATTTCTTTAGGTGGGGGTCTATATAGAAGAGGAAAAAGGAGTGAGAAAAATAGAAAAAGTCTGTGGAAAGTAATGAAGTTAGTATAGGTTGCTTTTTAAAGAAAAATTGTACAATATGTGATAAAGAACAAGGCTGTTATTAGACGGATGCGTCATAACCAAGAATGAATAATAAATTCACCATCATTAAATCATTGTTTTAATGAATCTACTATAATTAATGCTGTAGTGCAAACCTCTCCATCTAGTCATCACAAACTCATTTATTTCTGTCATTTTCTCATGGTGCATTTATTTTCACCTCATCTGTATCATTTAACCCGTGTTAAACTGAATCACCCAGTGTGTGTGTATATATATATATATTCACCCAGTGTGTGTATATATATATATATATATGTAAATGAACTTTTGATGGAATGTGTTTTTGGGGTCTGGCGATCATGATCGGAAAAGCTATTCACATCTTACAATAATTCACAGCTCGTTCGTCGCTCAGATAAATAAATAATACCACAGCTGTTTTATTTTCCGTTGACATTTTTCTTTCTTTTTTTGTTTTTTGTTTTTGGCACTAGGGGAGATTTTACCCCAAATCCCTCTCTAAAAATCAACCTTGACCGACAAACCGAAAAAATATTCTTTGATGTTAAAAAGTTTCGCTTCTGTATCTTCGATTATTGTTCTGCTCCAAATATGGTGAGACTAACAAAGTTTTCTGTACAATTTACTACGTACGTGGTATCGTCAAAAATGGAAATTTTAATTTTTGTTGCACGTGTCAATCTACAAAATAATGAAGATTTATGTAACTGGATAAGTATTTTTATTCCTAAGCACGAAACGTTTCCTCTTGAAAATTATCAGTTTTGAACGAAAATCAAGAAACGTTAGCAAAACGTGTTCATTTAATTGTGTGCTAGCTTACATAGAAAGGAAACCCAAAAATTCGGACTTGATGGACTTATATACCTAGATTAAACACGATTATTTTTTTCTCCAACTTTACGTCGTTCGTTCGAAAAAAGTTTTTAATTAAGACAACAGCTGTTCATTTGATGTCCGTGGTCTCACTGTTTCATCGAAAAGACACGATTTTAAGTTGTTTAAAATCGCGCAAAATTCCAAATCGGTAAAAAAAGGTCTGAAACTCGTGATTGGATGGCAAATTTTATGAGCGAACTGACTTCAGTGGAAGAAAACAAAACTATTACTCGCGAGTTATATTTAGAACAATATTGGGTACGGTTGTATATTCGCCCCAAAACAGACACCAAGCAATGAAATTCGAGAAAATGGAAATTCCTTTTTAGTTTTTATTGAGAAAATTTAGCAAGAAATATTTTCTAAGAAAGTCACGGACATGTGGAGGTAAAGGAAGTTTCTTTGTAGGCCTGTAAGTTTAACTGTGCTTTATTTCCTTTGTTTTACTTTCTAGCAGTAAAAACTAAAATGTCTCAAACGCTTGCCTACCTAACTTACCTTTGTATTATAATTATCGTAAATTTTCAACAAAAAAAAATTCTAGAATTTTAGTCACTCCCTTCACTCCTTGAAGCAGTGTAATACAGCCTAGTCTGATATTGTTTTATTTTTGATAATTATACAACATTAATTTGATATGCAAATTTCTCTATCTTACAATTTTAACCTCCATGCAAATACAGTAGTCGTTTATGAGACTCGCTCCGGCACCAAGGCAAAGTGAATCCAATAAAGAAATGAGTCTATTAGGAAAAAAGGGGGAAAATTAAAATTTGAGGCTTAATTTTGAATGGAAATTTAATGCTATTTATGTACGAATAATGTTAATTGAGCGTCGGGTTACATCGAGTGAAGAATATTAAGAAAGTGAATTGAAAAAATTTGCAATTGTGGACTGATGTGTGGACTGGTGAACAAGTTGTGACTTATAATATGAACCATTCATGCTCGTTATGAACACCTAACTTTTCTTAACACTGATTCAAAACAAACTGAAAAGACAGCAATGGCATAACCAACTTTTTTTCGAGTATAGGCTAAGAACGAGCCATCAGATGCAGTTCAAAGGTGTGTGCACCGACTGTCTTGATTAGGGAAAAGAGAATAGAATAATACCAAAAAAAAAATACAATCAATTTATGAATCAAACTTCAATTAACAGAGGTTTAAAAAAATATATGAACCACATGAACGTGTAACTTTGGTTGAAATTCGGGTTGGGGCAACACATAAGCTAAGATTTATTTGTATGGGCCACCCATCGTTAGGCCACTGAGTGACAGATACATTGAAAAACATGTCGAGTCATTCTGTGTAAATTTTCATTCCAATTACATTCAAAATTAAGTACCTACCTAATTTTTGTACTTTTAAAAAATAACTTTTTATGCAGTAAAACACTGCGCAATTTAATATTTAGGAAAGATTTACGATTCTCAATTTTTATTGCATAATTTCAAGCTTTTTCGAAATTCGAATATCAAGAACATGAGCATTAGATCTGTCACGTGTGATGTCATAACCCGTCTGAAACGTTATCAATAGCTATAGCTAGAGTGGGTATTGGGTAAAAACCTTCGGTACAAACACACTCATCTCGTACTTAAAATTCTAATTAGAGAAATTTCACGTCATTTTTATTCGTTTTTGGGGACATATCGCCCTAGTTTTTTGAAAAATTCAACCTAAGTTCATACACAGAGTATTAAATATAATAGTGGACGTACACCCATTTAAAGATAGCTACGAGAAACGGCACCATTTTTGAAGCTGTGGTCTCCACTCCTACAGTACCAAATTAAAATTTGTTTGCTCCGTATTCGGGCCCATTGCCAGTAAAGAAATTTTTTTTTTTTTCAAATATTTGAGTTAAATGAAAGCATATCTACATCTAATATGTATTTAATAAGCCCTGAATTGGCTTATGCTGGCCCTGGATTTTTTCTGGTGACACTATAGAATTTGTTGTTTTGGAGGAGACAATTAACACTTTTTTTTGTGTCTGTGTGTGGCTGTGAAGGTAGTGGCACATGCGCATCGAATGTGGAGGAATAATTGGCGAAATAATATCGGGGAAATAATTAATAACGGCTTGTACGTTTATTAGTGATAACCAAGCAGTTTTTTTAAACTTCTTTTTTCTCTAAAACTACTAGTACAATTTTATTGATACGGGTCTTATTTGAAATGGTTTTCAGAGTAGGTGTGCAGAATCTAATTTAAAAATAAATAAATAAATAAATAAATAAATAAAAGATTAGAAAGGAAAAATAAGAGTGGAAAAAATAAAGGTGTTCACAACCTGAAGATTAATGGGCGCGAAACCAATTTTTGGCTAAACAATATACTTTTTTAGTAACTTAGCTGTATCTAAAATGTTTTTTTTAAGTCGGGTGACTATAATTTCTTCATTTTTCTTCAATAGTTGAACAATTTATAATAAAAATAGGTACATCAGTACAATGTTAATGTAAAAAATAAAATTTGAAACAAACAGTTTTCACTTAATTTTTTATTACCATTGATATACAGAGGTGTAAAGAAGGATATTTGTTTCAGAATCCTGATGTTCTGCATTATTTTCTGATCAGGAAGCTGAAAATGAAAGTAAAAAAGTGAAGATGGCCAATGAAATTAGCACATCTACTGATATTTCCCATCAATATAGTCTATAGTTCTGTTTGTAACATTTTATGTCTGTACATACCTTCATAATTTTTAGAGAAAATAATGCAGATAATTATGATTTTGAAAAACATATACAGTACTGTGGGGACCATGTTCCTCTTTTTCTTGGAGCTCGGGCCCAATCAACAGACTGCGGACTTGGTCCATCACCAAGTCTACATACTTAAGTCTACAGATGTTAGAAGATACGTATGTTTGTAGCACATGGGCTAACGAACAAGCTAGGAAATTTGTTCTCCATTTAGCCTAAATGCTACGAACATAGCCTAGCATGAACACACTATTTAAATATACATGCGACGAACATGCGCCTATCTTTTCCAATACTCGCGGATAACATATGTGTATAGCCTAACCTATACCTCGGCGATGCATATCATTAGTTGCCAGTTTCCAATGTTATAAAATATTGGCTGCCTTATCAAAACAGTAATACGGAACACGCAAACTCATATTTAATGCCTGTGTGTATCGAGGTTTACCCACAAGTACTTTTTCATCACCCTGTAAATCTTCCCTTGTGACAATTATGAAAACAATGTATGGAAATTCTGTCATAAAAAGTTCTATGTACGTTATTTTTGTAAGGAAGTTGTACTTATATGGTATGTCGCTAAGGAATTGAGGAAAATAAAAAAAATTAAATTAGTGTCGTGGTGTAAATATATTGGGGGCTGAAGAATTTTTATCACTTACTGAAAGGTCCACGCAAACATATTTCAGTTACACAACATTTTGTAACTGTTTTTTCCATTTCAATCGAGTAGGTACACATACAGAGAGCTAAATTCATTCAAAATAAAAGAGTTTAAAAATTGCTCGGTATAGGAGTGGGGATATTTCATCTCAAAAGTGGTACGTCGCCTCTATTATATTTAATACTCTGTAGTATCATATTTTCCACTTTTAATTTATTTGCAGCTATTAATAGAGAAGTTCCAAAGAAAAATAAAATTGACTTTTAACATCAAGTTGATAGTAATTCGCTAACATAATATCCATTCGTTTATGTATTCGGTCTTTTTCTGGCATGGTGATCATATCAGTCATATATAAGTTTAAGTTAATTATTAATTGTTAATTTTTCCGTCGGTAATCCTAAACTACACTATATTATACTCTAATGACATCTTAATATGTGCCTTGTGCAAGTGTGATTTCAAGGTTTCACATTAAGTAGGTACTTTACGTAGTACCTACTGATGTAAGTTTAGACAGATATTATTTGTCGTTTCGTGTTTATGAAAATAATAATTCTGAAAATCAGATAACAGAAACAAAAATTATACTGTTTGAAATCGAGTAAAATTGAAATGCAGTAAACAAATTTAAAAAAATTATTATTAAAAAATAAATTTAAAAGAAAAATGCATTTTACACGGGCAAAAAAAATTTCCAAATAATAATTAACCTCATCAAGATGGTCGCACATTTAATACATAGTTATAATTATATACCTACCTACAAGGTGATTCACATTTCGACGCACCATAGGAAAATACAGTTTGTTGCGTCGAAGTTAGAATCACCTACTTACTTGTGGAAAACGATTCATAGTTCGCACCACCTCAATAGTTTTGTTCATTCAAAAGTTTATACAGTTATGAAACATAAACAATAGTAGTAAGCAAACTGATTAAAAAAACAAAATATCACCCAATTAACACACCTGCCGAATTTTTTTTTTTTTTTTTAAATTAAAGGGGAAAATAATTAGTTTTTTGGTGAAAATAAATTTTTGATGAATTTTAACATGTTCCATTGACTAGTCAATGAGTAAAAAACTTTTTCTTGAAAATTTAGTGTATACATTTTCACTTCAATTGTTCCCATTGGATTAAATTCTTCATCCAAGCGTAAGTATCTACCGTGAATAAAAGAGCAATTTCATAATTTTTTCCACAAACAACTGCTAAGGTGGTACAACGAATTATGAATCGCTCTCATCACTCGTCACAAATAAATAAGTGATTTAAATTTGGACGCATCGACGGTTATTTTCTTATGGTGCATCGAAATGTGAATCACGCTGATCACTCTGTGTAAAAAGTGTCCGAATTTGAACCATGTTCCTAATTTAGTGTACCTACCTTTATTTCTCCAAAAGTAACGAGCACACTATAGAATAGACAGTAGTTGAATGCACTGTAAAAAAAAGTGTATTGTTCCATCTAGACTTGGTAAAATCATCAATAAAAATGCTGTTATCAGGATAAAATTGAAAGAAAAAAAATTGCTTCAGAGAAAGTTTCACAAGCTGTATATTGAACAGATATTATCATATAAAAAATCATTAACGTTATCGAATTACTGTTTTTAAGTATATTACTTGAAAACAACTACACAATTATGCGCATTTTCCCTGTTTAAACTTGTGGAAGTATAACCTTTTTTATCATTTTTTTTCACTTATTCTTCAAATATGTGATAACCCTAATTTGAGATAATACGCTATTAGTGTTAAATTTTAACGCGTTCTTAATTATTTTCGAGAAAAATAATAGCCAAATATTTATCTTTAAATTTAATTTGTTTCAAAAAAAAAAAAAAAAAAATCAAATGTAAGTATTATACGAAAACCAAACGTATACCCAATTTAGACATACCCCAAATTAGGGAACAGGTTTACCCCGCATAGAGTTAAATTTTAATCTGTATTAAAAAATTTGAGAAAAACTATAATATTGACCTTTAAATTTAATACGTTTCTAAAAAAAAAACAAAAAACCTTTCAGTGTGCAAACCAAACTTTTATCTAATTTGGAGGTATCTCAAATTAGGAAACAGAAGTATCCCAAATTAGAAGTACTTTTTTTAAAAGTCAGTTATGAAGGATGTTGCGAAAAAATTCGCCAAAAATATAAATATCGGTAATTTTAAAAATTTTTATTCATAACATGTAGATCAATATTTGTACTACCTATACACTCCAGTAAAGTTCAATTTGAATTATTTGTTTATTCAATTTTTATGATGGTTCTACAAAAAGTACCCAATTTAGGACACTTTCCTCTATAGACGGATAATGGGCGGCATTTTTTCAATATTAGAACTGAAAAAATAAATTTGTTTACTTTTTCAAAAACTGTAGTTCGTGTCATATCAGTCTTGTTTTCAAAATTATTTTCGTGTAAGATAATTTACATAAATATAGCAACTAAATGAAACGACATTTTATAATTAAATGAAATACTTAAAAAGAAGTTGAAATCAAATTAAAATTAGGTCTCGTAATTTAAAAAATTTATTTCAGCAATAGTGGCACCTACCTTAGATGAACATGTAACGTACGCAAGGTCAATAAAAAACCTTGCCATAGAAGCCAGTCTGAATCATTAAAAGTGAAAACTAATTTTTTCACGCTATTTGGTGATACAAAATTACTCACCGTTTCAACAAAACCGAGAAAACTCTTTTTTTTTACGACGATACTCTACAATTGCAAAGAAAAAAATTTAAAGGAATTTCGACCATATAATATCGAACATGAGGTCAATACAACAACAACCATTGTAAACGTTCATTAATTTATTTTATAAAATATATGAACTTGGAGGAAGAATATCGTCGAATGGTGGTCCATGTTCAGGCCTGGATTTAACTTAGTTGGGGTTCAGGACTGTGGTGGACTAATGGACTTCAACAGAGGAAATCCGTATTAATTAAAATGAAATTTAATGAGAGAAAAACTGTGTATTATTAACGGAATGTCTACTAGACAAAGGGAGGCTGGTGATAATGTTCCATAGGCACCTTAAATAGGGACAGAGTTAGGAATAATTTAATTATGTATTATGACTGATGATTGAAAGTAAATAAAAATTATTCAAAATTAGCAATAATGGCTATAAATTAGCAGTGGGGGATCCATAAAGTCATTTTGGGGAGAAATGACACAATTTTTGAAGAATTAAGCTTTTTTTTCTCTTTAACTAATTTTTTTTACAGTTTTAATCTCAATTTTGCAGTTGTATTTCATTATTTTTCTTTTTTTCTTTGTTTTTTTTGGAATGTGGGTGAAATTTTCTAATTTTTTGCCTGAACCCGCCATTGTAAATTGGGGGCATAGTATTGATTATTAAAAAAATGTATTCAGAAAACCAAAGATGGGGTCTCAAAATTATAACTTGATACGGGCCTTTATTTGCCTCTATCCACCACTGGTCTAGGGTACAAATTATGTAAAGGACCCCCACTCCTCCTCATCTTCATAAAAACACCGTAAATATTTTTAAGATTTTTAGATAGAGAAATTTATAGTAGGAGGGGTAGAGAGAGAGGGAGAGAGAGAGAAAAAGGGAGAGAGTGAGAGGGAGGAAGAGAGAGAGAGAGAGAGAGAGAAGTACGCTTATTTCATATCCTCCTAGTCACATGATATGTTATTCTCGTTATACCACGTGTCATTTGTTTATAGGGTCTTCATTTTTATGAAGAGCTTAGAGAAAGGTTCCACTTATGCCCTCTGAATCTGGGCTTGTCTATGTTTGCGTTTTTTAATAAATATTAAAATGACTCTCAAAATTTTCGTTAAAAGTTTTCTTACAAAAATTTTCAAAGTACAATTCAAAATATTTGTTCCTTTTCGATTTTTTTTTCTGTTTAATTTGTGGACAAAACAAAAGACAGTTAATTGTTTAGTTGTATTTACTGTTGGAAAATCGGGCCATTTGATGAATTATTTTGATAGGTAGCGATTTCAAAAATTTCAGTTGACAATTTTCGTTTTTCTCCACCACTTACCAAAAAAAATCATTTCGCTACGTCTCTAAAACAGCCTGAAATTTAACATACGTTGTCTATTCGACAAATCCCCCCACCCAATAACGCTGTATAAAAGTTCTTTTACGAACCAAAAATGGTTCATAAAAATTAACGTACTTATTTGCTTTTTTAAAGTGTAAAAACCTAGAGGCCTACTCACAGTGTTGATTTTTTTTCCTATAAAAGCTTTAAAAAATTTTCATAAAAAGAACTAATAACATAAATTAAATAGGGTCAGCTAAATTCGGTTTTTTTTAATAAAAATTGAAAAGTTATTCATTCGGTTTGTAGTCTTCTGGTTACACATTTTCTTGCGATAAAAACAATTTTCTTATAATTCAAATGCAGCCTAGAAGAAGTAATGGATTCATAACCACTTTTGACGATAATTTTTGTCGCCATTAGTGGAGTCCAAAGATTGGGGGTTCGATGTAGCAAAAATAAAAGTATGGAAAAAAGACGAGAGACAAAAATATCTAAATTTCGCATTCCTGTTCCATCCTGTATTTCTGGAAATACCTTGAAATGTAGGAATTAGGAAAATTCAACCTGATTAAAGTACACTCCTCACTTCACAAACGAATTAAGACAGTATCTATTGAACGAACTGCAGCAACACTTAATGTACCTACCTATTTGTTCAAAAGAAAACCGTTTCCAATACGTTTGGATTTTCATGAGATGTTGAATGAAGCATTTATTTACCAGACAATATTTTCAGTCATGGACAGCTTTATGTGGCACTATCTTGAGTATAGTATTGTTCTTCAATGACGTGGCGAAAGTTCAAACCGAACAAAAGGTGAGGCACCTATAAAAATCAATATGGATGGAAGTACTGTATGTCTATATCCGATTAAATTCTGCAGAGCAATATCATAGGGTTCCCTAGTTTTAATGTTTAATGTTTAATTTTTTTTTTTTCTCAAAAAATATTGAAATATCGACTTATTTGTGAGATGTATTTCAAATACCTATTCAACTCGAAAATTAATTTTCACGTATCTATTCGTTGTTTGTTTCAGAGAGAAATTCATTTTCTACAAAATGCAAAAGAAATCCGTAACCATTCTTATAGGATTTGTTTTTGGTCTTGCATGCGCTTCAGCATTCCTATGCTTTTTGTGTAAGTATTTTCATTTTCATTTTTTTTTAATGATCACAGCACAGCAGATGTTCTTAATTTGTTGAATTTGTTAATCTCTATTAGTCTAGGTTTTGATTATAATTAGCCTATTTACTTATGATCATATAAGCTATATTTTTAGACGAAACAAGCGCAGTCAAACATTTCAAATATTTCTAAGTACCTAACGAAATTTTGTCGGCATTGTACCCTATCGTAGGTATCCCATTGTTTATCGAATAGGTAGTAGATATCAGAATAAAATAATACATACGTACTGGGTAGGTGTTCTTGAAATTTACGATGATGTGAAATTGGGGTTCTTGAAATTTTCTATAGCATCAGCTGTTATTTTGCTTTTATCAGCTCATACCAAATTCATGAATTATTTGAGACCGTTTTTAGTATTTTCGAGAAAAATTGAGGAAGAAATTATTAGATTTTAATGAAGTCGGGTCTACCTTATCCCCAAACATTGATGAACATATCCTAAAAATTTAACTGCTGAGTGTTTCTGCATTCAGGAGAAAATTCGTTTATAAGAATTCGTATTTAAACAGAATACCCAGAGTTCCGGATTCTCAACTAAAACTCACAAATCAACGTAACGGAACTACAAGAAATTGAAAGTAGACAATTTTCAAATATTGTAAAGCAAATTATTATGATTCTACCATCGAACATATTGCACTTTTGGCCAGAATATTCATTTCCAACAAATTATACCTACTCGAAGAAATTCATCCAGTTTCGGTATTTCAACCATAGGTCAAAAAATAACGAACAGATTTCAACGAAATTTCTAATACATCGTCCTTAAACATTGTAGAAGAATTCATAAAAATTTCAATTTTGAATATTATTTAGTTAGGTATTTAGCTAAGTCGCTTGAAACGGAGTCACAGTAACTAAAACCAAACTGTCCGAAATTCCAAAACACTTCCCAGATAATAGTTTTAACTCATTATTGTTTATTGTTTCACAAAATACAATTTTATTCTCATTTCCAACTTAAATAAATGTCAGAAAATTATTTACTTGAATTTAATACCTATGCAAAAATTTTTATTTGACTCGACTTAGCACCATAACTGATTCATACCCGCTCACCTCATCACCTCATGCTGTGCATAAGTAAGTCATAACAGACTTCTTAAGATAAGTTTTCGTAGCACAGCCGTAACATCGTAGTAGAATTCAAGAACCAGAAATATAATGATATCGCTGTAACAGAATCGATAGCAGAATTGTAACAGACCAAAAAAATTTCAAGAGTACCAACCCAAGTACAGCTACTTAGGTATTCGACGAATTGCAAAATACAGTCATACAGAGCTATTTTCGCATCAATGGGAACAGGGGGGTGTGTGTGCTGAGCACCAGGATAATTGCGACTTTTCAGGTGGGAGGAAAAAGAAGGTAAAAAAATTTGATAAGAGTAGCAGAAATGTTTAATTAGCAATCAAAATACTAGATAAAAAAGTAGGTATGCGAATGCATGTTTAAAATAATTAATACCTGTCCCATCTACCATTTAGTTATGATTATGACTTCTCGATGTACACATCTATGTGTGTTTGTGTTGGTGCTGTGTTTTACGCTTTCTTTTTGAAAATTAATTTTTATGTAAACTTTTTTATCGTATGTTCAAATATGCACGAGGACAAATTTTCAAAAAACACAACAATAAGCGGAATAAAAATTCACCAAAATAACGTAGAAGGAAAAGCCTCTAAAATTAGTAACTTTTAAGCAGAAAAAATTATTATTTTTTAGCTATTGGTAAATCAGTTTGATGAGTATAATTTCTATTGAATGCATATTTTTCAAATTTACGTCGTAAAAATTTTTTCTTTCAGCATAAAAAATATACAAGTCTTGAAAGTCAACCTGTTGCGAATCTATTGGTTTTCTTCTATTTAGAAACAGACCATGCATAAGAACACTTCTTAATAATTTGGTGGGAAGTATGTAGACAGTTACACACATCCATCGATTTTAATCGCCAAGTACCTATAATGGTACATATATACACTTTTAACTTTTCTTATAAATCGAATAAATATAGATCGCAGATAAGTTCTATTTTGAGATAATTAATTTTCTTGGCTTCTTATGAGAAATTTTCAACTGAAAAATCAATTTACAAAAAAAAAAAGTGCATTCATTTTACACCCGTAATGCATGAAACATTGCTAATAATTTTTTTTCTGTTTATTAACACTTCTCTTGCCAAAAAATGAAAATATACGTATAGAGAAATAGATTTTAAACAAAATAATTGTACCGATTTTATTAACGTGAATTATTGTGTGAAAAAAGTCACTAGGACAGTGACATACAGATAAACAGACCCCAACCAATCGATCAAAAACATATCAAAGATGAACGGTTTCTGATTAGAATATTCGTTACTGCGCATGCGTCGTGTAACTCTGATGACGTGAAAATAGATATCCTCGAAAAATTCATTGATAAATTTCATGAAATGTTCGCAACCTCAGATGCGCAGAACATACAACGCTGATTGCTACTGTTCCATCTTTTGTATATTTTTAAACCACAGCTTGTATAGGGCGTTGGAGATCTCTTTAGCTGTAGTCCATGTCCCTGCACCAGGAGCTGAGTAGGCTGCAGGGCAAATGTGATAGAAAGTATCACAGAGGTAAAAACAATGCTTGTGGTTGCAAAACAAAAAATACTCTCACGAAGGACCGAATAGAAGAGATACCTTGAGCTTGAAACAAATTACTTTTTGCCCTTCTTTCAATAACATTAATGGCGCTCAGATTTGAGAGGTAGAAGTTAAAGATTTGAAGAAGAAAGATAGACATTAATGAATAAGAGTTTTTTTTTTTACGAAATTCAATTTGTTGAAAACTTGGTAGTATACCAGCAGCCTCCACGTTCAGTCTCATTTATAAGAATAAATTGGAAAGACAGGTACCTAAACTATACAAGTGTATAAAGAAAAATTTCTTATTCCTCCAGTCTCTACTTCTTCGGGGCAAAAGAGTACCGTAAATTAAAACCGATCAGAAACTTTTTAAGGATCACTTTGAACCATTGAAAGCTAGCAAATCTCAGTATAATCTCAATAAAATCCAAAAGAGCTACTTCAATAACATTATTCAGATATTTGGAGCAAAAAAAAGACACGCAGAGTAAGGTTTATTAGAAATTTCTTAAACAATAGTGATCAATATTTTCTTTTATATACCTAATAATTATATTATTAAACTAAGGCTACAGTATCGTGAAAAATTATAAGAAAATTCAATTATTAAATAAACAACAGAATTATTAAAAAAAGAATTTATGAAAAAAATGTTTTCCGCTAGGCAAGCTCGCACTTTTGGTCCGAGGGGTGATAAAATCAAAGTTTGTCCCCTCCGTCAAAAATTCAAGTTGGCCCGAGTATTTTACTATAATCTTTTATTTTACGCACTAATGCGATTTTAAAATAATATACCTACCAGTACTGCAGGCCAATAGTCCGCAACGAAATAATATTTATTTCACTTGAAAGTAAAGTCAAAAAAAAATAAATAAGAGCTTATCTTTTAAAAATTCGTTACTAACCTAAACTTATCTATAATTTTTTCAAATAAATATACGTAAGGAAAAAGTATATGTCCTAGGGAAGCGCCTTGCCAGCATCTGATTGTTTTTACCCAGTTTGCTCGCAAACGAGGTATTAAAATTCACCTCATGGAGGGGTTAAAGGTGGGGATGATGAAAATTATCCGTTTTCATGAGAAAAGAAAACGATTAGTACCATTTTTTCATTTTGACCTAATTTTTTTTATGTGTATGTATATATATGCAAAAAATTTTGGGTTCACGGTTTTGAGAAAATTACCAAACAGATAGGGCCAAAATTTTTATAAAAGATGGCTATTGTATGGCAGCATGTCTGGAAGAAGTTTGGTGCTCATTGGTTTAGTAGTTCTCGAGAAAACTGGAAACAAAAAATCTCTGGAAAAAATGGTTTTTAGCAATAAAACATCAATAGATCGATATTTTTGTTAAAGATATTATAGAGGTTGTGGATCGATGCAGCAAGGTAATTGTTTAACAGAAATAAAGACGTACTCAAAGTAACGTCTCAGAAGTGTGTGTAATTGCAGCAAAAGTGTCAATCATTTACACGGTATGAAGAGCAATTGATCAATGAACATGTACGAAAATTGAATGAGCGGCGGGGCAATACCTATATCAGTGTAGCCGAGTGAAGTTATAAAAGTATTCGGGTAAAGATAGTCGAGTGTTTGCATGAGTGAGAGGGGAGGAGGATTGGTGGTCCCAACAGATCTGAATAAATGTCAATAGTTTTTTTATAATTTCTTAACCTGATAAATGAAATATCGATATATCGATAACTATATCGATATAAATATTGATCGCTATCGATATAAATATCGAGCAAACTGGGTTTTCTAGCGAAGAATTGCTGCGCTAGAGTTTTTTATATTTTGCTTGATATTATTTCAGAGTGTAACCATACCATTTCCTTGTGAAAATAACTACGGCTATATTATCCTAACATCACTGCTTCGAATTCAGAAAACTCCTTGAAAAAAATAAAAAAATAAATAAAATAAAATAAAAGTCGAAACTGAATGGTTACTTTACAGCATGGAAGTAGCATTAAGGAAAAATTGCTCACATTTTTTCAACTAAGAAATCAATATTGCGACAACTTAAATAAATATAAATGACACTCTATTTTTATTTTTTCAGATTTATCTAATGGATGGACGAAGCATTGTAGTAATGCTTTATGCGATCGTTCAGGTATTTTATAAAATTATTATTAATATAACCTACTATATATTTTTTTTTTGCATTTTATAACTGCTAGAGTATTTAAAATGCGTCTCAGTAAGACAGTAATCTAGATGTAATGACTAATCGTGTTTTGTTTTATGAGAATGAATTTAAACCCACATAGACATATCCGTTTAAAAATAGCATCTACGTTCCGATTAGGGAAGAATGCAGTGGAGGAATTTAACATCATCCAATGATCTAATATTCACAGTCAATCAGTAAAGATGAAAACAGTTTTTTAGGAAGCAAAAGTGTAAATAAAAATCCATCGAAAAATATAAACTATTCAAAACTCAGTGCAGTATTCTTTAAACATAGAATAAAGTTGAAGCACACTTTCAACTGTAAACTATTATTTCAGAAACTATGGTTGTTTATGTTTTCCAGAAAATTAACTACGATAGGATGTGTGTAAGCTTATTCGTGAAAAACGTGGATAGACTAAAACCTTTCGCAATGAAAAAGAATGCCTCAAAATTTCTCATTTAGGTCAGAAATTTTTTACCTCTCTTGTCGGCAAAATAGATTATTTAGTCTGTTTCGCGACTACACTGTGATTCTCAGTTTCGTCACATCCTTCTATAACTTAAATATAAGCATTTGTTTGAAACAGAAATAATCTGTCAGCCTATTTGAACAGGAAAAAAATTTCTCTGCAGAATCAACTTCAAGTAGGTTTGAAGTTATAGCTGTCAATTAATAAATTTTTATTAAATTTAATAATGTAGGTAAATTTTCTTATTTTGGAAGTTTATTTTTGCTACATTTCTAAAATATGGTCCATAAATTAGTCTTTGATTGAAAATTCATCAAATTATTAACTTGGAAACTGATTAATGAAATTTTTGCAAAAATTTTCAATTTTGATTCTTGAGAATTTTACAGCCTGAGTAAATTCAAAACCATTTTTATCGATCATTATTGAACTTTTAGTAAGTTATTGACCCACCTAGCTCTTGACCGTTAAAAACCAGACCCTAAAATTGAATGTGGGGACTCACTGGTATGAGGTATAGGGGCTTGCACCCCTCAATGACAGTTGCTGCCCCAAAAGGCTGGCAAATAATCGTCTCAATAACGTTAAACAAATTACACTCGTGTGTTTGTATGTTTGTACCTGTACGTATGTACAGGTAAGAAACATTGCACAGGCTGTGATCAATTACCTGATAACAATCTCGGTCATGTCACAGCCCAATACCAAATGCATTGCGTCGTTTCTTATCACCTTTACAGAAGCAGGAAATGACGCAACAGATGACATAATACCATATGTACATGTACGTATGTGTGTCTGTGTGCGTGTGCCAAATCCTGTATATAAATTCTCGAAACTGGCTACAAAATTGCCAGTGTTTGCCAAGGATTTGGCTCTCCCATACCTATGATATGAAGAGGTAGAACACGCAATCAATTCTGTAGAATTTATCTTCTGGTGAGAATACTTCCTCAGAACAAGGTATTCCATATTGAACTTTTTTTTATTTTTCATGGGGTGAGGGACTATCTGCAGTTATAGTTCTGCTGCCTTCTTTGTATATCTAAAGTCGAAAAAATAATGACTATTCAACAATAACTATGAGAAAATTGGAAAATTCATTTCAAAATGTAGAAAAACATTATACTTTAAATTGTATTTTCTTATGAATCACAATACGACAATTGATCTGAATGATTATTTTTAATTATTTACTGATGAAGACTTGACGAAAAAAAAAATTAATCAACCGATGATGCACAAAAATTCAACTTAATGAGAAAATTAGTCGTAATGTCATTCGTAATTTAACCGATAAGAGAGAAAAAAAACTAGCCAGCAGCCGCTCCACTAAAAAATGTAAGTATCAAAAATCAGCTAATTACAACCAAAATTGGCAACAATTTTGTACAAGTCATAAATAATTTTGGTGCTAAATTTCGTTGCTATTTGGCGAAAAATGAAGCATTTTATAGATATAAAACCTTTAAAATTTGAATAAAAACGGATTTACCAGAAGTACCATCCCGCCTATTTGCACCATAATCCATAGAATGCTGGTCTTTGCCTCAAAACTAATGTTCATATCAAATTTTGCGATTATCGGGAAAAAATTGTGACTTGGGTACCGTGGTAACACGAAATAGAATGTATGTGATGCAACCCAAAAATTTTAAAATTTTGAAATTCCAGAAAAATCTTTTGAGGGAAATAATGACTTACTCCACCTTGGACATCTTTTATGAACGAATTGAAGCAAAACATTCTGTAATATAATAAATAAAATTTATTTTTTTTTTAATTTAAGGCTCAAAAATAACTAATTTTTGACTAAAAAAATCATTTTCAATGATAAAAATTTGGTAGGTATGTATACATGAATTTTAATTTTTTCGGTCAAAAGTTTTCTCAAGTTATGAAATTAAAAATATACTAACAACTACCCCTAAGTCGATTCATGCCATTCAACTTATTAAGATTCAAATTTTCATTGAAAACCCAAATTAAACAAGAGACTCACACATTAATGAATTTTTTGTACACTACACATTATCCACACCATTTTAGTCCCCTCCACTTTATTTTAAATGTTTATTTCTTATGATTTTCAAATTTGGTGCAACTTACCCAAAATTTGTATTCAGATTACGATACTCTTCCTCTTCACAGTTTAAATTAGTGGTTTTCCAACTTTTTTTTATCTTGCCCTCCCTAGCCTAGGTTCAACACTTCTGCAACCCACTTCTACGAAAATCTACTTATTAATTTTGTGTTCATGGAAGGACCCGGTGTGGGGGTAGGTACGTTTTTCGTACCTACCCCCACACGTAAGCGCTTGCGCGTGTGTGTGTTTGTGTATGTGTATGTGTAAATTATACTCAATTCTTGTTAACATGGCATGGGACGTAATTTTTGATAGATAGTTACGAAGACTAAACATTGGTACTAAGTCAAGCACAAGACCATTAAAATTTGGTACGGATTGATCTTAGGGTACAACTGGTAGATGCCATTTTGTTAAATTTTTGGAAGTTTAATGGTTCTAAAATGAGCAATTTTCAAGCAATTGTCACAAAATTTGAAAAAGACATTCACTTAGAAGTATTCTAACATGGTTTCAAATTTGGTCAATATTGGCTTTATGGTTCATGCCCCGAGTCTGTTGGAGGGGCGAAATCCAATAATAGTTGCAATTCTAATCCAATAGTCACATTCTGGTTCCTATTCCTCAATTTTCTCCCAGGTTATTTGTAATTTAGTATTATTTCCTCACTTTTTCCCTTCAGATAATAGCCCCAAATAATCAATTTGTAAAGCTTGAGAGAAAAAAAAACTCTAATTTTATCCTAAAAAATCATATTACCTCAAAAAGTCAACTCTTCGCCCACCACCCCTACCTTTATTAGAACACGAGCCAATAGTTTCAAAGCTTCACGCTTAACCATCTATGCTGTGTGTTCTTTTGAAGTTATATCGTATTTTTACACATCTCCTGTTTCCCCTATGTTCTCTACTAATTTTACTTTGTAAATAAGAAATTTTGCAAGGGTTTTAAAATGCGTAATTTTCAAGAAATTGTAACAAAATTTGAAACAGACACTAATCTAACATACTTCTAATTGCTCTCAAAATTGGTTGCAATTGGTTTCACAGATCATGGCCACGGGTTCTAGGGAGGTATATCTGCTTATTTACGTAATAAACGTCATAATTATGGTCTGATTGTCACAAAATTTAGTATACAGATTACCTTCAATGCAACGACCAAACCTGGGTGCTAATTTTGGCTATAATTAGTCAATTTGTTCCTTAGTCAGTAGCTATATAGCATGTGAGTAGGCAAGATTTTAGTTAGGAGGGGCTCATATAAATATTCCTCAGAACACTCATCCAAACAAAAAATTTTTCTTTAAAAACAATTTTTTTTAGGAAATTTAGTAGGGACTTGCTCCCTCTGACCCCTCTGGCTACGCCCCTGCTATATAATTTGTTTTTTTCGTGATTGGTTTTTTATTTTTCTTTGAGATAAAAATTATAAAACGTCCATTTTTCAAGGGGATCAAGAAAATTTCTTGTTTCAAACACATTAACTTCATAAATCCAATATTTTTTCCCACCCACACATCTTTCCCAATCCAGAGACTCTACTGACTTACTTACATACAATCTGAATCCTCAACCATCTATAACATAGTGATATTTGAGGTAGGTAGGTAGGTAACTATTGGTAGATTTATGAATTTTAGTATCACTTCTTCTACTATTTACTGATTTTATTTTCTAGTCTTCTAAGTTCAGGATAATTTTTTCACTATCCTTTAAGGGTTTAAGGTTGGAGCAAAAACTAAAATTTGAGATTGGAGCAGAAGCTAGGTTTTTAAAATATTTTGAATAATCAGTCACAATGCTTCAATTGTTTCAAAGCATGCCTTTGAAAACCTACTTTTTCTATCCGAGCTTATCTGCGCTAGAGTTTTGTTTATATTTTATTTTGAATGTTTATGAGACTTTGTAGGATGGGTTCTGAAATACAAACACTCGAGAATCACGAACAAAACTAATTTACAAACCAATAAAATGTACCTCAACTCGAAAAGAAACTGCAAAACAAGAACACTTTTTTTGTTTTTCCACGACAAATTTTTCAATGAGAACCAGTCCCTATTAGATAGGTAGCCATACAAAGGCCAACAAAATGCAACAAACATCATTTGAGTAGACCCTATAGATTCCTTTTCAGTTCTCACTTTCAAATGTATTCCGCTGTCTACATCTCCACAATCATTTATGTATTGTGTTGTCCGGAAAATAAATCCATTAAATTTATCAACGTTTTTGTACCTAACTGCTATGTTCTGTTGTAGATATTGAGAATTCAAGGCGTGTAACAATCTTACGTCAGGAACATATATACAGTATAAACGTTTGTCGTAAATACGAGTAGAATTTTAATTTCGTCCCCACGAGGTGTAGTCAGTTCTATTGTGCCGCAAGGTGATTAAATGAAACCGTAAAAACAGTCATCACGACGAACCACAAAAGCATTCTCGCCTATTGTTGAGGTACCTATATAATGTGCAAAACCAATAATGCAAATTAATAGATTTTTTTTTATAGAACTTACAGGTACTATACCAGTGGTGGGCAAACTTTTTAGGGAGCGGGCCAAAATCACAAAAAATATCATCTTGTGGGCCAAGTTTCAAATTTTATTACAATAATAATAATAGTCAACAAATACACTAAAAAAAGATAATGATGAACCCTGAAACAATATATTCATAAATTTAATATTAACATAATTTTTATTTATTAGTGTGGGATGAGTGTAGCTGTCCCTGCAAAGCCAACAGTTTTTCATACTCTGGTTCTAATTGGGATGAAGTGATGCGTAAAAGTTAAGCTAAGTAGAAATCTTTCAATCCGTTTCTAATACTATTTTTTCGAAGTTTCATAGTTGAAAAAACTTGCTCACATATGTAGGATGAGGCAAACATGGCGATGATTTTTTGTGCATGTGATATTAAAGTTGGGAAACTGGATTTAGATAAGACTTGTAGAACTCCAGTTTAGGGACATTGAGAAACAGCTGTTTTAATTTGGAATCACACTGTAGCTCAATTAATTCCAGCTGAATATCTGTTTGAACGGATTCATAATCCACATATAAAAGGCATACTGAAAATATCCAAATCTTGTTCAATCTTCTTGAAATCTTGAAACCTCCGTTCAAATTCATTATGGAGTCTCCTCACACTGGCTTCGTAGCTCCTCAGTTTGTCTTTGGTAACTGGAGATATAGATTTTAGCTTTGGGAAATGCGACAGTTCATTCTTTGCCAGTTGGTTTGCAAAGAGTAAAAGTTGCATTTTGAATCCTTTTAGATGACCCCAGATCTCATCCAAAAATTGATTTCTGCCTTGCAACTTCACATTCAATTTATTCATGTGACAGAGAAGATCGGTAAAAAATGCAAAGTCTGAAAGCCAAGAGATATCCTGAAATATTGCAAATTCATCAAACCTCTCTTTTTCACACATGAATGAGATTATTTCTTTTTTCAGCTGCTAAACTCTTGTGAAAACCCGGCCTGCACTGAGCAATCTTACTTTTTATAGTAAAGTACATCAGAATATTCAGCTTGAATTGAATTCAGAAACTCTTGAAACTGCCTATGAAGAAGCCCTCGCAATCAAATAGCATTTAAGTACCAGCTTAACAATAACATCAAGCATATGCTTCATGTCTAGGGCAGATTTACAGAGTGCATCTTGATGTATGATACAATGTAAAAATAAGACATTGTTGTTAGAATACTCACAGTTAAATACCCCAACCAACCCACATATTTTTCCTGTCATGTTGGGTGCACCATCAGTCGTAATATTGCATATACTGGTTGTGAGGACATCCAAACTTTTGAAACCTTGCTGGAATTCACAAAAAATATCTGACCCAGTTGTAGTTCCTTTCAATGATTGCATGAAAGCCAGTTCTTCAGTAATAGAAAAGTTTTCATCAACACCTATAATAAATACTAATAACTGAGCCGTATCACTTATATCTGTGCTTTCATCCAAAGTAAAAGAACAAAATTTAAACTTTTCAATTCTAGCTTTGAGCTGCGATGATAGATTTTCACTGATGGATTTTATTCTATTAGTAACCGTTTTTCAAAACAAACTTACAGTCTCAAAATCCTTTCTCTTTTCTGGACACAAAATATTACAAACACTGAGCATGCAGTCTTTCACAAACTCCCCATCCGAGAAAGTTTTATTACCTTTAGCAATTTTATATGCAACAACATAGTTTGCACGTGTAGCTGCTTCTTGAGAACTATTTTGTTTTTTTTTAAATAGTCTGCTGATTAGATAGTTTTTTACATAGATCTTTTGATTTTTGTTTTCTCTCAGTTTCAATCATGGCTCTAAATTGGGTATTGTCGTGTTTGGATTTGAAATGTCTGGAAATGTTGAATTCCTTGTTGACTGCCACACTCTCATTACAAATAAGGCACACAGGCTTATTGTTAAAATCAATGAAAAAGTATTTCGAAGTCCACTCGTCTTTGAAAACACGACACTCTGAATTAATTTTATGTTTTTTACTAGCCATTATTTCGATCACCAAGTTATATGATCACCAATGTATACAAAACTAAACAACAAACAAATAAATCTACATTAACAACTAACGTTGAAGTGAGTTGGTTACATTAATAACTGACATACCTATAGTCGCTATCTAGGTACGCTTTGATAAAATTGTATTGAAAGAGTGTTTTATCTGATCTGATTGATAGGCTACGTAGAGAGAATAAAAGGCTTACTGCTATAACAATTTTTTTTTTTGAAAACTGATAAAATACGAGAATCCTCTTGCGGGCCACATTGAACCAGGCTGCGGGCCACATTTGGCCTGCGGGCTGTACTTTGCCCACCACTGTACTATACTATAGTTTATTATAGTGGAGCATTAAAAAAAATTAAAAATAGGTCCACTTTATCGGGACAATAATTACCTGCGTAGATGACAATAAAGTGAACAAGACGATGCTTCGGTTCAGAATGCCACATTCTGCTAAATACACAATTAATTTATTTGTTTATCTCTTCATGGTTAATTTCTCGTTAAAAATTTATGCACGTTATTTACATGAAATTTTGGATTCTGCTCGTACTAAACTAGACCTAATTTCAATTACACGAAGGAGTAGACTTTTCATTAAACTACTTTTTGATCTCGATCAATTTTTATGTAGGTTTTCTATGAAAATCTTCATATTAATTTCGGTCTGATGAAATGACCAGGAGTTAGGTGGATACGTTTTTCATTTCATAAGCCAAGGAGAATGTAGGCATTAAAAGCTCAAATTCAGATACACATACTCATACAGTACTATCTGCTTAATCCATTTCATCCAGCCTGATTGGAACGGATTACCTAACCAAAAAATGTAATAACCATTACAAAAAAAAAAGAAAAAAAAACCTATCGATATAATTTATTATACTTTTTGTTAAATTGTACAATAAAAAACGCAACACATAGGAAATCTAATTTTTTTTTGAAAAAATATCAATGATTTGAATTTGTTTCTGAGGTAATGCTGTGGAAAAGATTAGATTTCTTATTTATTGCATTTTTTAATCTACAATTTAACGAAATATAATAAATTACATTTGCTGTTTTTTTTTCTTGATTAAATCACCTAATTACGACAGAACACTTTTTAAAAGTGCAAAAATCAATATGATTCACGTTTATCTTTCTCCCTTTTTTTTCACCAGATTAAACAGAAAATATTTCCGAATTACCCATGAAAAAAATATATGTAAGGCAACTTTTTAATGTGTAAACATTCTTGCTCTCTAGTCCGCTTCCTCCCCGGTGTAAAAACATATTAGATATGAAAAATTTGAGATTGCATAAAAAAACTGCACAGTGTACTGTTCAGTTTTGAATTCTTTTTTCTGTTCTAAATTTCGCCACTATATTTGAAAAACATGTTTAACAGACCACAGATAAAGTGACCCCTATTGTATTTATAATTATATATGTTACGTACCAAGTTTGAAATTGTACCAACCTAATATGGTATATAGCCATTTGTATATAATATTAAGATGGTACAACGCATTTTTTCCAAAGTTCAAAATTTTTGGCTTAGTACAAGTTTTCTTGTACCATCCTATGACACATCTGGCCAATCTTCAAAAACCAAAACATATAAAATTTTTCAAGTTGCTCCATGAATGTGCTCGCTATACATTCGTACAATTTTTTTGTTTTTACTAACCTAAAAACACACACAAAACTTTTCTGCGGGTAGTGTGTTTTTTCCTACATTATATTTTCTTATCTTCCTTAGAGATACCCCCTATAGAAAACGAAGTTTGTACTCGTTTTTTGTCAATTCTTGCCTTTTTCCATATTCTCATATTTTTTCCTTGAAATATTGAATTAATCTTATCTCTATCTTTTTTTTTCTCCTTTCCTTGTTAGTCTAAACTGTTTATAGAATTGTGTAATAAGATGTTGGATGTATTTCTAAAAACTTGTTTCTGTCACTAATAGCATAGTCATTTTGTACAAAGTTGTACTTTTGATCAATTTTGTACAAGATTGATTGTACCAAGTTTGACATGAGTTTTCATGTCATTTTCTTTAGAAGACAGCTGTAGAATACCTTGTTGTGAGAAGTATTCACACATAGAAGGTAATCAACAGCTTTGCGTGTTCTGCCATATCATACACAAAGGTATGGGAGAACTAATTCCTAGGTGAACATTGGCAATCTTGTAACCAGTTTCATAAGTTTATATAAGGGATGTGGCACACGCACACAGATACACATTTGTACATATACATATGGTAATATGTCATAATATTACATTGTTTCTTATATCTTAATATGATGAGAAATGACGCAGCGCATTTGGTACTGGGCTGTGACATCACCGAGATCTTTATCAGGTAATTCGTCACAATCTGTATAATGTATCTTACCTGTATGTATGTACAGGTAAGAACATACAAACATACGTGCATGTAATTATTTAACGTCATGGAGATGAAAATAAGCCAGCCTTTTGGCAGCAACTGTTGTCAAGGGGTATGAGCCCCTATACCTTATATGAGTATTGTCCCCAGAACAGCATTTATCTCTTTATCTCTTTCTAATTAATGAATAGAAAGAACATTTGGTTAATGAAAGAATCTGAAATTTTTGATCAATGGCTACGTACAAAAATAAACACTAAGTTATCCCATTATTCATTATCTATTGCATGCTAACTTGTTCCCTCAATTTTACTCGTGACAGATTTATTTTTAAAATCTATAGGTACATTTTTTAAGTGGAGCAGCTGTTGCCTAAAGTTTCTTGTATTCTTATGTTTTGGCACAACTTAAACTGAATAGGGAATGAGAATTAGTAAAGGATGGTTAGTTAGATTCCGATGTAGAAAGATTTAAAGGATGAAATAAAAGTTCCTAGGTCACAAAAAATGTCTGAATTTTTTTCTACAAAAGTTTAGAAATAGAAAGTTAGAAAAATTATTTTCAACTCAATTTACACTTGTAAAAAGATTGCCTGTGAAATTATTAGTCAAGGATCCAGAAAATAATATTGATTGAGGTCACCCTTTGCCTGGGTTCTTAAGATGAAACGAATATATTTTAACAACTCAATTCCAAACAGACGAATACATAAGAGATCATGGTGTGGTCGACGTTGGTAGATTTGTTTAATAATGCAGAGAAAACAATTTGGGAAGAGTAATTAGTGAACCAAGGATGAAACAGAAGATTAGGTTGCGAACGAAGCCATAATAAGAATTGGCTGAAGAGAAACCTGAGACGGACGAATTCTTCACCATTTTGTATGATGGAATATAAATGAATTTGAACACTCACTAAGAAGTATATGGTAGCTCACTGCTGGATAAAAGCATCATCTTCTTCATACGCTTTTCCTGGAAACCACACAGTAAATTTGAATCTAAATGAAATGCATTTGAATATTCGAATTAGTGGAAAGATTAAGAACAGTTTTGTAAATAAAATTTACTAGTGAAGAGGAATAGAAGAGTAAGAAGTGAAATGAGATTTGTAATGAGCCGAAAGAATTTAAGACTTTAATACATATAATTATGAAGATTGACGTAGGTTCGATTGAATTTGAAACAGAACTTGGAGGATTTCTGAACATTTGGCTACGTAAATTGAGCAAAAGTAAGGTAAGTATAGTCCTTGATGAAGAATGTGGAGAAAACAACACATTGAAAGATCCAAAAAGAGATACGAGTGGCACCCCTGCCAGTAGTGTATTTACCACAACATCAAAATTATGAAAAAAACCAAAAAAAACAAAAAGCACTTATCCACTAAAATTTGGTTTTTCTTGGTTTTTTTCGTAAATTTTGATTTTGTGATAGAAACAGGTCAGTATAAAATTGTTCATCAAAAAATTTTCTATAAAAAAGGTCACATGAAGTTTTTTTCCCTACGCCTCCTTTCCCTCCAAGTAGTCTTGAAAACAACTATATTTACTGAATTTGGTTGTTTTCAAGACTCTCTGATGGGGACGGGAGGCGTCAGATAAAAACTTTGAAATGAAAGAGATGGTAAGGGTAGAAAATATGTATTGGGTTTACGAATTATCTACACAGTATGATAATTACAAGTCATATTTCCCACATAATTCTATTGCACATGTTCAATGGATAATGATTTTTTCAAGACTCCCTGCATCGAAAGGGGGTTGAAATAAAAAAACTGCACGGCATCTGTTTTGTAGAAAATTTAATGCTGAACAATTTTTTACCGATTTATTTTTAACATAAAATCAAAATTCAAAAACCAAATTTTCGAGGACAAACACCCCCTACCCAAAAATTCAAGGGGTGAGTAGGGTGCAACTTTTAATATGTTAATCTAGGGGATCCACCCATCCACCCTATATGTAGTTAAAGCTTATATGCTAATTTTTATTTATTTTTTGTAAGATTTGATTAGGCTGCGGATTAGGGCGCCAAATTTATAAATCCACCGCTGACCCCTGTCCCCCTCAGGATGAAGCTGTCTAAGCCCTTCGATGAAATAAGATTACAATTGGTCGTACTTGCCTGCCACCAAAAAAATACACACTTAATATTTTGCGAAATTTCTGCAATCTGTTACAGCTCAGAATTTACTTTCTTCGATTAATCAGTCGGTGAATCCGTGCGATGATTTTTATGAATTCGCTTGCGGCAATTGGATACAGAATCACAAGATTCCGAAGTATCAAGTTAGCTCCGATTGGTTCGATATTCGAAAAAATCTCCTTTTGCTAAATATATCAAGTAAGGCCAAAATCATTTTGTGTACCTAATTAATGTGGAGGCCCAATCGTTCTCAGCTGCAATATTAGGCACATTTTGTAACCTTGATTGTAAGTTGGTACTCGTACAGGTGCATAAACAAAAAATAGATCAGCCATAATACAGAAAATTAGGTACTCGAATACGGAAACATTACTCCGTGTAATTCTTGAAAAACCAGAAGAACGAATCCAATTCAAAAATTGGTATGAATTTAGTCTAGATAAAACGTTTCGACATTGTACTTTTATTATTTTAATGCCAACGATTCGAATGGTATCGAATATTACGTAAGTATGTGTGCTGAAAATGGAAAATTACGAACGATTTTCCAATCGAAATAACGACGAATGATAAACCTCCTTTGTTGTTGAAGTGTTTTAATTCACACGGCGATAGGGCACGATTTTTCATTGGGGTATTTTCAATTACCTAATCAAAACGAACATTTTAAACAACACAAAGTATTAATAATTTTTAAGCAATGAAAAGCAAATTGTTTTCATAATATATCACATCTTCGTCGTATTATTTCAGATTTTTTACGTAAAAATGACTCCGAGGATGAACCATTTCCGGTCCATCAAGCAAGAATGTTTTATAGATCCTGTATATTACAGGGTAAGTTGAATCATTAAATTCACTTAATTAGTGAGCTAAGAAATTTTATACGAAACAAGCTGTTACCTGCACCTTCTCTCGCATAACGTCTGTTTGTCTGTGTTTGTCTTCTTCCCTTATTTTAACGACCGTTTTGTAACCCTAAATATTTCAACAATATTGTTTCAATCGAAAATTGGATCCGATTGACAAATATGTCCTGTGATGTATCACTTATTATATTAAAAGTATTAGGTTTTCCCTCCAGCAGTTGTTAAAAATATAAATTAGAGGCAAATGATGGCTCACTAGAAAGATTGTAGGTTGTAGGGTGCCCATCAATTAAAACGTTGTTTAATAAAAGCTTAGAAAACATATTAGAAAGCTTAAAAGTTCTACAGAAAAAACAAGAAATCTGCTCATTCCTAATAATTGATTCTGTGTGTCATACCCAGGTTTAAACGGCATTTTTATTTTTGTTGATTTTTGAAAAAAAATTCAAATAACGGTTTACCAAGTTACTACTGGTAGCATTAACTGCATTGTAGTAGTAGTAGTTTTAGTAGTAGTGTAGTTATATGTTGTTGCAAATTATTCTCAACGGGTGCATCTTGTATAGGTACAAAAAAATTACCTTTACCACTTCTCATTGTGTTCCAAAGTGGTTCAAGAATTGATTTAATCTAAAATCGGGCCAGAAATCTGAATTCAGGGGAGTTAGAAATCGGCTATTTTTAATGTTAAATTCCCCTCATTAATGTAGAGAGAGAGAGAGAGAGAAAATAATATCTGTCTCATCAACTACGTAACGCCGAAAAAACAGAAGGGAAGAATTTTTTTTCAATTCTCTTTCACTCCTTTTCATTTTCTGTTTTCCCAAATCCTAACAATTTTTAATTTTTTCCACAGAGGTTCTACGGACTTTCACAATGGCTATATAAACCTTTTTTTTTGAATAACCCATTTTTTTCAAGAAAATCTTACGCAAATCAGTCCATTGGTTCTGAAGTGATAGTGTTTTCATCAAAGTATACTTTATAATATGTAGAGACGATACACCAATATAATAGTCGATAAGGGCGTTCATAAAAGGGGTCCTGGGGGTCTGGACCATTCCCATTAACCGAGAAAAAGAAAAGTTTTACCCACAAAAATTATGCATTTTTGTCAGTTTTAATGATTTTTGATTGGGAGGGAGCGTCAGAAGAAACCTCTGAGAATATGTGGACCCTCCCCTTATGACGGAGCTATGTACTCCCTTAACAGTCGAATCAGTGAGCAGTCATATGTGCTTATTTCGAAGATAAATAAGAGGAAATTATTTGGAGGTAGTAGTTCAGAAATTTATTAAAAAAGTCCTACTCTTATCTTCCAATTCCAACAAAAAATAAAAATTTTTGGCCTGTTATCATCGCATCAATAAAATCTAGTTCAACATAAGCACATAAAAATTTAAATACCTACCTACTATGGTATAATGTATTTATTCAATTATATAGGCTTTACATCTATGTGATAACTTCAACATGATGTGATACCTAATTATAGTCCCAGAGGGTAATTTATAATATTTTATTATCCATAAATTATAGAATCCATTTTTTTTGAGTGTTGAAAAAAAAAAAAAACAATTGAAGATGTCACGGTAATAAGTACTTATTCAGATTTTTACCATCTGAAACCTCTACATTGCAGTTTTTGTTGAGTTTTTGGTTTCTGTTTCAGCATTGACAAAAAATACATTTATTCAGTCTTCAGTAATGATTATTCTTTTCTCGATTATAATGGAATTTTTCAGAAACATACATTTTAGCAGAATATACAATTTTTTTTAATGCCGGTGGAAAAAGTTGAAAAGTTTCTTAAAAATATGAGCCTACTTTTTTTTTGAAACCAAGTATTTTCTCTATGTCAGTTAGAAAGCTGTCTCCTGTATAAGATTTTCAAAGGTCAAAAAGCTCTTTTCTTTGTTCCTACTTATAAATTTGCGAGAGAACTTTCAAGGACCATGGTGATTCAAGAGTAGTCTCTAAAACCTGAAATACGGAAACAACCCCGAGTACGACGAAGAAAATATTAACTCTTGACACGTGGCTTATCTTGAAAATTTATTTAAAAAATTTCAACAGGCAGAGGAGCCAACAAATAAAAATTTTGAATTTTCTGGTCTGAAAATTCGGGAAGCATGGTCGGAGAATGAAGGAAACTGTTACACTCCTCATGTGCGAACAGAAGCATTCGTGAAACTGAAGTATGAAAAGTTGCATACGTACAAAATAAAAAGGCTATCAAAGAAATCTTCCTTTCTGACTACTTCAATGTAACAAGAAAGTTTTTTCTTAGTCGTACTCGGTTGTACGTACATACCTACTTGAGGTATTAAAAAATAAATCACACTGCATAGCTTTTTTTTTTTTTTTTTTGTTTTTTTTTTCGAGTCTTGGAGGAGGCTAACATCTAAAACTATTTCCTTCCTAACAGTATAAATGCTTCTTAAGTTCTTATTCGATTACTAGGTTTTAATTAACTTTACAACGAATCTGAAGGACTAGGCAATATTTTGGATTTTTATTACAATTTTGAGAACCACTAGTCCCTCTAGGTCTGTACAAGATAGAGCAAGATAAAGCAAAAAATAGGCGAACTTTTTTTGATTCTCGTGACATGAATAATGTGATGGGACCACATCAACAGCGACAAAATTACGGCCCACAGCCAGGTTCAGTCAGGCTCATGAAAAGATTCCTAAATTCTTGTCCTGTCAGCAGGTTTTCAAAAAACAAAACCTGCTATTAAAATATTGTTAGCGTATTATTCTTTCTATGTCCACTGCATTAGATACGGACGAAGCAATAAAAATTTTTGCAACCGTGAAACTGAAAAAATGGTACCCATTAAGGCAGGTATACATTTGTATCATTCTACTATGCCACATCATTGGTACATGTCATGATATGATACACACAGACGATACGCGCTCTAATTTTGTGAGGCATTTCCTATGATTGTATCATACCCTCAAATTCTATTGAAAATATGGCCATCCCAAGTAACACCCTTTCATGTGATAGCAGAATACCGACATTGTGTGGGAAAGGGCTGTATTATATCATTTTTTTGATACAGTACGAGGTTACGGACCTCATACACATTGAGACAGTAGGATAATACAATACGGTATAATGATACAAATTTTTACCCACCTTGAGAAACCAATTGACAGATTCCTACTCGTTTCATTCCACTTAGAAACAGCGTATAAAAAACTATTGACATCACAGGTGGAGAGCCGATAACCCCCAGGGGATGAAATACGCCATTTTTGATCCAAAAAGAAAAGTAAACAAACAAAAACCAACGGACTGTAACGGGGCATTGAATTAATTTAATTTCTGCATCATTCAATGGATTCAGTTTGCCCTAAAAATGGATAATTTTTTGATAAAATATTGTTAAAGTGAATGATTGAAAAATATTTCTCTATTCAAAGTGTAGTCGATAGCAAGAAGTATTAATTTCAATAATTATGGCCTAATCCTAACGTAATTTGGCCATTTTTTTAGATCAAAAATGGCGTATGTCATCACTCGTCCCTAAAACGATTTATCACTACAGCTTCTCTTTTCCCACTCTAGTAAATTATGTAAATAATGAATTTATAAACTTAATGTTCATCTTTATCTATATTTTATTGTATTGTATTGCTTTTCTTACATTGTAATGAAATTTATACCTTGGCCTGCTAGACAATTTTTTCTTTGTCATATTAGCTCTCTCGGCACTTCTCAGAAAGTTTCGCCACCACTTGCCTACGACATAGTCAAATAATAGTTTTGGATTTCTCAATATTACGCTTTTAGTGCACCCAGCACCTTAATCTTTGAAAACAGATATATGTTTGTCAAACATTTTTTATTTGTTTTAAGGTTTATCGTCTCCTATTGAAGTCCGACTTCGCGAAGCTCTTATAGTCCTAAAGAAACACCCTGTATGAGAAAATGAAATTTTCTGAGGTGAAATTGTTGTCAGTATTAAGTCTTCAAATATTTAAGTGGGATGATTTTCTTTTTCAATAGTTTCTGTCATTTGTTGTTTCGTTTGTTTTTTTTTCGATTACAACTTCCAATAATTTATTTACTTTTTCAAATGTGCTCCACTATTACACAGTAATAACTTGATAATTGTTAACTTAAAAATTTTCATTAGTATCCTCTAAAATATAGTAAACCACAACTTCGAATGGATTGGCTCTTTCTTCAAATGTATGTACGTATAATGGAATTATACAAAAAAAAAACAACTTTTTTTTTCTCCATCTTTTGTATTTCTAAACATTTTTACGGTCATAAAAAATTAATTTCAAAATTACTCACGCCTTTTTCGGTTTTCCCTCAGCAGCAAGGACACAATAGGTTTAGTAGTTTCGAATTATAGATTTATAATCTTTGTTGACCACACCCAAATATTTGTATTTCACTGAAAAATATTCTAATGGAACCGCATAGGAAAACTTCAAATTGAGGTGAATTTATTAGCGAAAATCACGCTTTTCTCGCTCATCTTAAAAAAGAATGCCAATATTGCTAATGATAAAAAAAAGTAATCTAAGTTAGTAAAAGCTTCGAAATTTATCGCCCTCTTTCTTTCATTAAACACCTGTAATAATCGTTATAAATTATGGATGTAGGCTATATCTAAGAGCGTAAATAGGTTTGTCGTAAGGGGTGATTCATACATTCTCAGTAGTCTCTTCTGACCCCCTCCCAACAAACCATTGCCAAAACTGACAAAAAAACATAATTTTTAGAGATGGAGCATCTGTTTTGTTTGCTAAGAGGATCCAGATCCCTGGACCACTCAATATACATAACCCTTTGCTGTACAATTTTGAAATGTAAAAAAGGTTAAAGAAGAGAAACAGTATTAATTATTCGGAATTTAAAACAAACTATAAAATTACTTTATATAATTCATGAAAGATTCATCGTTGAATTTACTTCTTGAAGTTAAGATCCCATCTGCACGTATTAAAGAAGATATATACCTGTACTTATCAAATATATTGAAAAACTTTCTGAAATAATTGTACAGCAAGACCTTCTCTTATCATTCAATAGATGTCCCATGTAATGAACTCTCGACGGTTTTGATATTTTTAGTCTGGAGATCAGAATGAAGCTAGCAGGGTTGATTTCTCCGAAAGATGTGCTTAATAGTAGAATTCAGGACTCAGAAATACTGGACTAAATTTATTCCACGATACATCCTTTCGAGACAAAATATTTATTTTTTTGCAGTTGTTAGGGTCTTGAATTCGAGACTCAATAGGACACCTATATAAACTATACAAAACCCAAGTATCGGGTGTCCGTAAGTTAAACAGCGTAACTTCCAGCATTGATTTTCATTTTTCAAAAAACGAAAATGTTCTCTGGCATAATTCTGAGAAATTATTTCTTTCAAAATTATATATGCCACAAGTGGGGGAAAAATTAAAAATTTTATATAATTTCCCAAAAATTGATAAACATGAACGAAATGTTCAGTATAATAGTGAAATAAGTATATGTAGGCATTTATAACCAATGTTATTCATATTCACCAGTACTTTTCAAAGTTGTTCTCCCAAGGGATGGGAGGAGAGAAGAGTTTCACTTTTTAAATAGCCATATAACTTTTTAACCCTTCATTGTATTGGAATATACCGAGTGACCTAAAAGTCGTGCAACCCAAACATTTAAATGTAAAAATTTGAAAAAAAGAGATAGAGGGCCGAAATTTTGCACTCTTGTAGGAGTGGATTACTTGATTATTTATGCAAAATTTCAGCTATGTATCTATAGTAGTCTAATTTTGAGTAATTTTTGATTTTTAATTTCAATTTTCGTATTTGTGGCAAAACAAACTTTAAAAAATTTCAAGGGGCCAAAGTTTTCCAAAAATTCTAAAACTCGCCACAATAATGGAGGAGGATTACCAGATTAAGCAGGTAAAGTTTAACTTTCTTGTATCAATTTTTTTTTTAAAGAATTTTCCTGGTGATTGACGCATAAAAAACAAATCAAAAAATTTTAAACTGCAAAAATTTTCAAAAAATTTTGAAACATGGAACAATGATAGGGAAATGGTTACTCAATTGTGTGATTATGCAACTTTTTGTACGCATTGATAAAAAGTTGCATAACTGCTGATTGCAGGTGTTATCGAGAGAAAAATTGACGTATGAAAAGTTGCATACTCAAACAATTTTAAGGAAACTGTTGTGACAAAATTCTGCCATAAAGTGAAGTACTGTACTAAAGAGCGGATCAATAAATAGGATGAAATAAAATTTTTGAAATTTAAAAATTTACCATTAGAAATTTTTCAAAATTGATTTTTCAAACATGGAAAAATTATGATTAAAAATCAAAAATTCCTCAAAGTTAGATTATTAGAGATAGAGAGCTGAAACTTTGCATGAATAATTGAGTAACCGACTTCTGCAACTATGCCAAGATTCAACCTTGTATTTCTTTTTTCAAAATTTTTACATTTGAAGGTGTTTGTGTGACTTTTGGGTCACCTGGTAGTTATTTGTGATACAAGTGTATAAAGTAGGTGATTTTGATAAGAGTGTGAATTTTTCAGCACAAGCTAAACATATGATCATTACAAATCACACTAGTATCAATCACCTGCTATACAGGGTTATTCAATTTGACTGCAGCATTCAAAATCCCCATTTACCGCGAGTCAAAGTGAATAGTGTGTCAAAATTTATATGTTATTTTGAAACACCAATACAGCTACGCTCATCGGTAACAAATTGGACAAAACTATTAAAAAAAACTGGAGCTTTAGAACACTTTATTTGATCTAATTATGAAACAAGATTATTCAATGAAATAAATGAAACATATGCAAAACTACAAATTAGATGGGCATTACGAAAAAATATAAACACATACAAATTAAACTGAATGTTCAAAAATTCTGCCATTGGCAAACACACATATTACATAAAAATACAAACATGCAAATTAAATTAAATATTCAAAAATTCCACCGTTGACAAACACACGTAATACCCATCTAATGTAGTTTTGCATGTGTTTAATTTATTTTATTTTATTGAATAATTTTATTTCATAATTAAGTCAAATAAAGTGCTCTAAAGCTCCAGTTTTGTTCAATTTGTCACCGATGTACACCGCTGGATTTGAGTTTCAAAATAATGTATAAATTTGCACACACGATTCATTTTAACTCAAAGCAAACGAGAATTTTGATTGCTACGAATCAACGTGAATAACCCTATCACTATTTTTTGCAACACTCCTTCCCCCCCCCCCAAAAAAAAAAAAGAGAGCGTGTTGGTACACACTGTTGAAGTGAAACTTGTATCTGATTTTCATTCAATTAATCAACTGGAGTTGAACAGGCCTCTCACAATCACGGTGATTCGTTTCATGACAGTTTTTTAGTTTACTACCACACGCAAGGAAGTTTCTTTTCAAAAATGGAAAAAAAATTTATGATGATGAAAGAAGGGTGCACTGTATATAAAGACAAATGAATAAAGTAATACATCCTCTCAAGCTAGTATATAAACTAATGCATCTGCACAGGACTGTGCATAAAGTAAAAAAGATGCATAAAAACAGTTATTTGAGATGCAATAGTATAAAGTAGGCGATTTTGATTAGAGTGTGATTTTTGCAGCACAATCCTTAGGAGAGTGATGCAAATCTCACGAGTATCAATCACCTACTATATAAACATGGGTCACACTCTATTTTTTACTAGATAAATAAATATTTTTGCAAATTGGTAACATATATATAAGCGCAAACTATCCCCAAATTTCCAAGAAAACCTGGTGCCAAAGTAGGTATAGTACTGGACGGCGAACACAGATGTCTGAGATTCAAATCCTCAATGAAGAGAAATTTTTACATAAAAAAAAATAAAATAGGAAAATGACGATGCAGGCTCTGTTCAGTAGTAAGTAGTACCAATGTATAAAATGACGCATGCGCCCAAGGCGAAGTATGAGGTAAAGACCAATGTATAAAGTAAATACTTTATATATCGATCCTAAATGGTTCTAAAATTGCATGTTTTATACATCATCAATGAAGTTTATAAACAAATGTGACAAAAATTTATATTAACTATGCATAATTTTAAAATTGTCAGCTTTATATACAATCAAGGTACACATAGGCGTCTACTTTATTAATAGCTGTTGCAAAAATTGAGTTTCATTTTGTTTAGGAGAAAAAAATAATATAATAGTACATATTTCACCTCTCTGTGAAAACTTAATAGTTTTTGAGAAAAACCGGGTTGAAAATTATAATTAAATTAAAATTTGTCTCTAAGCTTAGGTCTGGTGAGGAAATACGGATGGGTGCGAAGTTGAGTGCACGAAAAGATGAAATGTTGCCTCAGATAATATGTACAATTTTAACTAATTATAATTTTGAACTTCGTTTTTTTAGGAAACCACTGAGTTTTGGTATATAGAGAAAGTAGCTGGCCTATAATTATCTTCTTTGGGTTGTTTTTCTTCCCAAATAAGGGATAGGACTAATATTTTGATACAACAAAGTTTCAAAAAATTCACAGGTTTCACACTTTGTAAGAACCAAAGGAAGGCATTGAAAGTGAATAAAAATTTAAAAAAAATAAAGATTAATTCATTTTTCATTTTCTTTCAATTTCATATTCATTCCGTGAACAACAAAATAACATTACCACTTTCACTTTATTTTTCATTACCATTTTCTCCCTCTACTTTTTTTACCATCTATCTACCCCTTCTTTTACAATTCAGGCATGAAACATTAGTAAAAATTGGGTAGCCGACACTTTTTTACAAACTGACTGAGAATGAAAAATATGGCTATCTAAAGAGTGGCAACCCACTCATCTTTCCTTCTACATGAGTAAAACGTTCAAAGCTTGATTAAAACCAATAACATGAATATATACACCCCAATACTAAATTTTATTAATTTTTGTCAATTTTTATGGTAATTAAATTGAGATTTTTGAATTTTTCCCCACTTTGGAAAGCCTTGATTCGGAAGAGGAGCTTTTTTATTTTTTACTGAAAAAATCAGTCTTTAAAGGTATGCCGTTCAACTTTTGGACACTCTTGTAATGTTCTTATCACGCAAAAATGTAAAACTAGATCGGTTTCGCATGAATAGCGCTCATTTTATAACAGATTTTTGTGTGTAAAACTTGAGAGATTTTGATTTTATGCGAGTCACTCCACTCTAATATTTTGCGGTCTCTTCAGAAGATTTTCCCGCCTTTATGATGCTTAGTGTCGACTTTTGACACCCTTCCGCTTTTTTCAACGTTCTACTATTTCCGTAATTATATGGTAAGTACCTATAGGTGAGCCATTGTTAGCTTCTATTCATCATTACAACATTACAATTTATTCTTTGTTTTCCCTAGGCATTATCATACGGGGCGATTAAGTTTTGTTAACAAATACTTTGTCATACGGTTGATTTATTGTCTAAAATAATGGTTTTGCTAACCAGCATAACGAATGAACGATTGATTCGTGATTGGATTTGCCTTTCAATTCAGTCATTAGAGTAATAAGCAAGTGCACCATTGAAAACTACTTCTCTAGACTTTTCTCGTAATGTATTTTTCTATGCCTTTATCTCATAGTGAGCGATTAGGTGAGGTGGTTGGTTTTTCTTTCAATTAATAAAAACGAATTTTTTTATGTCTATGATAATTTTTTTATAACGTTTCCCGAATGAAAAGATGTCTCCCCTAATTTTATCAATCTGAAAAAAGAGAAATGTTCATTTCCTCTTTCTGTTCAAGTTACACCCAGAGTATTGAATATATTTGGAAGACGCACGTCTGCAATGAAAAATGACACCACTTTTGAAGCTATTAGGTACTTGTTCCCTTCCTTTGATACCGAATTCGAATTCCTTTGCCCTTCATTCGGGTCCATAGGCAATAATCGGAAATTTTTTTTCAAATAATTTGATTAAATTAATGAATAAATATAATTATTAATTTAGAGATCACAATCAACATGAATTTCGTAGATAAAATGAAACTGAAAATTATTGTTCGTACCTTAGCAACGACGGATATTTCGATCATGAAAGTTGTGCCGTTTTTTGTTTCACATGCGTCTCCTATTATATTTAATACTCTGTTGGTTAGCATCACTAAGAGCCCATTAGTACAGTTACCTGGTTCTTCAATATTGTGTTAATTTATTTACATAATACATGGTCAGAAAGGCAATGTTTACGCTGGTATTTTGGGAGTGAAAATTAGCTCTTATCGTTGATGAATGTAACCTTGATGCAAATTGAATGCCCCTTCATGTAAAAACATGAAACATCTTTTTATATGGGGGTACATTCAGTTTACATCAAAGTAGAGCTTACTTTTTCTGAAAGAAACATTAAATCTGTCACCATGAGGAGGAGGTTGATATTTTGTTCCATTTTTTGTAATTTTTATACAAGACTCATCATTTGATAGAATTTTAACGTTTTATCGCTTTCTGATCATTAATTATATAAAATATCTTTCTCAACAAGATACAAAAGTGAGTTTACATGACTTTGGGAACTGCTCACTTACTTCGCTCATTTTGCCAACTTCCTCACATGTAAATGCTCATTTCTGAGCCTTGGTGTGTAATATACTGTTCATAACTTCAACAATCTAATCTGAAAGTAAAAAATTTGTAGGTATGGCTAAAACTGATACTTATTCTTTACTTTGATTCTATTCAACTGGTGTAAGCAACTGGTTAGCAATACCATTAGGACTTATCACACTGGTATATTAATTTTAGGGCTGGTTTCTCAATCCCCCGTTAAGAAATTTAATTATCAGATACTGGTAAAAACCTATTTAATTCTTAGTTCCATCTGCCAGTTGAACTAACTATAAGATGTTAATAACTTAGGATTAAAAAATCAGCCCTTAGACATTAATATATATGAAGGTTCCTGCAAATTGATTGGAACTTATCTAAATAAATAAATAGGTAGGTACCTAAATAAATAAATACATACGTTTCAGGTGAAAAAAAAAACAGCAACTTCAGTGCTATTGAAGCCATTCTGGAAGAATTAGATCTACCAGTGTTACCATCGTTAATAGACAACCACGAACATACACCCGAAAGTTTTTCGTGGGTCAACACGGTTGTGTTCAGTAAAAGAGTACTTAATGAAGATTTTTTCGTCAGCTTCAGCATATCCTCTGATCCTAAGAATCGTACCATTAACAAAATACACATAAGTAAACCCAGTGGTATTTCGTCATTATCGATGTAATTTACTCGTTATCAATTTTTCATGACCGTACCTATTATAAAAAATATGATGCCTTCAATGAATTCCATTTTTTTTCTTGCCAACAGGCATCGATATGATGAAAAAATTCTGAGGCTGCAATTGAAGAATTATATTAGCAACAGCGTAGACGAAACTTCACCAGTTCCCGATCTCGAAAATTTAAATTCTATGAACATATCTGATAAATATACGGAAGCGTTTATTGATTATGTGACGGGCACGAGCCAGTATGTGGCCAGAATTTCAGGTTTCGACTGGGTCAACGTTGATAATGAGAAGTTTAATGAAACATTAAATGATTTATTATATTTCCACGTAATGGTTGATGAGGTAAAGAGTAAAGAAATTAGAATAATTTGGTAACCCAACCACAAAGGGGGGAAGTTTGAAGATTGAAGGACATCCATTAGTAGTTAGGGATGTAAGTTCAGGACATTCTTAACTACTACACTGTCAAACAACAGGAAAATAAAAAGATCTGACAAACACCAGAAAGTGAACCCATTAATTTAGTCATAAAAGGAACAGAAACAAAAAATCAGTAAAAGATCAGAAAAAAAATCAAAAAATTAGTTTTAAGTTAAAAAAAAAATCAAAAAATGAGTTTTGAGTTAAAAAAATATATTCTATAATGTACGTTCAGGACACCCATCAGTCAAACAATAGAAAGTGAGCACAAAGATCAGTAAAATAACAGCAACTAAAAAATATCAGTCAAACAACAATAGAAAGATTAGACAGACAACAGCAACTAAAAAAAGATCAGAAAAGAACAGAAAATGAACACATTAATTTTATCAGAAAAACTAATAGGAAAATTGAGTGATGCAAAACATCCTTTGACAAAACCTCCTTCGATACCTATCTTTTATTATTATTTTTTCTGTACCGAAGGAGGATTCTTGGGATTTTTTTCTTTTTTTTAATTCCTACTCTTAACCAATGCCGCAACACTCAATACTTTGGCCAGGGTATTGAACATTGCTGCACTGATATAGTAGGAATCATCTGCGGTTATCTTTTGAATAATAAAAACCACCGATTCTAGTCTTGTTCTCTTTTTGATAATAATACTGAGAACAGACTAGGTTTGTTGGCAAGGTGCACTCGCCTACAGGTACCTTCTATTGGGAAGCAGCTCTGTAGCACTCTTTCCATCCTTTTAAACGAACCGACTGGGATTTGAACCACAGACTCATGGATTTGCAAAGCAATAGCTTTACCCATTAAGCTAACCAGTTGGTACTCGTACTTGTCTTTGATGTTGATGAATAAATTGGTTACCGGTGTAAGAGCAAAGTTCATTCATGAAAAAAAAATTATTGATAAATTTAATTAACTGCTTCAACACAAGATCAAAGTCCACCCATGTTAAGATAAGAAAAAACAGACAAAAAAAGAAAGATGCCAGCTAAAAATCCTGTATATATATATTCTATAATAAAGATGAAGATGACAAATGATAATAAAATGGCAACTTTGGAATTTGCCCAAATCCTAGAATTATTTTAAGAGGGATAAAAATGGAAAAATATCCACCACTATTCAATGAATTATTGAAAGTACTTTTTACTCTCCAACATGCGTCATTGTAGGGCATATCGTCTTCAAAAGAAACTAACCCCTTCATAGCAACAGCAACACCAGGGTGATCAACAGAATCAGTTTCATTTCCACCAATATTATAACTAATTTTACTAAAGAGGTGTAAAATCCCGTTTTTTACAAAGTAAACTTTTTTTGTATCAATAGTATTCAAAATAGACCCTCCATCTTTTTTTTTAGAAGTTAATTTTTCATTAATAATTAAATAACTTCTATGCAAACAAGTCTTTATATTGTCATTATAAAAAGCTATAGGGATTATAACACCTTGTTGATTTACATCAATTGATGTTGGTGGTCTGTAATCAACATAATCTTCTCTTTCAATAATATTTGTATCCATTATTTATTATAGAAAAATAAATAAAATAAAAATCTAGTTACCTATTGCAACAAACCCAATGAGTTCCTGATCCAGTAGAGTCATCCAAATTAATTATCATGCTTTCATTTTTTTGTATTTTATCTGGTAGTTGATCTTTCATATAAACACCTCTAAAATGAGGTATTTATAAATCTTTTCCATATTTTATTAATTCCATATCTGATAAAGGTTTAATTGGTATGTTGCAAAAAATATATTTCTTTGCCTGTTTTTTTTTTTTTTTTTTTTTTTTTTTTTTTTTTTAGGATCTTGGCCCTTTACCCCAAATATTTTTTTCAAAACATTTTCCCAGTTTCTTTTTTACAAAACCTTCGCCCCAAATTTTTTTTTTCTTGCTTCAACAGGGTTAGCATAAAAACCTTTTCCCAGTTTCTTTTCAGCTTGTTGACCATTTTTATGGTAATTTATAAAGTCTATGATTTTACTGTTTAACCCATAAGCTAAATTTTCTATTTCTGTTTTATTACTTTTTATTCGCTCTTCAACCAATTTATCATTTGCTTTTTTATTATTATAAACATTGTATAAACTGGTCGCCACACTAGCTACAACTGGTGCAGCTGCAATTAATGCTGGAAAAGCTAGTAAAAATCCTCCTGTTTTATTATTTTGATTTATGTATTGTAATTGAGGATTCTTCAATTGTAACTTAATGGGTTTTCTTAGTTTGACCCCTTTTTTTATTTGTTTTATTTGATATTTTGACAGAGGCAAATACATATCATTCATTACACTATTCTTTGTTCGAATTAACTTTTCAGGATCTAAATGAAGAGTAACAGGTTTCTTTAATTGTATCCCTTCTAATATCAATTTTTGATATTTTTCATCTAAATTAACGGGATATTTTATGCCTGCTCTCAACCATCTTTTTAACTTCAGAGCATTTGTTGTAACATATGCTGCAACTTTTTTACCTAAACTCGAATCATCTGCAATCGCATATTTCCAGGCATCTTCTTGTAACTTATAGTCAACCTCATGTCACTTGTCAAGATCTTTTGACCTCGCATAAGCTATATGAAGCTTCATTGCAGCCTCATCTAGCTTACTGATTGGTTTTACACCCTTAGCCAGATTAAGATCAACTGTAGTTCCTGATCCAAAGCTATTATTTACAGGGAAAATTATTAATCAAAGAATTGATAATACCACATTCACTCTTAGGTTTCAGAAATTGTTGTAAAGTGTAATCACTACTCATGGGTTTTGGAAATTGTTGTAAAGTATTATACTTCAGTTTTATTCTGTAATCACTACTCATTATTTATTATATTCAAAAATAAAATTTCATTTTTTTGTTTAGTTATAGTATCTTGATATCCACGTTCAAAATGTTTAACAATTATGTCATTGCATTTTAAATAAAATTCCAGTGATATCTAGAAAGCTAAATCTAAAATGAGTTCTTTGCATACATATTTACCTGAAATTTGTTTACTTTTATCATCTCTATTACCTTGATTTATCTCATATAAAGAACCGCATTTGGAATTCCAACCCCCGTCTTTTATTACTTTTAATAATTAAAAACGGTAATTCTCTAATTGATCTTTCATTTCATCATTTTGATAACCTAGTTCTGATATTTTTAGCATCAACTTTTTTATCGCGTTCATCTTAACGTTTAATTAACTCATCAATCGTATCATCCCTTTGCTTAATAATATCTTGATATTTGCGTTCAAAATGCTTAACAATTATTTTATTACACTTTAAATAAAATTCCGACTAGAGATGTGTCGGTTGACCGAGAACTAATTCATTTGAACTAATCTTTTGAACATGGTTGCCAGGTTTCAAATATGAAAAGTCCGTACTCTGTCATATTTCTACATTTTTCAACGGCCAAAAAATCTGTACAAATCCGTACAGTGTTGCAAACTCGTTTTGAAAGAAAAAGTACCTTCTTCTTTTCTTTTTTTTTATGTTTTGAGACTTTTGAGGGATAATATTTCAAGTATTCGCCTTTTTTTCTGAATTTGCAAAAATGATAAAAAAAATAGCTATTCCTAGTTTACCAGGAGAATTTTATAAGTTGAAATGTAGAAATACATCGAATAAATAGGTTAAAATTAAGGCTGTTTGTCATTAACGTCATTATAGTCTTTCAATATCTGAGTTTAGCATTTCATTTCTCATAAAATGAGGAAAAAAACTAGGGTATGATCTTAACTGTAGCTCCAGGCGTGTTTATGGCTGATTCTAGCTCAATGATATAGCAGCTTCATTCATAAACCGGTTGACTTGAAAGAATTCCTATTACTCAAATTCAATCTAGATTCTAGTCACTCCTGTGATCCTGTTATTGTGTATATATATTTGAATTTTTTTTTCTATTAATTTTTGTTGACTTTTGGGCTTTGGCTTCTCTTATCTGTTTTATCTCTTCTCCGATATTCTTGACATTATAAATATATACTCTCGATGGCAAAAGCCAACAAACATTGAAAATTTTACTTTTTTTTTCATCAGCAATCAGGGCAACTAAACTGTGTGATGAAAAAAACGCTTAATTATAATTTATATTGTATTTTTGCTCAAAAATACGTACTAGTGGCAAGAAATCCGTGTGAATCCGTACCCTCTTACAATATCTGTACAAAATCCGTACGCAGATTTTCATACCTTGAAAAATCCGTACCTCTGGCAACCCTGCTTTTGAAAGACCTAAATGAACGAGATCGAAAGATGAGGATGAACTAGTTCATTTTGAACTAAAAGATATTATCAAATCAAAGTTATATTGTATAGACCTACAAGCTAGTTCACTCTTATACGTCACAGCATTGTTGTTATTCACTGGATGAGTGGAATTTCTTATCAATTAACAAAAACCGAAAGGAAATAGTAAGCGTTATTGGGGAATGAAAGTGCTTTCTATATCTGAAAGTAACTATAGAAAATGTATACGAATTGCTCTCCATATGAAATAATACATACTCAAAGGTTTGATTCATGCAGCTCATTTCATTCATTTTGAACTAGTTCATTCAAAAGACCGAGACCTGTTGAACTAAATCCCCCAAATGAACTAAAACGCACATCTCTAATTCCGACCACGACACTAAACCAAGAACCTGTAATTTTTTGATTTTCTTTCACTCATATTTCTTTTCCCTCATGATAATTATTGGTGTTGGGTGACGTAGTGTTACCCAACCAATCAGTCAAAATAATATTGCCGTCTAAAATTTCGTTTTTAAAAGTTCTTGATTGTAAAATTTGCCTAAAATCTTTTCCCCAACTTCATCTTTGATAGAATAAGTTATCGGATTTGTATAAAATATCTGATCATTATAAATATTTTTATATTCATTACCAAAAACTTTTTTGTATGCATAAATTCTCTCTCGATCTCTTGCTTCAGATTTAGGTGACTGAACTGTTTTGCAATTTGGTTTATTTATTTTCATCAAAATTTCTTCCTCGTTGTCTTTAGTAACTTCAATAGGCCTCATTCCAATAGTTCTACGAATATCTTGTGTATTGTATTCCTTTACAATTTTTTGTAATATCATACCATTTAAAGTTATTTCGAACTTCAAAATAAATTTTTAATTTTTGATTTAGTGTTCTGTTATTGTATAATCGATAGCTGTTGTCTTATATTTTTTTTACAAATCTAGATTTATCTTCAGTAATAACTATTAAGGGATCATCATTATTTGTTGATTTACCTAATAATTCTTCTTCTTCTTGGGGTGTTGATTTACCAAATAATTTTTCTTTCAAATGTTTAAAGGCTTTGCGTACCATCTAATATAGTCTCTAGGTTTTACAGCATTTACACATTTCACAACAGGTGTGAGGATGTACTTGTAGTTATGTGTTTCTATCACAGGTTCAAGAGTATTAGTTTTTGACTTTTGTCTACACCGTTCAGTCTAAGATTTCAACTTATCTTGACCATTCTTATAGTCATTTGTTTCTCTCGCTGGTTCTCTTGCTGGTTCTTTACCATTACCTTTAACGACATTATTTCTATAAATATTTTCCAACTCTTTTTTCTTAATCCTTGAACATCCTTTGATGTTCATACTTTTCAACAATTGATAAAGGTCATTCCTTTTTAATTTATTTGTTTCCATTTTATTATAGAATATATTTTTTTTAACTCAAAACTCATTTTTGATTTTTTTTTCCTTCATTACAAGAGGTGGGCCATTCGGTGTAGCCCACTTCATTAAAAGTACTTTTAAGTTTTATCCGAAACCCTGATCTTTTACTGATCATTTTTACAAATGTCCTATAAGTTCAAACTTCGGTCGGTCCCGATTAAAAAGTTAGCAAGAGTTCTACAGAGCTGCTTCCCTATTTATAGAAGGTACCTGTACGGCGTATGCACCTTGCCAACCAACCTAGTCTGTTCTCATTATTATTATCAAAAAGAGAACAAGACTAGAATCGGTGGTTTAATTACTCAAAAGATAACCGCAGACGATTCCTACTATATCAGTGCAGCAATGTTCAATATCATGGCCAAGTATTGAGTGTTGCGGCATTGGTTAAGAGTAGGAATTTAAAAAAAAAAAACAAGAAACTTCCTTCGGTACAGAAAAAATAACAATAAAAGATAGGTACCGAAGAAGGTTTTGTCAAAGGGTGTTTTGCATCACTCAATTTTCCTATTCCCTTTTCTGATAAAATTAATGTGTTCATTTTCTGTTTTGATCTTTTTAATGTGATAACATTTTTATTTTCTATATGGGATCTGTTTTCAAATTTGATGTTTCTTTATTTTCCTATTTTTTCTCACACATCGATAAAATATCTATATTGGTTTACATGCATTTTCCATTTAACATCGAAAAATATAGATTTTTTTATATATCGAATTTTTATAAACCAGATCGATATTTATTTACATGTATTTCCCATTTAACATCGAAATCAAATTTTTATCAATATATTAAGTAGCTAAAATATTTACTGGAATTTTTCTAAGGTTTATCAGTGAATGAGAATGAGTGAATAGTGATTTGAATTATTTTTAATATTCATGATTTTAACGTGTACCTAGTTGTTTTTTTGGTAATGTTTTCAAATTACAAAATTGTAAGTATTCATCTTTATATTCATTTGAATTTCAATAAGTATAATCTGAAATAATATGTTTATTATGTTATCAATCTTTGCAGTATCCAGAGGTTTTCTATGTTTCATCTACAAATTTGGTACAGTAACTAACTTAATTTATCTTCCTAAATATAACGCCAACGAATTTCGCAAATGAATTCATCCATCAATGCATTCTTGATTTGCCGATGAATTATATCATTAAATTGAAGGAAAGTCAATCGGTGAATTAAGTAGAATAGAATCTATTGACTGATTCTACTCAATTTACGGATGAATTATTTCACTATAAATTAAAGGAAATTCGGTCGGTGAATCGAGTAGAATCCATCGATGAATTCTACTCGATTTACCAATCGACTTTCCTATAAGTACCTAACTTGATGAAATACAACATAGATTTTCCATAGATTTCCCATGAAATATCAAAATATCGACATTTTATCAATACATATATTGAAATAGTAGCCGTTAATTATCCCACTATCATTTAAAGTCAAATAATATGAAAATGTTATCACATTAATTGTAATCAGCTTCAGCCACTGATACTGTTTTTTTAGTTGCTTTTGTCTGTCTGATCTTTTTATATATTTTCCTGTTGTTTTGACTGATCTTTTGTTTCTGTTCCTTTTCTGATTAAATTAATGTGTTCATTTTCTGTTGTCTGTCGGATCTTTTTATTTTCCTGTTGTTTGGCTGATCTTTTTTATTCTCAGATCTTTTTTATTTTCCTGTTGTTTGACGGTTTAGAAGTTAGGAATGTCCTGAACTTACATCCCGAACTACTTCCATTCAATTAAAATTCTAGATCCAAGAATTTTTCCCTAAAGCTACTATAGATACGTTCGATATGGAAAAAGTGTAGAACTTAGAGCACTTATTAGTAACGTGGAGATATCCTTTCTTAAAGAGACTAATCAATTTTCTACGGTAGAACTTAGGAAAAGAAAACTCCTATTTTCCCAAGTGCCGAATTTTCTGACCTGATTCGGTGACTACCGTTTTGTTAGAAGGTTCTTTTCTGAAGATACAATCGTATTTACATCACATAGCCTTCTTATCAAGGACATACTGAACGAGTTTTTTAAGGTGGAAAAGTTTAAAATTGCCAACTGAAACTTTTAAAATTATTAGTTCGAATTTTTTTAAACTAAAACATCGACTATAAAATTAAGTTGGTTCGATTTTGCCAAATTCTAAACCATTGGCGCAATTTTTCCAAGTGGCCAAAAGTAGTTTTTTTTCGGGGGGAAAACTCTCCACAAATTTATAAGGGAAGCTCCCCATACCCGTCTCAACCTTAGCTACATGCTTTAGCTAAAAAGTTATTTCAATTAAATTATTTTAGGCTGATTATTTGGGATACTTAAATCAATTTTTTGAATTTTTTTATTTTACAAAACTTACACAGAATTAAAATCGTATGATTCTACTAAGAACAAACTTATGGTAACCAAACTTGTACAGAACTTCAAGGGTAGAACAATTTTTTCATATTGAGCGCAGCTTATATATTGAACAATTAAATTTTTTTATTTTAGCTTAGCCTACCTGCGTTTGATGAAATTTTCAATTTAAAAAAAAAAAATGAACTTCAGTGCCGATTTTAAGCAAGCAAACTGAATCATTCAATTTGGTGCACATTCCAGTTTTTGTGGGATGGTAACATTCGTTGTTTTGTTATTTCGTGAAAACAACAAAATTCATTTTTTTGTTAGTGTGCATGCGTTGAATCCAAATGCACACGCACACTAACAAATTTTTCTTACTTCTCTCTTTCCTTTTATTCTGGTACCAAAATTTACACTGAAGCTCATACCAGAACTTTCCCTGAGATTTGCAACGAAACTCGCACCAAGATTCGTGTAGGCTGCTATCACCTTTCAGTTTTTATCCCTGTGGTGAATATAAAAATGTGTACCACATTAGAAAACAAATTATTACTGTTATATACTTCTGGAAGAAACTTTTACCCTGATGCATTTGGTACATCCTACCCCTCCAATTCGTAATGGTCCCAGTTTTGAGCTCGTGAAAAATCTTGAGAGTGCGCGCTCAAAAAACACGGAATAGACAATTGAGTGAAGAAAAAGGTTTTCAAAGAACGAATTAAAAGAATTATTAGCCTAAGAACTCGATATTTATGAACTAAAAAGTATTTTTAATAACTTGAGAGTATTCAGCGTGTACAGCGCATGTGCAATGAACTCATCGCTGGTCCTTTCTTAGCCCATTTTGGGAAGAAAACTACATACACTCGGCGCCAAGTAAGTTGAGCTTTGATATTCCAAGTACACTAATGTGACATTGTTTCTCATTGACCACTCAACATTTTACTAATTTTCACCGTCCATTAAACATTTGTATGTCATATTGCCTATCTACTTCAGAGCTCACCTTATTTGACGCGGAGTATAGTTTTACCAATATATCCAGATACGATCAAGAGAAAGATTAACCTTTGTTTTATGTAGGTATACGGTTTCCTAAACAAAATATTTTAGTAATATTTGGGCTATTTTTGAAAATAAAGGAATTCAGTGAGTGAGTATGTTCGATTCCTGTTCATTTTCACGAATCAAAAAATCACGACATCCATTTTCGCGGCAAGAAAATTTCTTGAAAATCAAATTTTCCGACATCTATTTTCACGCAATCTATTAATCACAAAAAATTATAAGTAAGTATACGAAAAATTAAAAACAAAATAAAAATAAAAATAACCAACTCGCCTACCAACCACAAAAAAATTGTGAAAATGGACATCGTGAAATTTTATTCTCAGGAAATATTATTGGGGTGTTGTTATTTCAACCAGCTTAGGTGAGGAGTTGCTTGGATCTGTACTGAATATGTACGAGATTGCTCGTACTCCCTGGGTATTCCTTTATTTTTCGATGTTATCATTATAGTGAAGAAAAATCTACAAAAATTTAGCAAAGCTGAAACTACAAAATAAAAAGTCAGCTTTTCATTTCTTTTTTAATATTGATACTTTATAATATTCACAATGTTTTTGTACAATGATTTCATTCTTGACTTGAAGAAAAATTGTATCAGTTTTGATGAAAATGATAAAAATACTGAATGTGTTATTGAAAGTGAAGAAAGTTCTGAAAAATTTTCACAAAACCTGAAAGAAGCCGGCATTTCATTTTCAATCCGTTCATCTAATTCTAAAAGTACGTCAATGAATTCTGAAAAGGTATCTTCTTACCTACTCAATTAACTTCAGACCTGTCACACACATCAACTAAGCTACGAGTTGGATAGGTACTTGGGCTATTTTAAATATGACGAAGTTTTTTTGGACACCACAAGCTAATATTGTCTTTATAAAATATTCAACTTAAATTCGACATTACATCAATAATCTACAAAATAAATTAGGGTACTTAATTTTTTGGTAAATGTAAATTGAAAAGTGAAAAATTCTCACTCCCCAGTCACCATTAACTCTAATGATAAAAAAATCTGATAATTGAGACTTGTATTTTTATACCACTTTGCATGATTCACTGAACTTCACCCAAGCTGGTAGAAATAACAAAACCCATATTATTGTCGTGAAAATGGCAGTCGTGATTTTTGATTTGTAAAAATAGGTGGTTATCGGGTATGCCTATTATTAGATTTTCACGTAAAGGCTAATACATTTTGGAATTAAATGTATTTTAACCACGTATCGTTGGTTGGAGGAATTATGAGGGCTATGCTTAGCCCCAGGATAATTGTTCAGCCTTACACGAAAATTTTTCAAAATTGAAGATTATTATGTAAAAATATTTTATGATTTTTGTTGAAAAGAGATTCAGCATTCTCCGCAGAAATATCGTCTAGTTCTATCTATGTATTACTAATAATAAATTTCAGTCGCTGTTTTTCGGGCCATCATTTCCCCATAAAAAATATACAGAGTTAGTTAGGTTTCGACGCAGCCCAGAAAAATTCTATTAGCTACACGCAAGTATGACGCGCGAAGCTTATCTCAATATTTAGTCAGATTTCGACGCAGCACAATATATAAACCTGTTACTTCATAAAATTCGGTAAGAACATTGAGACTAAGACAAGAACCAGACCTATTAATTTTGGTGCAGATCGGCCAGATGGTACTTGCTACCAGTACCTATTTTTTTTTTTTATTCAGGCTCTAAAAAACGCCTAATTCTAAACCAATAACTACAATAGGAACAAATATTTACTGTAATCTATTTTAACGTCTTACCAATGACTTATTAAAAAAGTTGAATAAAAGCGAGAAGTAGAGATACACCATACGGCCAGAAATAGAATGGGTAGCGATAATGGTCTTCGCCTATTTCTAATCAATTTCATATGACAGTACGAAGAGAAATTAATTACTCACTTAAAACTGTAATTTTCCTTTGCAATGCTGCCTCGAAATCTGACTAAGTACAGAAATGTGCAAGTCGATTCGTATTTGTATGCAGCTAATGGAATTTTTCTATACTGTGTCGAAACCTGAATAACCCTGTATATTATACAATATGAATACCTACATGTATTAAATGAAACTAAAAATTTTGGTTTGTTATGAAAGCTATTAGGTTCATGATAATCTATTCTCATCCTCAATACGATAGGCATATTTGTTGGAAGTTTGAGAAAAATATGGATGAAAGAATGAAACGCCTGAGAATTTTTCAACATAAGAACGCTGTCGCCTCCTGCCTTTAAAATACTCCTAAAAAGAAACAAAAAGTTTCTCTATAAATTGAGATATCACTCACAAACATTAGATACAGCCTACCTTCGAAATTAACGTAACTAACTAGAATACTAAGAGAAAGATAAATAATTAGGCCTAGTTGTGTTAGTTAGGCTAGGTATACAACGTAGACCATGGTATGACTAATTTCTTTTTATTCAGTTGATTATTCCTACATTTTCTGTCTTACTTACATGTCCCAAAATTATCAACAATAGGCCTAAATTTTTAGCGAATATATTTGTGCATTATGTTAATATTTTTTAATATAATTGCATGTAAGTGTACTTCTAAAACATAATATTTTACAGTACATCGATTTTTACTATGCAAACGAATCGGTTTTACCAACATACATCACTATCGATGAATTCCAAACTATGATAGACGATGTTTCAGCATCTGAAAACAGCAGTTCAATAGTTAGTATGATACATTTTGTACAAAAAGGTTTTGGCTGAAAAATAAAGACCTCTTGATTTTTATTTCTAATTTTCACGTCAATATTTTTCAGATAGACTGGAAAAATTATTTTCAGCTAATGTTCGCAACTAGTGATACTAATATAACGCTGGATTTTGATTCTACTGATTCAGAAATCTTAATATCAGATATTCAATATTTGACGATGATATTCGATTTGTTAACTAAAACGTCACCAGATATAATTGGTACTTAGCTACGTATACTTAACTAACTGACTTGAATTTTTAACTCTAAGAACAAAAGTTATAAATACCTTTTTTTTTTCAGAATTTTATTTGTGGCTGAAGGTCCTTACAAACGTTGCTCCATATACAAATAAAGAATTGAGTAAATTTAACAAAGATTTTCTCCATTCTCTTACCGATAATGAAGAAAGACCCAGGTACTTTGAAGTATTTCTCTGCCGAAAGAGTAAAGGCCCATATAAGGATTATAATTATTTCAATAAATACTTTATACTGAACTATGTGTCAGAGAACTAATTAAGAAGAGACGAAATTGAACATTTATGTTGAATAGGTACATTGTACTATTCAACATTTGAATAAAAGACCCAATTTTAAGATAATGAGGCCTGAGGCCCTTCAAAATTTTTTTAAAACTAATCTTCACCCAAATCTGATACAAATGGAAGACACATAAAAGAATTTCACTGAAGCTAAATTTACCAAAATCATATAATACTGTAAACCTTACTAATTGTGATTCCTTTGGGACTGGTTAAGTTAATCATAATAAGTATGGGGGATGAAAAAAAAAAAATTGAATTTGGCTATTTTGAGCTCTTAAGGGGCAAATTTTCTTAAACTTCATCAGAATATTTTACTCCCCTCTTACCAATTTTTCCCAATTTCTTTTTGCCCATTTTTGCGCTCTCCGAGGGTTTGTGCCCTAAAAATTTTCTTAATGCGATCATAAAGCAAAGATGGCGCTGCAAAACATTTATAAAAAATTGACTTCATCTGAGCCCACTGAAAAGAGAATAAGAATTCCAACGAAAACCTTTCCTGTAGGTTCCTACTGAAATAATGGGTGAAAACCATTGGTGAGATAAGATTATTTTTCTAGGAGTGAGAGGGTGGAAAAGCCGCCTTCCAGAAAAAATTTGAAAAATTTTTATACAGAAATTCTCCTTTCTGGAAAACTTTAGAGGGTCTGGCTGGACGACTTAGCTCACCCTAGCTCCTCCCCATAGTTCTGTCCATGGTGAAAACGGTATTGGCGAGTTGGAAATAGAAAAAACAAGCACTGAATTTAAGGTCTAACTATGGAAAATGTTCTTCTCCAGAAACTTGTACTGTGCTGGTATCGTAGACGAGATGCTTGGATTGGCGACTGCATATTCTGTTGCAAATGATCATTTCATGAAAGAGAAAATTGAAAAGGTATGAAATTTAATATTAAAATTCTTTCTTGAAAACGTTTCCTGAAAATGGTGAGGCCTATAAGCCTAAAACGTGTGGGGAGATTACCTTTGTAATTTTACAACCAAATTAATCACCTCTAGATTTTTATTAAATCATCTTGTAGGTTAACTGGGCACTATTTCCTTCAAAAGTTGATGAAACTTTTCAGGAACATTATCATGTTGTCTCTACATTAGTTACCTATATATATATATATATATATATATATATATCTATACCTACTTTAGCTAAGACAAATTAGGAAACAGTGGCCTGTTTAGCTTCGATATGTTTTAGTTGAAGATTTAAGATAATGTATAACAAGTAATTTTTCAATATTTCACAGATTGCGATAATGGTGGATGACATTCAATCGGCGTTTACCGAAAATATCAAGAATGTCTCATGGATCGATGATGAAACAAAAAATGTGACAGTGAGAAAGATAAATGCAATGAAAAAGTACATTGGTTTTCCAAAATGGCTGAACACAAAAGAAGGACTGGATGATTACTACAGCGGTGTAATTATCTGTTTGTAAATAAGAAAAATACCCGAAGGGAAATTATCAAAACGAAACTCTTTACGTAGTTTACGTTTATTTTTTTAGCTTACGATTACTAAAGACAATTTTCTCGATAACATTTTGAATAAAATTCAAACGACACATTTGGAAATGTTGGAACAATACAGAATGCTGAATGATTTCGATCAAGAAATGTTCGTACATCTAACCCTAATACCATACATTTTATCTTCACTTTTTTCTCCAGAAAAGTTTGTACAACAAGTTTTATCATTGCAGATGGATATCCAATCCGATGGAGGTTAATGCTTTTAATTACTTGGAAGGAAATACCATTAGTAAGACTTTGTCAAAACATCGGCCATTATACCTCCCTAGGTACCATGCGTACCAACGCTAATTATTTACTGAAATTTCTTATTATTTTTTCTCATTCAATTTCAGCAATACCAGCCGGTATTTTACAGTTTCCTTTTTGTGGTCAAGGACTGGAGTAAGTAAATTTTTTTATAATCAGTAAAATTGAGGATAAAGTTAGTTCCCTCTTTGATTATACATATATCAAATTTTCCTCTACGTTAATGGTAAATATTTTAGGTTATCTATTAGTTCATTCATTTCAGAATTTTTATTGGACAAAATTGGTGCCTCAGTTTTTTCTTCATGAATGAGTGATGTGTGAGTGGAGAGAAGATAAATAAAATATCCGTATACTAAAAGTCTCACACTTCCCCTCATTTGCTAAGAACCGCATCAAAGAGAAAAATGAAAACACGAAATTAGTTTTTTTCGTTTATTTCTGTTAATAGGTCTGTTAATTTTATCAGAAAAGAATTTAAATTTGAGTAAAAAAAACAAAAAAACTCAAAATTCGATTTTTCTAGGTACTTATATTAAAAATATATATATATAATCCGCCTAATAGCATCGAATGAATAGAAAATAATACTTATCAATGACTTTTATTTAAAATTTTTATACTATTCTTTTGCAACGTAACCAAGCCTACTGGAAAGTCAATGCTACAAAACTAAGTAATTTTAGTTAAGTACCGTCTTAGAATTTTCGTTGAACATTAAGTTTGACAAAAAAACCTTTTTCTAATAAACAGTGTGTGAAACAGTTTTTATGAACCAATTTTAATAAGTATGCAATGAATAGCTATGTTCGTTATGAGAAAAAATGTGGAACATACTTTTTAATAACAGTTTGTTCTATTCAGATAAGAGTCAGAAACTTTTAATCACATATTACTTTTTGAATTTTGATGACAGGCTTTTTTGTTTCGAAAAGTGTGGAACTAGTTTTCTAAAGAGGCTTTTTTAAAACCACAAGGGGTTGAACTGAGTTCCTACTCCTAACGGACCTTTGTCGAAATTTTGTAAAACTTTAGGACTTTTTTGACATAATGAACGTACGTAGCTAATATTGCCTAAGACATAATTTAGGTAACGTACATATTTTGGTTTTGTTTTTTTTTTTTGTTTTTCATTCAGAAGAAGGGAAGTGGTCATTAATTTCCAATATTTACCACGATTCTAATCGAGAGGATCAAGAGGGTGCGCTTACATCCACTGGTTTTTTCCTTTTTAGCTATACAGACACTGCAGAGCTCTTGATTGCAGTTTTTTTATTTTTTAAAAAGATTTTTCTGTTGTTTGTTTTGATTTCTACGCCCTTGGAAGAATTCAAAGGCGCCCATACTGATTTCAGTTGATACTTTCAAAACATTATTTTAAAAGTTTATACACATTCATTTAAGGAAAGAAGAACTTGGACCAAATGTTAAGGAAGAGACGTCCATTACTATCACTCGGCCATGATAAATCATACGTCACTTCAATGGTGTCAGCGTAGCATGGGAGTTATGTACTCCCCACCCCTCCCACAACGAATATCGTTCAGGCGCTGCGTAGAATGGGAACGTAATCGAATCCCAACAAATAATATTTTAAAAAATACAGCCTAACTTATATAAAGTCATTTCATATTTTTTATGTAAATGGGGTTAGTCCGGGATAATGGTCAATCATTCAAAACCAAAATGGCGATACAAGCCTCAAATTTGAAGAACCTTGGTCATTGAATTCTGCCTGTATATCCCACTTGCAACAATACAAAACAACTTTTCAACTCTGGGTAATGCGGCTCCTAACTTTTCGAGGCTGAAACTTGGTTCAACAAAAATAATTACGCAGGCCTACTTTTCCTAACAGATGTTTTAATGAGAAAGCAGCAATATTTAATTGATTTTATTTAACTGTAGTAGGTAATTGAATCGAGGGAAAAATATTCTCACGTAACTTTGGAAAGAATCTCTGTTGGTTGCCTACATTTGCCCCTTGTACCATTACGAGTAAACTTATGGTTAAGTGTTTGCAGTAGCTGTGGTGGTGATAGGCCACCATCTGTGCACTCACATATAGTGTTTGTGTTTAACATCCAGAGACAGTAAAATATTATCGTTAGCACACACCTTTTCTCTTGCTCTGCCTGACAACAAATGTGGTAACTATAGTGATGTTTCATTCAGCACTGAGTTGACTCACAAGAGTCGATTCCACTTGTAAGTCAACTGAACTAACTCTGATATTGTTTGGGAGTTGCTTCTTGCAAGTTTCGAGTTGTGAGTCGCGAGTCAAGAACCTATACTTCATTCATTCCATTTTTCCTTATTTGTTTTTTTAGTTCTTCGTTTCTGTCCTTCATTCATTTTGTTTTTTGACTCTTTCATCTTACTTCTTTTCAAATTCTCAGTTCTCGGTCTTCTTAGTTCTTATGAAATATGAATGGATACAAGAAAGTCGAAGAAAGGTGCCAACAGGTTTTGGGTATAAAGTTGGGTTTGATAATAAAATAATTAAAGAAAGCAATAAAAGTGGAAGACGATGCATTTAATCAATAGATAGGGAAAAAAACATATATGACAATAGATAGGTATTTTTTGTACACTATACTAGGTATAGGCAGTAATAGGTTCAGCTATATAAAGGAAGAAATTTTTGAAGGTGTTTTATTTTCCAATTATATAATACTATCCGCCAAAAAAAATAAAAACTGAGAGGCAAAGACTCGTAGGAATATAATTTGTATCATGACGTCATGAATCAAATGAGTCTAGAGAGTTGACTCATTGAACTGACTCTCACTTGTGAATAACTCTTGAAGAGTTGACTCTCATGGATGAGTCAAATTTCCCATCTCTAAGCGACTGCCTCAGCCCGGTCACTTGCCTGTCTACATTATTTTGACAGGCAAGTGTCCTTTGCACCCGCCAGGCGCGCTAGACTCGTAGGCTACACCCACAATAGTAACCACCTTTGTAACTCACGCAGTTATGGCGTGGATGAAGCAGAGCATACGTTGTGAGAGTGAAAATGTTTCGTATCCTCAGCCAAAGTTAAGATTTTGTCTTTTGAGGGCATAGGAGTTTAAAACAATATTACAACGATGAAAAAAATATGAATGAATGAAAAAAAAGACAGAAATATACCTGCTGGAACTAACCTATAGTACCTACATATCGTTCAGCGTAATATGGACTATTTTCTGGAGACCACGTCGACATGATGCAAGAGTGCCTAAAAAAATAAAAAATCTAAGCTATATCGTACTTTTCTATTATTGTAGAGCGTTAAATTACGGATCGATTGGTTCAATTATTGGTCACGAAGTTACACATAGCTTCGATAACACAGGTACGCCCACTCGACTTTTTTTCACAAATGATAAAATGAATTTCTAGGTATAAATTTAAAACCAAATACACAGCATTACCCACCCATAACTGGTTTATATGCAGCGAATTCATGTTAAACTTCGTCACGAACAGGTAAAGAATACGACGAGAACGGAAATACGAATCCTTGGTGGACCAACGAGACCATAACAAAATTTCAGAATCGTACTGCATGTTTCGTTGATTACTATGGGTCTTTCAGCTACCCAGAATCACCGAAAAACAAGGTAGGTATAAAGATTTATACAGTATTGGATAGGTATATTCTACAAGTTCGATTCAATCTTCTTATAGGTACCAAATGTTACGTATTGAGGGAAAGAAACCACGTAAATTTGAATGCAACTTATGGAAGTTTAGCTACTTGTTGTACATTTTTACTTAAAATTTCAGGAAAATATGTCAAAATTTTATGTTTTTTTTTTGTTTGCTTATTTTAAAAATCAAATTTTTTGATATTTATTGAACCAAAATTTTATATTATGAAATTCATTTACCCAAATCTTCAGTTTCATTCTCTCAGCTTAAGCCTACCTACTCTTAGTCTGACGATATACTTATTGTACGTATTTTTTTATAAAGGTGAATGGTAAGCAAACATTGGACGAAAATATTGCTGACAATGGAGGATTACGAAGTGCATTTATCGCTTATAAAAAATACGTTAAAAAACATGGCGTCGAGCCAGCACTTCCGAATCTAGAAAAATACACGTCGGAACAATTATTCTATCTCGGATTTGCGAATGTAAGTGGTAGCCTATTTATGAACAATTATGAAAATATGATGTAGATACCTACCTGCCTAATTTAAATGTTCTATTTTATGGGAGATTCGAGCAAAAATATTTTTCAAATAAAACATTTTGACGAAAAGGTCTTTCAAAGAGGGATACCTCATAAAAAAAATGAAACAGAAAAGCTGTAACAGCCAAAATTATGACGTCATCACCCCTCGTAGTTGCTAAAATTTTCTCAGTTCAAAATTATGACGTCATCAACCCTTTTAGCTTTTCATATTTTCTAGTCCAAAATTATGACCAGTGTATTGTATTTTTCCTGACGAGCCCCACAATATTCTCAGACTGCCCTCTAAATAAATAAATTAATTAATAAATTAATTAATTATTTAATTAATTAACCAAATAAATCCATTTTACGCAAGGCCGTCCCGACCATATGGCAGAATGGGTGACCACCCAGGGTGGAACATTTTTGGGGGCTACAAAATTGAAGAAAGAAAAAAAAATGTAAAAACTAGTGCAGCAGCCACTTTGCTAGAAAACGAGTGATTTCAAAAAATCAGCCAATTACTACTAAAATTGGATTGAGAGAAGAAATTTTGGATGGGGAAAAATGAATGAAAAAGTAAAAATAAAAATTTTAAATAAAAATGATAAAATTTTAATTCTGTTATTAGGGCGTATCGAATGAGGACAGTATAAACGGATGAGGCCAAGTCAGTAAATAGGCATGTCCAAAAAACAAAATCAAATGAATTTTGTTCATTTTTTTAATAAGAAACTGAAAATAATGGGTTTCACATGGACAAACTTGTCTGTTCTACCATCTCACTAACATGTCTTCATGTTTTAAAACTGTTAAAAGTGTGAATTTGAAAAAGAAACACGATTTGTGAGGAACCCTTGTATTCTCCATCACAATAATGCTCTTGTCCACAGTGCTACTGAACGAGATTTTTGGGTAAAAATGATGACAAAAACTCTCAACTACCACCCTACCGATTGCACTTTGCTTCTGAAAAAATATTTTTACTCAACCGTTTTCAAAAAAAATAAAAATAAAAAATGAAAAATAAGCGAAACATTTTGGGGGAATTGAAAAAATTAAAGATGCATCGTCATGGGTCCTAGAGATAATAATCAAAAATTACCATCAAGACCTTCATTAAAGCTGGAAAATCCGAATTCTGAAATGTATTTGGGTATGGAGGAATTACATCGAAAGATATCACCATTGTTTAGTTATTTTTTTAAATAAGTAATTTATTTGAGAAGTAGTTCATGAAATTTACCGTCACACCTCATAGTGTCGATGGGCTACGTGAGGCGCATTATTGTATAGGTGCCTAAATGGGACTTTGTCCAGAGTGGCAGAAAAGCCAGAAACAGCCCTGATTTTACGAAGGAAGAAATCTTTCTTCCTTTTTTTTCTTTCATTTCGGACCAATAAAACCATAAACGTTCACCTAGGAACCGTTTTGCAGATATTAATTGCCTTTAAAATGTTTATTTTGGCAGACATGGTGCGAGCATTCTTCAGAACTGGCATTGCAGCAGAGTTTAACTGATACTCATAGTCCGAATAAAGTTCGAGTTTTGGGTACGTTGTCGAATTCAGACGAATTTGCACAGGTGTGGCAATGTAAGCCGGGTACACCGATGAATCCCCGAAGAAAGAAATGTAACATGTGGTGAAAGTACTTACTGATAACCTTTATGTGAACAATTGAAGTGCCTGTCTGAAGAACTTGTTACCTGCCTAAACGTACCTTCTCAAGATTACCATTTTCGTATTGATGAAAAATATAAAGAGAAACATAAACGTGAAATGCAGCATGGAGGTACTAATTATTAATAAGCGATTCGACGTCATTTAAAAACTAGTCAGTTACCTATTCATGTTTAAGACGAGTATAAGTATAGATTTAAGAATTAAGTACCTATGTGAAATAATATGTTTGTGTGAATCACGTGATATTAATAAATTCTTTTTTTAAATTTTAAAAAAAGCGTTAGGCTAAATGTTCTCGCCGTGCAAAATAATTACTGTACCTGCCCAATAAAAAAAATGTTGGTACCTACCTAAATAACTCGATTCTGTAAACTTTTTTAATTTGTTACTGAACTGTGCCTGCATAATTTAACCAAAAATGCATACTTGCTCCTGTTGCTCCTGTATTATCGTGTTGCGCATTTGACATTCACGAAACGTCCATCAAACTTCAGCCATAGGTATACCATTCGATGAGACTATATTCTATTCACGCTAAGAAGTACATGACATCGTAAACCATATCCACCCTTATCTGCTTGAAATACAATGTTTGTTTACTCTACAAAATTATGTATGGCAATGCGCATCGATACCTTTTTTTTCTCTCGCCAACTAACTGCAACGTCTACTGTGATTCTGACGTCATTCACTTCTTAGCGTAAACAGAGTATTACAGTAATATAGTATATACCTACGCACCAATGTTCAAAAAACAAGCAGTGACGTAGGTGGACACTTCTTTAGAGGACAGAAAAACGAAAAATATAAACTGAAATTTTAGAAACTTTTAACAAATAAAAATTGTGAAATCTTCTCTAAATAAATAAAAAAAAAGTCATCAACTTTACAATTTGCCAACTGTTCAATTGATGAGCAGAAAAATCAAACTTACCAACATTTCAGGAGGGCAAATTACCGACCTTGCCCCCACCCCAGTCCTTATTTACATGCAAAGGCTTAGAAAAATGAGTACAGCAAGCAAGCGATCCCTGAGTCACGGAAACTCACTTTTGAATTTTGTTCTAGAAGATATTTTCTATAAGCTTTTATTCTACTCACTACTGCCGACTGTGATTTTAAAATATACCAATACTGCAGCCAACCTTTCGCAACAAAATAATATGTATTTCGCGTAAAGCTAAAGCCAGGAAAAAATAAATAAAAGCTTATCTTTTAAAAATTCGTTTCTTATCAGAAGATGACAAAATTTAGTTCTCAGCAAAAGGGGAAAAATCCAAAAAAATAATCAAATCATCCAGGGAAATGGCATAAAAACACTCCGTATGTATTCTTAAAAAAATATTCTATTAATTGACTAAGCTTTTATTCTACTCACTACTAACGACTGTGATTTTAAAATATACCAATACTGCAGCCAACCTTCCGCAACGAAATAATATTTATTATAATTATTAATGATCCGAAAGTCCAATGTTTTTTGCTGTCATAGCCTACATAAATTGATGGTAGCCAGTGGACTGTTTCTTCCAATACTTTGAGCGAATATTTTTAAGATTTTTCCAATTTTTAACTGAAAACATTTTCCAAACTTTTTTCAACCAGAGAAAAATTTTTAAAAGGCCCTAAAATCACGAATGTTTGGTCAGTTTTAAGGTTATAAAGCTCCCAGTGCTCGACTACGAATTTACATCAGTCGTCGTCAAAGAGAACGACGAATTTTGAATCGAGTTAGGGAACTAATTATGAATCAGATACGTAGTCAAGACTTATATGTTAATATTTCCGATCATTAAATAGGCTAATTAGGTACGAACATATACCCATAGTTTGATTAAAAAATATTTTAACTTACCATTTACCAGAAGATAGTCAAATATGCCTCTGTAGTTTTCAGCTACAATAACTTACAAGAAAATAATTACCTATGTTTCAGAAAAGTGTCAGTGTGACGGCGGCAGTAGTTCGCTGGTAGATTTTATGTGATGAGACAATTGAAAAATGTTATGGCAGCACTTGACCTATGCTCCATATTGAAAGGGCTATAAAAGTTTCAATTTTTCAAAAAAATTCAATATTTTTACATTTTAGGTATATCGACATTTTTTAGAGGTCCATCGATTTAGTCATTTTTTTTCAAATACCTTTCAAAAAAAAGGTTATGCAACTTTTTGTACATAGCCACATAACTAATTGCATAATATAAATCGTGACAACCAAATCGAGCCGTAGCCATTTTTACAATTACATTTATGTACAAAAAGTTGCATAACATTCTTTTTAAAAGGTTTCAAAAGGTATATTTTTATTTATCACAATACTGCAGTATTATTATTTATTATAGTCGACACCAATTAAGTTGAGTCTATAAAATATGGGGTAATACTTATGAAATACAAACATGGAATGGCTAATAAAGATGACCTGCAAATGCTGAATGGCCAATGAGAAACAACATTAGCCCCACACGTAAATTTCATCCTAACAGAACTTATGTAAATCAAATAAACCATAAATTAATGCAAATTAAATACGGGAGAATTTCTTAATGTCTAAGCGAATTAAAAAAGAAGAATTAGAGTAATTTTCCGAACAATAAAAAGAACAACAGGTTTTTACTGTGACGGAGATAAAAAATACGACGGATTTGCCTGTCTATTCTTCGAGAATCAGTCTGCCGAAAATTGCACCCACATCACCATTTACAAATCTTGAGTCAATAAAACCGAACCGAACTGGACACACCGTCAATTTGGATTGGCATTTTAGGAATATGAAAACGGCCGGTCTCAAACATGGGTACAATTCCTTTCAATTACGAAGCCAAGCATCTGTCCCACTACACCACGCATACCACTATAATACTTTCAATACCATTCAATGGAGTCTAATATTAAAATCAACTTTATTAATAAGGTAGATTTCAGCACTTTCTTTCACAGAAAATAATAAATAATAATCATAATCATAGTAAATACGATATCTAAATGAAATAAAAAATAACAACTAAGAAGTTTATAATGATGACGTTTGCTCACTCAAAATGGGAGTTTAGAGACCAAATTCATTTTTGAGAAAACTATTTTAGATTGACTGAAAATTGGGGTAAAAAAGAAAAAAAAGAGAAAAATGTATAAATGAATATGAAAAAAAAAATGGACACGTTACTTTTCACGTAAGAAATTAGAAATCGCTTTCTACTCACTATATAGAAAAAGTAAGTTTGAGAAAAAAAGGAATAGAATTACAAAATAAGAATAAAATAAAGAGATAATCGTAGTAGTAACAAAAAATATAACGAGTTTACAGCAAAAAGTAAAATTAATAATAATAAAAAAAGAATACGAGGAAGAAATAATTGTCCAATGAAATCGACGGTATTTCAAATGATACGTAATTAATGTGACAGTGGTTTTCAATTTAAACTAAATGACTGGAAATTCAAGCGCTGAAATGAATTTTTACAGAGTGGCATCGAAATTTTATTTTAAGGATAGACGTTTTTCTTGCAAGACCAACGATCTTGAAGAAATCTATTGAATAAAACATCACGACGCAAAAACTTTTAAGTAATTTCATGCCAAGAAATAAATATGATATGAATATGGTAGGATGTGAACTAAACATACAATTGACTCGAATAATACAACGAAAAACATGGGCTAATGTTATATACATAAAAGATTATTACATCACATGAGATTTTCGAATTACTTGTTTTTTTTTTTTTCCGAAGCCCTATCTATGACGATGACTTAGATATTTTAGAAGGACATTAACATAGTAAAATAAAACATGTTCAAAACAGTCGGAAAATAGTAAAAATACGAAGTAATCAAATTAAGTAATTAAGGACAATGTAAATTTGCGCTGCAAAATAAAATTTTATTGAATTTAAGCGGCAAGGTAAAATAACTTAAGTAATTAATTTCGTTGCAAAAAAAAAATTAATTTAAATAATTTAAATCACTGCTAATAAATGAAAATTATACATTTAAAAAAAAAAATCGTTCAAATAATTTACATTATTATTAACATATCAAGGAACTTATACAAGATGAACTAAGAACATTTTCCAATTCCTACCAAGAAAAAAAACACTAATTAATATTAATCACAAATCACATAATTCGCATTGCGTGAACACACCACTCGTTTTTTCTTCTTAATTTGCAGTAATTTGTCACAACAATGCTACAAAAAATATCATTTCAGACAAACGATTCTAGAAAAGTAGTAAATCAAGCCAATCGCCATAACATTCGCATATCTATTCTCCCTCGAAGTTTCAATGAAGATAAAAGTAAACTTTGATATTAGGGACTGCCTTCCACACAGGAAGTCCCTAGATGGTGTTTAAAAGAAAAGAAAAATAATTGAAAGAAATAAAAAAGAGGATTGACGCACTTCTTTCGTCTCGTATAATTTGTCGTTTCTCTGCTTAAGAGAACGACGCGTTAGCCTGAAGCTGCATTTACCTCGTTCGAATGTCTGAAGAACATTTTCTTTCAGCACATCACTACATGAGCGATATCAAATAACAGATTAATTGATAATGTATGTACGACGAAGCGATGAAGAAAGCGTGTAGTATAAAAAATTTCAAACAATCTTGACGGACGATTTGCGGCGGAATCGGTTTACTCGTCGTGCAGTATGATTCGTAAGGGAATTCCCCGGTTCGATAATACGTATCGAGCATCTTTTCTTTTTCCACCCAACGTTCGAACAGCCATTTAGTCATCCCATCGTGGTCACGAGGTACCTACAATAGCAAATCAAACGTCGACAACGAGAGGGTTCATTATTTGTTGGCAATTCAATTCTAAATACGTAGTTAGTACAAATCAAATTTACAAGGTCATTCGAAACACATCCGCGAGTAATAAAAATTCCAATTTCCAATAAAACACTAAAATGACCAAGATAATTTTTTTTTTCTTTGCGAAATTCACCTGCATCATCTCTTATATATCTCACCGCCGGCAGTAATTGGCGAATGTATTTTACATAGGACAATGTATGGTGGTTTCTATAAAAGATATTCAGTCCTAGGGAATGATCTTAATTTTTAAACTTTCAGATAGGTTCATACAAAACTTTCACGAAAGAACTTTAAAGCGATACTTTGGCGAGTAAATTTTAAACAAAACCGCAGCGAGCAACCTATTGCCATCGTTAAACTAATTTAAATGAAGAGAACAAAAAAACCAAAAAAAAACCATCCCTTCAAGAGACTATTTTCCCCTCCACGGACAAGTCTGCTAAACAAAACTGTTCATATTAGAAATTCACTACAATTTGAGCCAGAAAGAAAAATTATATTTTTCACTACCACATATCGATGAAACATACAACCAGTGAGAATATAATCTGGTATAAGTAACTTTGTGTTGCATGTGTTGCATCTGCAACTGGTGGAAAATTTTTGTATCTCACGAAATTTTCACAAATTGACTGAACCCGAGAATTAAAGTGAGATATAACTTCTAAATTCTAATATTCCTCGTTCCGAGTGTGCGAATGCAACACACAAGAAAAATTTTTGATTGCTGCCAATGAATATAACTGTAAAATGAAAAAAAGAAATATAGGCCTATAGGAAAATGAGTTGCCTCGAAGAAACAGATAAGGCTGAGGTCAAGGAAAAACAAAAATATCGACTTGGACAAATATCCAGAACACAATTTGGTGATAAAAAGAAAAATACAAGAAAAACAATGGTCACAATTATTATTTTTAAATAACTGATCCCCTAAAATTATTGAAGGATGAATTATATTATGCTATCAACTCATGCAGTCATTATTAAGACTTTCACAAAAAATCGTAAAATGAACTGAAAATGCAAGAAAAAGACAAAATACACAAAAAGTCTGCATTTGGACATTTTACAGCGCTAAAGAGGTATTTTTTCAATTCATATTAAAATGATGATGGAAAATTTATAATATTCAGTTCACGTTAACTGTCAGATTATCTTCCATATCTTACAATATGTTATAATTTTCATATGCTACAAAGATAATATAAGTAATAATCGATTTTGTTTTGTTTTTTTGTTTTTTGTTTTTATAAAACTTCAGGAGCTTTCTGAAGAAACTCTATTTGACAATACCAAGTTGGAAGCATATAACAGCACATAATAATGCAATGAGGAAAATCGAAGGTAAACATATTTAAAATGCTATTCAGAATGTCACCGTATTTAAAAGTTTGTGGCAAAAAACTGGGAAAATTTTGATTCAAGAGGCCAAAATGGGGTCAAAATTTATCGCCGTAATTACTCATGGACAGCGATAAATGATTTTTTTTTAATAGGAAAATGAGCAATTCTAATGAAAGATAAGCTACATTCAACGATCAATTTTTATCGATAATATGAAAAAATAAAACAATAAGGAAGAAAAAGATGAAAAGTAGAAAAGAACAAAGTTGTTGAACAATAAAAAAACTTTCAAGTAGGTATAGACGAGAATTACAACAAAAATTTCCATGGTTTCTAGGAAAAAATTTACGTCCTTTCGGGGGACGCGAGTAACTTTTCTGTGCACAACATTTGAAGGACAGGATTGACGTCAGTTGTCGGAGTGATTAACTGGAAGATGAAAACGGTGAAAATCAACTATAATTTTTCAAAAATCGTAAAAAATAATCTGCGTATTAGCCAGACCTTCGAGAAAACGTTCACACTTACAATTCGATTGTTCTAAGAACTGGCAGAAAAATTTAAGAACAAAAGTTGAAAAAGTAGAGGAACAAGTCAGATTAGAAATAATAATTTCTGCGATTCTGACAACTGACAAAACTAAAGGCCGTGATACAGCTGGAAAATAAATTGAAAAAAAAAGAAGAAAAACGAAAAAAAAAATGGAAAAAATTAATTTAAAATAATTTTACGACCAAACACAACGAAATCTTACGGAATACATCAAGGTTGAAGAAGAAAACCTAAATGTAATGAGGATAACTGATACCAATAAAATTACGACTGCATCAAGAACTACTCGGAAAAGTAACGAGTAAAACGGTTAATTTCAGATGAATTACAAACATAAAATCGTGAATAGGAAAAAACTTTTTCTTGTAGTTCTTATTTACTTAAGAATACTATTAATCTTACCTGAGAGGCTGGATATATTCTGTAGCATAAATGAGTTTTACATGGTCGTCTGTAACCCATAATTATTGTGGGTAAATCAAGAGGGATTCCTTCAGAGTAACCAATCGTGATGTCTAATATCCACGTAAGTCTGTCTGCACTCAGCGCACCTATATACAAGAAAAGGAAAACAAATTAGTTGAAAAAATAATTCATTCAGAAAACATTGACATTGCCTCAGAAACACGGGCATAACTTCAAAGTTCCATAAATAGAATTCAAATTTTCTAACGTAGCAGAACATAAATACATGTCAAACACTGAGTAATTTTTTCTTATTTTATAAAAAATTATCTTTTTCGTCGCAATAAAAATTGATGTTGAATTTAATAGATGAATTTCTTTGCGATTGAACTTATTTTCACCCATCGAAGATCTCCGTTTTATTTTGTCATCAACTTGAAACTTATTTAAGGGCATGTTTTCTTTCAGTTAATTTAAAAAAAAAAGTATATACAAATCCACTGAACATCGCATTTCACAATACTGATTACATAAAGAGTCTTATAAATTGAGACCGAAGGTTTGATAAAACAAATAGCTGTATAATATAAATGATATAAATACTAAGACCATTAAGTAGAATATTGAAAAAATATGGGGCTTTTTATTTCTTTCATAAAACCAATTTCATCATTCTTTCTCTTGTTGCTTTTTTCTCCAGTTTATTAATCGATCCATAATTTATAAATTAACAATATATTCATTCAAAAACTATGAGAAATATTTTCTATTCAGGATAACTCTCTCAGATTGCTTCAAAAAACTAAAACCTAAATTTTTTGGGTACAGTCAAGAAAAATGTTGAGGCTTTCTCACTTACTTCGTGCTCACATACTCGAATGTGCAATAAATAAGCTGAAACTTTTTAAACATTAAAATTTTTGAAATACTACTTGCAATATAACTGCTTTTGAGTATGTTTTTTTGAAAAGACACTTACTCGAAAGTTACGCACAAATAAGTAAATAATAAATAGGACTAATCATTTTTGCACCTATGTCATCGTGGTTAGCAAAGTTATCATCTCCAGATCCGTATTTTGTCATTGGCAGTGGCGTGAGTTCGTCGATTATAGCGTGGAATGCACCAAGTCGAGGTAGAGTAACGTGATTCAGAATCGGTAAATTATTTTTCATAGCATACCTGCAGAGTAAAAATAAAAAAATTAATAATGAATGAATGAATGAATGAAAAAAACAACATTTTATTAAATTACAAAACTGTTTAAAAACGTGGAATAAAAATCCAGTTTTACTGATCAACAAGTCAGATATGATTTAAAAATGACTTCGATAACGGCGAAAAAATTATCGAAAAAAAACAATGAAAATTTTTTCCCCATAAATACATTTAAATCGTAATGAAGTATTTTCTTTTTTTACAACAGAATAACAAATAGAACAGAAAGCGATAACATTGCATCCAAAAAATGCTTACCTCTGACTACTTTCACGTCTCTTACGCAGAAACCCGCCTTCAGGAAAAAGAACCATTAATTTTCTTTTTCGTGGAATATACGATTCACGCAAATGAGATCTTAATTCTTTAACACCTTTGTCACGTTGTTTTTTACCCTGAAACATAAAAGCATGAAACTGATAAACATTGGCACTGATTTAACAATTCGTTTCTTCGCTGAAGAGAATAAATTAATAGGTCAAAAAAAAAAAAAAACATAACTGAACCTACTCAAGGGAATGGATAGCATTCTTCATAAATGTATCGGTACTACACGGTCAGCGAAATGAACATAAAAATATTTCAAAAGTAGGGGGAAAATGGCATACTTAATATTGCCATGCATTTAGATTTTCGAAGTAACATGAAAAATTTCATAACTTATGAATCATAACTCGTACAAAAGCTTTCGACAGCTGATTTTTCAAACTATTTTAATCTACAAATTTCATGTAAGTTAAACCCTTCTCACATATCCGACTTCTATGTACAAAAAAAATATCATTGTTGAACGCTTTCAATTAATTTACACCAGTCTCCTCCAACCATAATTTAAGTATTTTTCAACAAGAAACAATAATAGACGCGGCAGTAATAGCTAATACATACAAATATAAAATCTACTGTTTTTTTTAATTAGAGCGCTTTTAAGAAAAATTGGTCAATTGGTACTACATAGTTAGGCTATTTTTCCAGTTAATAGCATTTAATAAATTTGAAGGAAGAAAATTAGCACGCGGAAAATTCGTGAGTTTGTCAAGGCGTGATTGTTGAAAATTAACGAATTGACAATTATTTTCATTCTTTTTTTAACCGAATTATTATTTTCTATTCACGCTATTAGATTTTTTAAATAGTATTGAATAAGAAATTTTATTTAGGCGTTGTTTTAATGTGTAATTTAACTCATCTGAACAAATGGAGAACTCTCTCAAAACTACTTCAAGTTAAGAAATTAGATTTCAGAGACTTCCTCATTAAAAACACTTCGCTAAGAAACGAGGACTTTTTTTTTACTAAATAACAACGCTCTAGGCAGGCATTCATCAGAGTTTGGAATAAAAAGTTTTCTGTCATACTAATCAACCTGACGGAAGTTCTCGCTCTACGAAACTTTTCCACTTTAAAAATACTGGAGAAAAAAAATTTATACACTATAGAAAACTGATCCAAATTCGATCGTTTCAAAATTTAATATTGAGAAACCTAACATCCCCTATTCAACTGAGAAAAAAATATTCAAGCAACTAAGTCAAACGAAAGATTTCTTTAATTTCTTTTCTGAATAGTTATGTACAGGAGACAATCAATTATCGATAAATTCTTTCAATAAAATTTAGCCCTTCTTGCCTGAGGCAAAAAAATAATTGGCTCACAGAACTTTCCTCAGATGAAACATTAACATTTAACATTATCAAATTCGAAACCAAATTCATACATAACAAATGAATTGGCTAAATTGGTCAAAAGCCGAAAGATGTAAGTAATAAAATTTATTGCTGGAGAACATTAAATGTGTATATGATGTTTTTCGATGAATGAAATGATTATCATATTCGTTTTGTTTTTAGACAGCTGCATAAGTCCAATCAATTAGTTAAATTCTTGACCTCACATTGCATTTATCTCAAACGTATAGAATTATTTCCTAATATGTTAAGTAGACATAAGTGTGCCAACGACGACATCAGGAACTAAAAGTTCACTTCAGAAAGGTAAACATTACATTATTTCCACACAAAATTTCATTATAAAATTGTTCAAATTTGAAACAACTTTCTTTTCTGGTTGAGGGGACTAAGGCTCTAACAAAAAAGTGCTCGAAAAATATTTTGGCATCTCATCTTCCAAAATTCAGGTACCACACTAGATTTTCGAAAATATAACACAATGTTTTTCTCCATAATTCCTATTATGGAGACAACCATGAGACACCGCAAACTGTTGAAAAAAAACTGAGCCTGACGACAAATTTTCTTGGTTTTTAATTTTCATAATCTTGAGTGATGAAAAAATACTCGAACTTTTCAGCTACTCCTAAAGGGAGAAAAACTAAATAAAAAAAAATTCAGATGCACGATGCACGATGCACTCACAGATAAAATAAAAAAGTCTTGATGAATTATTGATACGATTCCAAAATTGGTAAGTTTGAATATCCAATCCATAATCCACATAACATTTGGCAAAACGCCTGATCGTGCGTTAAAATTAGCCATTAACATGGGCACATCACTGGTAGACTGATGATTACAGATGACTAATGTGCGATCCTCTAAACACACTCGAATATCATCACCGACCTCGACAACTGAAAGCAAAATTTATTCATGAGTATGAATCACTAATTAAAATATTCATTATTATTCTACGGTTTTTTGTCTTTTTTTTTGTTAGTTTTTTGAATACAAAAAGTCAAACATCTCTTTTTGAGGTCAGAAATTCAAATTCACTAAGGGCGTGGATACGAGAGCGTGGGGGTCTAACAGACCATTAGCTTCGAAAAAAACTTGATATAAAAAAATAAAGCGTGTTTATCGGTTGGAGGATGCAGAATCGATGACAAAGACGTGGACCCCCTTTCTTTTATGATGGAGCTGTATACGTCTTCGATAGCCACGCTTAATGAATTGTCCACTTAAAACAAACATTTGATTAAACTAACGAGGAAAAAAAAAAAAACTAAAATATTCAATTTTACTTTTTATGACTTGGCAAAATTTTTGAAACAAGAAACCAGCCAGGATATGATTTTGTTCATTATATAACGAATGACAGGTTGCTCTTCCTTTATCGCATCTCCAGGGTCCAGTCCACGGGGGCGAAATGGGACTGCCACCCTACTGAAAATTTTCTTCGCCCCAGTCCGAATTTCACAAAAATTGGAGGAAAAAAATAGAAGACAATGAAATATCTATGAACACAGTAGATGCTGTAGTTCACGGACTAAATAATTTTCCCAGACATCTAATTTAAAATTAAACTTTTTTTGGCCAAATTGTGTTGTATTTACAGTTGCTATGACAACCGATATGGCAAGTGCACTGATAACCTGGTCTGTGATATCACTCTGAGAGTAATCTCTCAATTAGTCATGGTCCGGTAATTGTAACATATTTCCAAGAATTCACAAGTAATTATAAACGAACGTATTTTTCTCAACGTCCAGAGCCCATTTTTCCAACCTTTTGGCGGCGATTGTTCTCGGTAGTCCGAGCCCCTTAATCCTCACTCAGGATGATGTCCCCAATCATCAGAAAAATTGTTCTAGTGCCACCCCTGCATATATCACATAATATACAAATATATAAATTTAAATAATGACCAAAATAGATTTAATTTTCAGTCATAATGCCTCATGAGCTACATTCACAACTGGATAAAAATACTTTTTTTTTTTTAATTTTGGTAAATAATAAACAATTTGGAAACGTGGAGAGGATATGATTTTCAAGCGTAAATTCTTTACATGAAAACGCAAAATACAACTTTTTGCAACTCTTTTTCACCATGTAAAATCAATACTTGTATTCGTTAATTCGACGTAATACTAAATACCACATCAAGCAAATATCACTGTCATTAATTACCGTTTCTCCGGTTTAAAAGAGCTTGATATTAAAAACAAAAACAAATCAAAAGTTCAGTGGGAAGTTATACTATCAAAACTCATCACAACCGTGTCAGAAAAAAGTAGGAGAAAAATCAATGAAAATCGAAAATACATGAAAAAAATTTGCACAAACGACTTACGATCGTATCCAGCAGTCCAACTCCACATGGTCACCATGGCTAGCAACCAGTTGAAAAATAATCCTTCCATTTTCCAGTATAATGACGGATACAATTTCCGTAGAGGTAACAGCATCAACATCCAAACGCAATATGTCGGTATGCAATAGACATTATTCAACAATACAAACATAAGTCGTAGAACTACCTTTATGGCTATGTAAAACCTGCAAAGAAAACAAAATACAAATATATCACATTCAAAAGAATAAGAAAAAATAATTAGCGTACCAAGCAAACAGAATAAGGTTTATAATCGAATTCTTTAATTTGAGAAAACATTTTCATATGTTTTGCCTTTCTAAATAACCCAGAGACGTTTCAAAGAGCAATATCTCCACCCAAGCTAAACTAAAATCTAAGATCTCATTCTGTGCTTTAAATATTGAAGTCAGTACATTACTAAGATTTTTCTGTCAGTAATGAGAGAGAGGAATGCACCCACTATAAGCTTAAAATTCGTAAAATATTGTTCACTATTCTTCATTTGAAGGACTTCTGAGTTTTATCGAAGATACTAAAGGCTGGAATGCAAAGAATGGTACACAAGTATCAACAATGACTTAAGAATAACTTATTTTAACAAAGTTATATCTTTATATTATGTTTATGTATAGATATAACAAATAATGAAGAAAAAATATAAGAATTACGCTAAGTATCGTTCTTGCATTCGGCCCTGAGAAAAAGCTGCACATATACATTCCTCGAGAACAAGGGGTTACAGAGTAAATTTAAAATTTTATAATAATATTCAGAAAAACAATATTAATAACCCTAACCTATAATTTTCGGAGCGAAAACAAGGTCAAGGTGTTGCGGGTTACACAAGCTTTAGTTTGCGTTTTCCCAGCTTTGGCCAATTTTCTGCACGCAATGATAATTTTACAATTTATCACATATTTCTTCTTTTTTATTTTTTGCTGATTATGACTGTCTGTTTTGATTATCAATCTTCGTTAATTAGGCCAATTTATTTACTTTCTTCGTGAATTTTGCTATAGGAAAATTTTCGAAGAAGGTAGTCCTCCTGTACCACGTGTACACGACGTTGGTCAAAAAAATTTATGATACGATTTGAGCCGCCAGTGAACAATAGTTGAAAATTATGAAATAAATCGATTTAATCACTTTTTAATTAGGAATATTTTTAACCCATACGTATCGTAAGAAATTGCCGATTGGAAAAATACGCAATACTAGAAGCCCTATCTTCAAGAATACAATCTTTCTCGAAAAATTAAATGGTTCTCATTCGGATGGTAGGTACCTAACGTGTGAACGTATTTTAGCTTTGTTATTCCGCCAAATTGGCGTTCAATAAATAACGATGATATTTTACACAAATTCAGACATTGCTACCTCAGTTCGGTGGCTCTTGTGTCGATCAATCCTGTGTTGGTTTCGTGAATGTCGTACATCCTCTATCCAAATCCACTATTATCGTTAAATTCGTAAAATGGCAAAATTCATAAGGTTTTTCGCATTATTAGTGATCGTAACATACACACTTGTGCACAGCTGAATCTGACAAATGCGACCCAGAAAAATGTCAGCAATTATGCGTGCAACATAATCGGATTAGAAACTTCTTCAGCGGAGTACACGATGTCTGTGAAGACATTAAGGACGCACCGAATTACCGTTCGCATGGTATTAACTGGATGCTACACGAGCAGAAAATCTATTCGCCGGAACCAGCCCAGAACGTTTAAACTACGTCTCAGAAAATGGAGGTAACAATTGGCGTAATCATTTCTATATCGGGAGTGTATTTTTAACAAAAGAAAAAAAATTTCTAAAATTTATTTAAATTTTCGTATTCAATTTAAAACTCTTAACGTTCGATATTCCGACCTATGGAGATTAAAAGTGTAGGTAATAAATATTTTGAAAAAATTTCGTCCAGGTTTCATTCTGATTTTCTCCGGTTGGTAGGTACTACACTAAAATTTTAAACAATTTACGTACTCGAAAAATCTATTTTTCAAGTCAGATTTATTTTTTCCAGCTCAAAAATTTTATTTCGTTTCATGCACTGGTATAATTGTATTAATTTTTATTTTGCGTTGCGCTGTAGTCATCATCACATTACCGATATCAAACATCAAGTTTTAAAGAATGAAATAAGAATTAAAATTGAAAATAGCCTGTAGATTTGTTTGATGAAAAAAATTTTTCAGTTTCAGTATCAGTGAAGAATTATTTCCTAGGGCTGATAGAACAGAGGTAGGAATTTAGTTTTGCTTACACAGAGAGTGAGTATTATCAATGGAGCCACCCACTTCGGCAAATAAATAGGTAAGAAGGGGATTAAAAATGTGTGCACCAGTTGGAATCTTGTTTGTGATTTTTCAAACTGATGACTTATTTGGCTTCTACTTTTTCGTCGATGTGCATGGTTCTCCAAAAAATGAAGCTAAATGACAGGAGCTTCGAAGCACTTTTTGTAAACAGAAAGGCTAGTATAAATCGAAGATATTAGAGACTGATTAAGATGGTTTAATTGGGTGATTAGCGCGAGTGAGAAGTTAGTTATTTGGATTTTTCGAATCCTGTACTTCTTTTCGAGCTTGTAACGAAAGCATCAATAGTTGGCCACATTCCTCAGTTGAGCACTGAATTTTAGATGCGTAATCCGGTTAGCTTGAAGTTTTTTTGAAGTGAAACTTCTTAAGGCAGGGTAAAAGCGATCGACGTGAAACGTTTTTGTTTCACATGAAACGGAAATGGGCGCGCACACACTGACACACACACACACACGCACAGCAACAACATAATCACTTAGGGTGCCTCCAGGAATTTGCATTTCTTTAGCGCGCTTCGAGTTTGTGGCAACACATTTTATGCGGCGCAACAATATGAGGAAACATAAAAGGTGCCTCCATACTAAAACTGCTTCGCGTTTGGGGCAATTTAAAATTTTCTGTCGTCTCTAGAAAATGGTAGATTATTTTGTATTGTAGGTAGGTGATATGTTTTGACAAAAATAATAATAAAAGGTTGTTTGGGGGGCGAAGCCCCCAATTAATAAAATAAATAAAAAAGTTAAAAAAGAAAATAAAAAGAAAAGAAAAAAAACGGGGTTGGGGCAAAAGATGACAAAAAATTAAAAAACATAAAAGGTGCCTCCATTCTAAGACTTTTTCACATTTGGGGTGATTTAAATTTTCTGTCACCTCCAAAAAAAGGTATATTATTTTTTATTGTAGGTAGGTGACGTGTTTTGAGAAAATAAATAAAAAGGGGGGTTTGGAAGGCGAAGCCCCTCATTAAAAAAAAGGAAAAAATGGGGTTTGGGAGGATAGAACCTCCATTAAAAAAATTAGAAATATAATCATACAAGCACAACCCACACTCTCTTAGGTTAAAAAAAACTCATCATTTCATCCAATTATCACTCTTGGAAGATTCACTTCAAAACTGTGTCCCAGCACACACTCATTTTTTTTTCTATATTCTCAACGGTTACAAGGCCTAAAAAATGAGTCAATTTTTCAAGATTGATATTCGTAAAATTGTAAACATGTTTATATTAAAATGGTATTTTAGTTTTCTGCAGCTTTTACGACATTATGTAACCACTCAACGAAAAATGTGGTAATTTATATATATTTGATGATAAAGAAATCAAAGCAAAAAAGTGAACCCCACCTACTTGCTGAGCTCTACCTCCTCAACCCCCAACCTATCTAAGGGCTTGATTTATTGACAATTTGCTTCACCAGGGGGCGTAGCTCCCCAAACCAATTCGCATGTTGTTTTTTTCTAGCTGCAGCATCAGGGCTGTTACCCCTTTTTCGTGAGAACCGGAAATGCGAGGGAGTCGTAGGTTTATTTTGTAGAGGGGCAATGAAACACAAGATTGGTTTTGAGGACTTCGGTATATATGACTGTGACGGGCAGTTGGTTGGCTCCAAGACTGAAAAGGGAAAAAGAATGGAAAAAACGGGTACGACCAATTGGAAGCCTAGCAATCATTACTTCTGACTTTTTTAATATTTCAATTTCTATTATATCAAATGAAAATTGACGAAAAGTGAATTTTTGACCAACCTGCCTTTCAATGCTCAACAGTACAACACTACGTGAATTTTTAAATTTCTCAAGACTTTACCTATTACAACTTGTTACCTTGAATATGCAATTATCGAAAAACTGTAATTGCGTTTTCGTCAAAACACGACATGAATATTTTTTCCATTACGGTTGAATGTGAGATAAAACAAAAAAAAGAATCAACGTATTTTTTCGAGTTTTCGATTCTTTTTGAAACTACTTTGTGCTTTTTTTACGTCACTTGTCTCGTTTTCTACCTTCAGAAGTCATATAAATATTCTCTAAAATTTCTAAGTAATTCTAAAATCTACGAGCTTAAGGTTTTAGCGATATCAATAAAGTATGAAGTATGAACTTTGAGTTTCCGAAAAAACAAATTAATCGTTATAATTTACCAAGTATACTTAATTTTTATGAATATTTTCCTTAAACTCACTCTTCTTTAGGGCATTCCTTTTTTTCTTCATTAAATTAAGCAATTACTACATTCTACCTATTAGATTATTCTGATAACATATAGTGAACACCGGAGTTTTCAGTTAAAAGAAAATTTTAAAATTTTTGGAAGAAGTTCAAGCTCTTGAATAACCGCCCCTTCTCGCACATGGATCCACGCTAAGTTTTTTTTAAACAATATTTCAAACAATAATTTAAAAAAAAAACAAAAAAAAAAACTCATCGATTCATTTGAAATTAGTTTACTTTATGAACCGACGTAGACAATAATAATAAAATCAAATTTCTAAAAATAAAATCTCTTGGAAAGCAAAGATTTTATAAACTATAGATTAAGTAGTGATAACAGACTAGAAAAAAAAAAAAAAAAAAACCATATTATACTTAGTAACAAAGAATGTAACCAGAAGAAATTTCAAAATTTTCATAAATTCTATGGCTAAATGAAAGGGATACACTGGTGAGCAAACCAATAAATAAATTTTAGTAATATCAAAAAAAAAAATAATAATAAAAAATACAAAAATAAATTCCTGAAAAAAATATGGACTAAAACACAAAATCTATACAACTGCGATCTGCAGCGAAAAGTAGCGGCATATCACAGATGAAAAAAGCATAATAGCATTCAACGATTCCGATCAGCCACGACTATGGAAGTGATTAAAAAAAAAAACAAATACAGAGAATGAAAGAGACAGTCAAAAGAGTCCGAAACAGGTTGTCACCGAATCCCTAATAAGCTGATTTCTCACAAAAGAAATGAAAATGACAAACGATTTTTCATACACGCTCGCAATCTGTGCATCCAATTTTCTAATCATACAGAACATTTTATTTCCTCTCATGAAATAATCAAGCTAAGCAAAGATTCTATCATTCAAAACATCCTTCAAATGCGAATATTTTAAACTCATCCAAACTTTAGTTATCATTGAAAAATTTTTATCAGTTTATAAATTCCAAGCTTCATTATTACTATTATTATTATTATTTTTCTTTTTAGTTAAAAAATTTAAATGATCGTTTCCTCAATTAATTTCAGAGAGAAGAAAAGTGTAGAAAGTAAAAAGGTTCGCAGAAACACAATTCTGCGAAAATTATTCGATATGACTGACGAGTTTAAAAAAATCCATTCTACGTATTATCTTCACATTCAAAGAGACGATATCTTTTCATATCTTCAAAATATTACATATTAATAATATAATTATTACTTAGCTAATTCCTCGAACCTTAGGTTGATGAATTCAGAAAGTTTCTCAGTTGAGAAGCCAAACGAAGAATGATTTCATTTTTTTCATGTTCATTTTCTATCGACTGATGCGGTTTCTCAATAAGTATTCTGAAATATCGTATTAAAATGCAACGAATTCGAAGACACTGGATTTCCCGAATTTAATCCATTATCACTCGATCATTTTAGAAATTGATAGTATATTGAAATAGTGAAGTACCAAGAAGACAGGTGAAAAAATCTTATACAAATAATTCGGATACCAGATGAATTTAGCTGGTTGAAATTATTCAGAACTATCGACAAACAAATAATTTTTTTTTTTTTAATTGAAATCAGAAAAAATATTCGATGATAATAATTTGGGATGCATATTCTATTATTATAAATAATTGAAGATACTTTTTTTCGTCCCAGCATCACGTCTCTCCCACCAGACAGATTTTCTCAGAATTTTGATTTCATGTAAATGCCTATCCTCAGATGGTTGGGGCGAGGTTTCGTTTTGAATGCTCTATTCTGAGAGCTTTAATTAAGTTCAAAAGTTTCAGTTCTAAACCTGTTATTTTCAAAGTTAATTCTTAATTCAATTTAATGGTTTTTGTGTCGGTATCAGTTCTGATAAATGAAAACTCATACAACCAAGAGCTTTAATTAAGTTCGAAAGTTTTCATCAACAGTTTCAGTTCTGGAGCTGTCATTTTTGAAAGTTAGTTCTCAGTTCTTCTTTATAGTTTTAGCGTCAGTTCTGAGAAGTGAAAACTCAAAACTTCAAAATTCAAGTATCGAATTTTACCTAATTAAATAGCTAGTTTAAGGGGGAAAAAAGATAGGCAAAATTACTAAATTTTCTTGCGGAATCGAGTAAAGCCATCCTGTATCATATTGTTTTATACCCTTGTCTAATATTAATTGAACTTGTTTTCTTATATTCAGCACTCGGCCCCTCCAACTTGACTGATTTTCACAAAATTACGTTGGTTTTTGCCAAGATTCACTTCAAATTCTCTATTCTGAGTACTATTATCAAGTTCTAAAGTTTTTATTAAATATTTTAGCTCTAGAACTGTTCTGTTAGAAGTTAGTTTCAAGTTCTATGTAAGGGTATCGTATCATTGCTGCGAAATAAAAAGTAGAAACACTGGAAGGTGGCGTTATTTTTAAATGTTTTACTTCTGGACCTGTTCTGTTAAAAGTTAGTTCTCAATTCAGATACAAATATAAAAATACATGACTAATATGGAAATCCCCCTACCCCTGAAAAGAATTTACGATTTAATGTAAGTCAGGCTAGAATTGTATCACTTAGTCGAAGCCTTGAAGCATGATATTCGGCAAAATTGTGACACAACTTTTCTCTCTATGGTTGGATGTTGAGCGATGAAAATTCGCTCTTCAAATTAGTTTTTAGGGTATATTTCTCTATTGATGTTTTGATGATACACGAAACGTTCAGCATCAAATTTTTCTATTAATTTGAGAGGAAAAAACACCTAACTTTCACGCACAACGTAGGTATCAAACATTCGAGAAAATGCGGATAAGAGACACTCGTTTCGTCGACCCGGCTTTCTCGTCAGTTATTACGCAATAATTAACGACACACCGATACAAAAAGCGGTATTCTTCGTCCTCATTTTACACCAGTTCAACAGTACCTAGCACGTGAATATTGATTATAACATTTTTCCTAATGAAAGGCTAAAGGCTGAATATTTTTTCAATACGTTATTTTTCCGTTTGAATTAACACTGACAAGAGGAATACGCGAAAATTAATTGGCTGGCACATTTTACATAATTGCGGTGATGGGTCAGCGAATTAGAATAATTGAGACTTTCAATACCAACATACGTTATTTTGTAGGTTCGTTTCTACCCTTTCAAGAAGGGAAAAATTAGGTACCAATCTTTATGAACAGTGCCTGCGAATATTTGTTACAATAATGTACAAATTAATTGCGAAGTAAGCCAATTTTCCAATTTTCGTTTCTTTTTCACATCTTTCACACATTTACAGAAGAAACATTCATTACGAAAGGGCAGAAAGGCAAACACAACGTAATTTTCAAACTGATTGAAATAACACAAGCTTTAGTTTTGAAGAAAATGAAGTCAGTTTACAAGTAGAACGCGATAAAATGATCGAGAAACGACTACAAAAAGAAAAAATTCCTCTATTTTTAACCAAGTTCAAAAAAGGAGTTTTTTTTTTTTTGATTTTCGGGCACATTCTATTATTTTGTCTTAAAACATGATAACAATTTAAAAAACTGAATAAGTACACCAGTGTGGTCCTGAAGGGAAAGCGAAAAATGGAAAAAATAATATTTGACATTCAAGAATTATTCTGAACTGACATTTGCAGCAAACAACACATTTTCAATTTTTCATCCTCTCAGGTCAGAATCCAGAATTTTTGAAAATACCCACAAGTTCTCCAGAATTTGCTTAAAAATGAGCATTCGTTCGTACTGAGACTATGCTTTTGAATGTCAAGCATTTGTTTTTGAAGAATTTGCTGAGCAAATGCTTAAAATGCTAGAACGTGACAAAAAAATCAAACGCGCTAGTTACCACCACTAAATGAGACCAACCGTAAATCGGTATGACCAATTGTTTTTGAGTATGTTAGCTTTACAAAAAGTGGTAGTTTTCATATTCACTTTTTAGAGGCGAGAGCATTAAACACAAAAGTGATAAAAACCCTTTTATTGTATTTTCCTTTGGAAAATAACAATTGCATTCAGTGCAATGGCTGGACCTGTTGCTGAACCTGTGAATATACATATCACACAAATTCTTCTGTACAATAAAAAATATATATATTTATTTCCACTGTTTGATCATTTTAGCATTTTCTGGGAGTCTGTGGAGCCTGCGTTGTTTGACCTATGGCAATGAAACTTGGGGTAGTATTAGAAGCGTTCATGGACTACACATTCATGGTGAAATTTTTGAAATTCATCCGCTAGTTTCGGAGAGAGGAGTTCTCAAAATTTTGCAAAACCAGAATGTTGTCATCACGTTAACTTCCATAAATTAAAAGATTTTGACTTGAAATTTTTATGGCAGATGGAAACTATTAGAGACTAGTTTTGCATTAAATTTAAGAAAAATCAGTCAACTGGTGTTCGAATGGCAGCTATTACAAAATTCGATACTTTTGAAAAATACACACTACAGTTGATGCAAGGAAGAGATATTTACAGTAAATATAATGTTCAACATTTTTTGACTGAACTATCTTCCTGCTAAAGATGATGTTACCTGAGAAAACTGCAAAACACTGATTTGAGGGCACATTTCCTTTCACTCCCACTTAAGCGAGAGTGATAAGGATTGAGACTTTCAGTATGTGATTTAGGTGGCCCATCCCAAACAATTTGAGAAAAATAAAAAGAAAATATAGCAATTTTTCAAAATAAATTTCTTTTATACCGGACTATAGGTACGAGATGTAGATTTTGCTGAAGAAATTTTAGAAGGATAATTTTTCTTTTTTTAGCGCATTTTTTTTTCTGAAGTTCAGATTGAAAATAAAATTATTACTCATACGTTTACTACCTTTTTACTCAATGCAAATGCAACACTAGGCTTCAAGGTTTCAATTCAATTATATTTTGATGTAGTAAATTTCGTTTCATGTTTATTTATATACTGAAGTGAATTATAGATTACTATTTAATATTTTATTCTTAATTTTGCGAATTTAAATTATTATTTTTTTTTACATGGATAATGTTATGGTAGTATCCATTCTCACAAAATCACAAATCTATATTATAAGAATGAAACGGTTTTTAATGTCGCAAGTTGGCTCCAGAACTGCTGAACAAATTTTATGAATCTTCTACTAAATTATTAATTGTCCTGATCCTCTGCTGGTTTGAAATCAATAAATTCAAAACTCTATCGGATAGAAATTAAGCTATCTTTAAAAAAAATTATCCCTCAAATAAACTGTGTGACTGTGTGCCTTAATGACTATAAACAGATGTAGCAGCTATTTTCTTTATTCCCTTTCATTTTCATGTTCTTCAACTGTAAAGTTGTAGCAGTTGCAAATACCTATATGTGGCATCAGTTTTGTTCATTCTATTGAATTTTCTTATTCTCTAAGTTTGGTATTTCTAGTTTTGCAAATATCTAATAAAAAATTATTTTGATAGATTTTACAGAAATATGGTAAGTGGGAAAAACTGGGTATTTTTGTAAGAGATTAAGCCTAAATTATACCCCTGAAAGAAAAGGTGTAGAACACTTTTTTATTGATTTTTCATCATATTTTGTTAAACTATTTTTCACTTACCTCAGATGACCCTACAATGAACGACCCTACAATGAACATAATTTCAAATTATGTCTATTCCCTGCAACATTTGTCTTTTCAACTGGCATAGCCCTTTGGCCCTTTTTTTTACTTTGACAAAAATTTACAGATTTTCTTTCAGCAAGTAAAATAAAGTTTTAAAATAGAATTAAAATCAATAAAAAGTTTTAAACCTGAAAGTTAAGAGGGTGGACTACTGAATAAGTGATGAAAATGCATGACACCTGTACCATCTGCTTCATTTGGGGAGCTCAAATGTGCCACTACTTTCAGCTTTTTCATGTCTTGTAAATGAACCTACAGTAAACTAGAAAAATACTTCTGTGAAAAAAAAATCCCGAAAATTTTAGACAAAAAAATTGCAAGAGAAAATATTATACCCCTCACCTGTGCGAAGTCGGGTTAATCAGCTAGTAAAATGTAAAATATGTAGGTAGTGATCCATAATTCACTTGAAAACATGCATACATAAGATAATCAGAAGATAACACTATTCTCATGCCCATATTCACAAACGTCACTTTAACCTCCCTTCACTTAAATTTCACTATAAGAAAGTTTTGTGCACAATTTTGTACTTAAAAATGTGGGAACATTGTATCTCTTATGAGAGTTTCAATGTAAAAATAAAATGTTACCACGCTCTTAAATACAAAATTGTGCCAAAAGTCATTTTTAAGTGAAGTTTAAGTGAAGGGAGGTTAATATGACGTCTGTGAATATGGGCCTCATACTCATCCATTTCTCGGTTTTGATGAAAGTTAAACTACAAACAGTCAGATTTCATACAGTAATCAATTAATTTACTTATTACAGTATTCATTTTACAACAGTAACATTAAAAATCAGCATTACATTTGCGTTGAATAAAAACGGTAGTAAAAACATGAGCAAAAATTGGTTGTTTCAATCAATTTATATTTTATTGTAAAAAATTCATCAGTACTGCGACTGGATGAAACGTTGTTTTGATCAAAATCATTGCGATACCTGTACCTTTTTAGAAGAGGATTTTCATCAAAATAAGACCGAACTAAATCATTTTTTCGCACCCAAAAATGAAAAGTTCGCCTAATGAATGTACATTTTAATGAATTTGTTCGAACTGTTGCTAGTTTCATATTGAAGAAGAAAATTTTCCAGGATAGCCAACAGTAAACTGGAAAACATTGAAGACGATTTCAATGCCTGACGCGACCGAAACATCAAAAAGAATAACAACAAGAATTTCCATTCCAGGATGTGGTGCACATGATATGGTAGTTACTCCTATTAAAAAAATGCGAAGATTTTTTGTTTTCATTCCTTTTGATGACTACCCCACCTTAATAACTGAAAATATTGAATACTACAATTTTATATAGGACATTAACTAAAATTAACTGGTAAACCTATGGTGTTCAATTAGACCTATGCAATTTCGTAAACCTGAAATGAACTCGTAAAAAAAATAAATTTAACAGACAATTCTGTTCAACACCACATGTAAATTTTCTAATTTCTGACAAAAGATTTACCAAGAACACGAAGTAGGTTCCAATAATTTTCCGCACTTCACATTCCATTTTTTTGTTTTTTTTTTAAACCGTAAGTATATCATGTAAAAAACTACTATAATTTAGAAAAACTTTTTCAATTCGCTGACTGAACTATTTTCATTAGGAAATTTCAGAACATACAGACGAATTTCTGATTCAATTGGTTGCTTCAGTACGTAATTGTGAAATTTATGCCTGTTGACCACTGACCATCGGATCTCGACCATCGATCTGCTCTCACTTCGAAATCAAACATTTATTCCAGACGCAGGATAAAATGGCAGTGTCGTCGAAGCACAATAAATAAACAAAAAAGAATTCGAAGAAAAAAAAAACTATAAAGTTCATACAAAAATTATTGTTTCAGAATTTCCTACAAAAATTTAGTTCAGTAACGGTGTTGCGAGTGTAATTCAATACTTTTAAATTACCTCAACAAATAAGATAATTTCCGAATATTTATCTTTTATTAATGTTTCACTTCAATTATTACAAACACTTTAGAATTATACTTATTACTATTTCTTAATACTAGTGATGCCTGATATCCATAGCATCGAGTATGGACCCTAACGTTTCTACTCAACTTCAAATTCAGGAATGATCATGTCTTTGAAATGAAGACAAGACATTACTTTCGTTTTCTTTGTTTCAATCAAATATGGCCAACCAAAAAGGTGACGTGGCACGGAACATCCGCCAAATATGATGACACTTCATTGTCAGCATATCTGGTGGTGTCCGTCCGTGAGAAGCTAGGTAAAATATAGACAGCTATTATTCCGAGAATTAGGAATAATAGTTGTCTATAATTTGTTCGACACGTTTTTGTAGACAAACTGAATCGTCCGCAAAAACGAGATGGAACAAACAGTTATAACTGACTGGATTTAAAAAAGACAACTTCAACTTTTTACAGGAAAATAATTTCAACTCATACGACGAACGTTTCTTAGGTCTTAAAGTCGAGTCAATTTTTACCAAGTTTTTTACCACCTTCGAATACCTAATCAACCGTTAAAGAAATTGTAGGATTCCATGTCTATAATTTCCATTTCAAAACTTATCTTTCCAAATGAGGAAAAGAAAAAAAACAACATAAAAAATTATTTGCTGAAATTAATATTTAAGCGTGAAATTGTACAGTAAAAGGTACTTCTGAGGCACTGTGTTGTTGAAAAAATGACTTCATTCTAGATTTTCAGCAGTGGCGGAGAAAGCAGTGGTCCTCATGTACTCCAGCATCACCGGAATCTTACGACAAAAGCCGCAATATAAATTATAGTCCAGGCAATTTACAGCCGTGAGAGAGGATATATTTTGCCAGCAAAGCTGTTTTGGAGAAATATTGTTGGGAGTGGTTCCAAAACATAATATTAAAAATCCCAACCTTCATCTGGGTAGCAACTTTTTCACATATCTACCCCCTTAAATTTTTTTAATTTTTTTTGTTTGGCTAGACTTCCCATTAAAATTAAAACAGCTACTAAAGTAATAACTGAAGAACAAACAAAATGATCAAAACCAAAATCAACAGAGTTCATCGATGTACATTGTCATACTAAACATACGATCGAACTTTGTCCTTTATAGAAATAAAATTGCTCGTCCTATCGTACCGTGCCTCCAATTTGCACCAAATTTTTAGTATAATTCATCAGTGGCATAAAATGTATAACATTGAAAAATTGAAAATTACAGCCATTATCGTGTCAACAAAAAATTCAGACACCTATCAGAAGTAAATGTATACAATTTCAAGGTGACCTTTGGGTGCTGAAGACTAACTCAGCATGAAAATGTGAAGTAAATAAATTTGTACCAAACAACCAGAAAAATGTTTTATCTCAAGTATTTTCTCATAAATCCCCAAATTTTTGAGATTTTTTCAATAAATTAATTTTAGGAGGAGGTTCAGCAACTTTAAAAAATTAGTCCTACAGATAAGAGTTATTTTTATTATGTTTAAGAAACCACTCGCAAGTCCTAACAACGTTCTACAAAACAACCTTTGCTTGGGAAAAAATGAAACATTCTTCCTTAAAGGTATTTGCCTGGACTAACAACGAAGATAAAATAATTACGAAAAATACTTAAAATACAACACCTAATTATTTATGCTAAATTATATTTTTCATGTTTTTAAATTTTGTGCTTTTTTTAGCGAGTGGGTGAGGGTGGGATTAGACACGTAATATTGGTTCATTAAAAAGCAGCACCACACGGAACCGCCGCCCTCAATTTTCAGATAACAAGACAAATTCTGTGAACACAATACGGCGAAGCTACTATTTCCTGTTAAACATTTACACTTAAAATTTGAAAAATCGATAACTGAAATAAATTTCCCACACAACGACGCTCCTCGTAAAACAATCTGAATAAGTAATCTACCATTAATAATAAATGGTAACAGACAATTTCATTGGAAATCGAACATGTTTCACTACGATATAGTTGTTCTTTCGCCTGTAATAGCGAAAAAAGCATTACGTATGCAAAAAAAGTAACAATTTTTCGCAAGTTAGAAAGTTATTCGAGTTTTATTCAGGCAAACAAAGTTGACAGAGAGGGATGAAATATCCCTGAAAATGAAAGTACTTGTAAGTTTTTCAGTAAGTAAAACTTTAAAAACCAGAAAATATCGCCGAAAAATCAAGTAAATTCATTAAGGCAGAAAACAAATTTGAAAACCTTACAATAAATCATCGTTTGAAATCACACAGATTACATAATGGATGTATTACTGTTTATGGTTAAAAAGTGTTGCACTTAAAAATTCCAACGTTACGCTCTTCAAGTTGACTTTCAATACCCCACAGTCACGTGAAAATGAAATGGCCTCGTACCGGTGTAGAATTGAATAATTTTCAAGTGCAGCACGTTTCAGCCATGAAGAATACCCACACCAAATATACCTACATAAAACTGCGATACATAGCAAATACTTTGTTTAACAGAATTTTGCTGTTTTTTTTTTTTTTGTTATGTTGTTTTTCAATAAATACGGAATGTTTTTCCGGACAAAAGAACAATGATTTGAAAGTTTACAAACACAAATTAAAAAGTTTAACGAACACCCACATCGCAGAAACAGTTTACGAAGGATGAACATACTCAATCTGAACTTCGGAAGTAGGTAAAATAATTAACAGTACGAGAACATTTAATCGCTAACTTTTTATTCTCTTAACGACTTCAAATAAATTTAAACGAATGGCATAAAACAATAAAACAGAATATTATAATTAAATTTGGCTTCGCAGAAAAAATACGATAAAGCAAACCAAGCCATCATAGGATCGATAGTTTTGCATCATTAATTTGAATGTAGTACACATAAAATGTAATCGACAATTTTGCACTGAAAATATCCCACTTGACTTTCCTGGTATAGAGTAACGATAACACAAAAGCCAAATACACAAAAAAAAATTAATCTTTATTTATCCAATTATAAATGCACAGATAATGAAAAGTTCCGAAAATAGAGAGGTTACCATTCTCTGATTGTCAAAAGCAACGGTGAGAAAAAATGGTAGCCCAAACACAGAAACTTTTTCTTTTTTTTTATGTTGATTTTTAATCGCCATCTCAAACTATTACATAATTATCTATTCTTCCAATAACATGATAAAGAAATCGATTTTTTGCAACACCCATCCAAAAACAGTTATTTTTATTGCACCGCCTTAAACTAAATGAAAAGTAGCGAACTTAACACAACCACAAAATAAGTGAAAATAATTATTTGTGATACAAGTGTATAAAGTAGGTGATTTTGATCAAAGTGTGATTTTTAGAGCACGAGCCGAACGAAGGTGAGAGATGCAAATCACACGAGTATCAATTACCTACTATAGACATGTGTGTTGCACACTATTTTTTGCAACACCCTCTTCCCCCAAAAAACACAAAAAAACAAAAAAAATTGAGATAAATAAATATTTTAGCAATTGGCAAACATATAAATACAAACAATCACTTTCTATTCAATCAGACCACGTGGTGTAGTAGGTATGATGCTAGACTGCTAACACAGATACCAGTGGATTAAATCGCCATAGCAGAGAAAATTATATTAAAAAAAAATATATATATGTATATATGAAACTGACAAAGTAGGCTACATGTTTCTAAGGATCAGTGTATAAAGTGACGCATGCGCCCAAGACAATGTATAAAGTAAAGACCGATGTATAAAGTAAGGACTTTATACATCGATTCTAAATAGTCCTAAAATCAATTTCTTTATACATCATTAAGGTGCGTTTAAAAATGTAGTTTACCAGCAGGTGTTGTAAAAAATAAGATCTCACACATGTCTACCTCGAGTTTTACTTTTTCGCACATCTCGATGACTTTTTCGCATGGCTTGATTATTTCTTCACATGATTTCATTACCAGTGACAGTGTTCTTAATAAACAATTTTCTTTTGGCGGTGTAAGAGGGCTGTTACAAAAAAACAGTGTTTAATACTCCTGCGAAATAGGTGATTGCTACTGGAGTCATTCTCAACACCAGCCAAATGTACTAAAATTACATACTTTTCCAACTTAGATCATAAACAACTATTTTTCCTTCGATATTGATTTACTAAATAGAAAGAATGTTACAGGTAATACAGATTGTGAGGACTAACTGGTATGAGTTAAAGGGGCTCAGACCCCTCGACAATAGTCGCCGCTCCAAAGGGCAGGCTAATTACTTGTCTATATGACGTTAAACACACAAAACTCGTTCAATCGTAATTACCTGTATGTACTTGCAGGTAATGTACGAGTACCAAATCGTGACATCACCAAACAATGTCACGATCCGTACACGAACCGGCCAGCCATCTCTTATCTCGATAGGGGATGATGCAACCTGGCCGTTCTCACCAACGTACGTATTCCCTTATGTATGTGTGTTTGTGTGCGTGTAAATAAGCCGTATATAAACCACCCAAACTGGCTCTAAAATCGCCAGGGTTTGCCTTGGTTTTGGCTTACCCGTACTTATGTACGAAGTGGCTGAACACGCTTAAATTCTGTTGAATTTCCTTCTGGTGAGAATATCTCTCACGACAAGGTATTCCACACAGATAATTACGCCAGAAGTATAATTTACTACTAAAAAGTTAAAACATGGTGAGATTTTAAAAGTTTTTTATAGACGTTTCTACAACCTGACTTCGCTGAAAAATAATTTTTGCAGTTTTCTATACGTTTTCTCTGTGATTGTAACGTCAATTTTATACAAACAATAATTTTGTACTTTGATTTTCACGAAAATATTTATTTCGTCATCCCCGAAACCAATTTTTTTTTTTTAATTATCGAAATATTACAAAATGATGACCTCTGATCACCTTGGGATATGAGAAAAAATTCCGAAAATGTCCGGAAAGTGGCGACATTGAGGGAATTGCCGCGAACTATATACATGAATTGTTTATGATGATAATTGCTCTACTTGAAGTTTTTGGAATTTTAAATTGAAAAGTTTGCCTAATGTATTGAACCGGAAAATCCCAATGTCATCACTGGCGTGCCAAAGTTTTCCAAAATTCTTTCTTTCGCCTGGAACTTTGCTATTACACTTCCAGACGTTTTAAAAATTGCCTGTAAGGGTACTGCAGGAATAGTTTCTCTTGAGGAGAAAAGCGGGGATCTCTTCAATGTCACCACTCTAAAATTAATAGAGTAGACCAACTAATTACAAAAGTTAGTTGAAAATAATTTTTTTCTTCAACGTGGCAAAGATAAAAATCAAAAACTAACGTCAAACTTTTTTTAAATCCCATCTCTGCTACTTTTTTTCAATCGCATTTTCAAATAAATAAATAAAATTGAATAGGGTTATTGTACTTTTTTTCGCAATAATAATTAAAAGCGTACAATTATTTAACTATAATTTTTTTCTTCCAATATTATTAAGTATGTACAGGATTCATATGTTCGCAGTAACAGCCATTTTGAAGATCGTATGAATTGAAAAAAAACGCGCTCTAGGGTGTCAGCGAACTAGAACATTAAATGTGGTACACATTTCATAAATTCGTTAATGAAAATTGAAGTTTGAAAAAATGATAACACAATATAAATGAAACACATATCGATATCATATCGATATATCGATCAACACCAATTCCTTCATACTCTTATGATAAAACATTACATACCAATATTAATTTAATTGATATTCCCTCATTTCGACTAGTGGGGAAATTGTGATTGGCTGTAGGAATTTGTATTCTTTCTGTGATTGGCTGTAGCACACTTTTTTAATGAAAATTTAACCAAAATAATTTTTTTCGAATTTACTTTGAATTCAGCGTAGTGAAAGTAGAAATGTGTACCACATTAAAAATTCACGGCAATCATTACCACATATCGTAATGCGTATGAAACCTAAATAACAATGATTACGTAAAATAAATGAACAAGAAATTTCAATATTGTTGTTGTACTTTCGATAAACACTCAAAACCATCAACTGATAACCAAAATTGGATGGAAAAAAATATCAATCAAGAAACAAACGATTGTTTTAAGTATTTTTCATTTTTATAGAGTGGTAATGACTTAGGAAAATTTTTTTATAGGCTAAAAACAATAAAATATGCGGGGTTAAAACTGTGATTAAACTATTTAAAAAAATTTTTTTTTTAAATACGTTTATCGAAATATGCAAAAATATGCTCTAACTTAATAGGGTTCATTTTACTCGGAATTTTATAAATCGCAAACCAACGTCCATATTCCCTATAGGAATCAACAGGAAAAATATGGTTTTGGATAAAAAAAAACTTTCCCTAGTAATGACCATCTTCTGCAGCCGAATAGCTACATTGTTACCGGTTTGACAACTTGTAAAATTTAACGATAAGTCGTTTCCATGAAAAATATGACGAAAGCAATGAATTAATTTGTTAAATTCACAGAAATGAACTTGAAAATTGAATGAAAATAAACACAAACAATCAGAGTGAGAGATGAAAAAAAAAAAAGTTGATTACTTATTGACAAGTAATTTAACTTAAATAAATTCGCAAGCGTACAGGCACCCTCGATTTTTTTCAAGTTTTTTCATAAAATAAGAGAAGGAAAAATCAAAATTTCATTTCGAGGACTACTTTTATCATATCCACGGAATGACAAATCAAAATAAATGTTCCTACTGAAGTGTGACTCATTCATCGTCAATTAAAAATGGTTTGAAAAACTTCTGACTTACGTCATAATGAACGACAAGGTATATATAAATAATTTTTACCTGGCATACTGAAAGAGAGAAATTCTTGGAACAAGTGTTCGTCCAAATCTCGTTATATGACAGGTCTGAGGTACCTGACAACTTGGGAAGTGTTACACATTCAAAGTTATGAAGGTGAGAAAAACTAAAGGAACGCAAAAAGTACAGTTCAATTGATGAAATTAATTTCAATATTGATGAGAAGGAGAATGAGAAGAAAGTTATGGAAGTTCCTTTTTAAAGATACAGTCTACTCAATAAAACGGAATTTTCATTAATAATTTTCATCGTTAAAATACATGTGAGTAAGAGGGCGATTGCTCCAAGAAGCACCTTAAAGCTCTTTAAGTGTGCATTATAGCAAATAATGAACTTTTCGAAGTAAGCAGAAGCGCAGTCAATTCAAAATCACTAAAATACTCATGAACGGCACCAATGTCTGATTAAAAAAATTTTATCAGAAAGCTATTCGGAAAATTAGAACTTAAAATTTCAAATTTTTTTCGGAAAATCGTAATATTATTTAAAAATAAAAAGACAAAATATAATACGTTCGAAATTTACATCGAGTACCTATTTAGAAAAACTGGGAAATGTGGTGAGCTGATATAAGTCAAATATTTATCTTTTCATTTACTTACCAATATATAAATTTTACTTGAAACGTATTGTAGGTACATAAAATTTATTACAAATGGCACACCTTTTTCGAACTGTTAAAAGAACTTAAGTACAAAATGATTATAATGATTGCTAAATACTGATAATTCAGAATAGAAATAATACACTGAATGTAGAAAAAGAAAATTAAATTCTAGACGTTCGTCTGCAAGCAGAGACACTATGAGCCGGCAGGATTGGATAGGAATATACAAATATTTATTAAAGAGGGAACATGGAATTGCAATAAAAATACATGATATTTAAATTTTCATTGAAAAAAGGAAAACCTATCTAAAAAGTTTATAAGAAGGAAGTCACACAATGAAATTCAAAGCTTGTTTCAATGTTTCCAATTCCTTATAAACGTCGAAGAGCTTAAAAAAAATTGAAAATTTTAAAAATAAAATTGGAAAAAATTCCAAATAAAATTTGAAAAAATTTCGAATTTCAACATGAAAAAGTATACTTTAAATTTATACCGTTTTCATGGGCCACAGGATAAATGCGCCAAATGGATGTTGCCAGAGGTACATTTGCGCCGAATCATACATTTTAACAAGGACCAAATTGCGCCAAAAATTTAAAACAAACGCGCCAATCCTTTAAGTGAGAAAATATCAGGACATAAAAGCTGTTGGACGTGGTCTTTCAGGTGTCTGTGGTACAATTCTAGTCTATTTATAGTACATAGTATATCTACACAGGGAGGTCTCATCCAAAAATCTGGCGGAATAAACTCGAGGTCCAGCATAAAAATTAATAAGATATTCAAGGAAATCTCCTATCCCTCCATCTACTGGTACTGAAAGTAATAGGTCCGAAAGCGTTTTTCTAATTGAAGGAGGGAAACCAAAAAATTGAATCAGGTATTTACCCTTTTCCGTGTTGCAAATGTATTCTTGTCTCAGGTCTAATGTATGAATCATTAAAAAACAGGTTTTCCCAAAATGAAAAGTACAATGAGCTCAATTTTATATATGGAAAAACTTCTCCGGTTGCGTTGTGAGCTGACTGCTCAAAATCTAAAACTATCTGCCAAAGATTGACGCAATTGGGTTCTTTTCTAAGGAAATAACATTGGTACAAAAGGTTAACTTATTTTGGTGAAAAAGGGTCACTTATTTTGGCGCAAAGTGGGACGTTTCATTTTAAACTTTTGACAGGTTGGCGCATTCGGAGTTTACCATTCTCATGAACACTTCGCATCGTACTACAACTTTCAAAAAAATAAAAACAAAAAAAAAAGACAAAGTTTTTCACATTCTACGAAGATTAAGATAAAATTAAAATATAAACTTAAGGACTAATTTTTAGGATAACAGAGTTAATTATTTGTCACATTTTTTTCTCTAACAGTAGTAGGTACATGCACACGTTCATTTCAGAAATGCAACAAACTCGCAGACTTTTTTTTTTTAAACTGAATCAAACCTAAGGAAGAAGAAACGTGAAGAATATAATTATTTTGAGATCTTCAAAATCATGAAACAGTCAACACAGAATACGAGTATTTAGGGTTAAATTTTTCGGAAAGTGCTTAAATAGGCAGGTCTTCAAAGAAAGTTTTGCGATCGAAATACGAGATTAACATGCCATTAAAGATGGCTCAGTGTGAGGCAACAGAAAAAGTGAGACGATCTACAGATCCTCGCAATATTGCGATCGACATTCTGATGTACAGATAAATTTACAAAGGTGATCTACATCGCGATTCAATTTGTTAGATCGTTTTCTTTTTCTTTTTTTTTTTTTTACCAGTTCCTAATTTTTTTCCCCTGATCTTTATCTACCACCAAAAATAACTCGTAAAAGCTGTTAGAGGTGCAAAAAATGGAAAATAATTTTAATTTTGACTTTAGAATTCAGGCATTCACTCAAAATTTGATGGTCAATAATTTAATAATATTATAAACGATCTAAATTATTTGAAAAATCCTGATCTATATCCCAAAATTAGATGACTTTTTTGAAGTCATCTATGAACCTAATGATCTAATTTTGAAATATTTATGCCCATACTGAGATGTCCAGAAAATAACATAAAACTACGTAGGCAAAATCCAATGAAGAACAGCCTACAAACAAAAGCTCGGAGTGATATAATAATATTGAAAAATTTAGAATAGTTGCCATGATTTTTTAATTTTATAAGCCTGGTAACTTCTTCAATTTTGAGCAGCTTTCAAGTTTTTTCATTTTTAGTAAGTTTTAATTGGCTTTCGTGGACACTATAATTTGATACAAAATCGCACAACTTTGTCTGAGATGAAAAAACTTTAAAAGTCAAACTGTTTGATGGCAATTTTATTTGTAAATTACATACGCAGTTCTAAGCCAAAGCAGTCATATTATGTGCCATAAGGTGATCATTTTAATAACTCTTTATAGATATGGTAGCAGTAAAATCTTCTCACAAACCACGACAAAGAATACTAACAACTTTTTTACTCATTAAAGCAAAAATATTTTAGGTAAATTCATACAAGTGTTTTTTTTTTCCACTTTGACAACTCAAAGCAAAAAACTATAACAATTAATATCCATTAGAGGGGAAAAAATGAAAAATTGAAACATATGTTTACGTATAATTGGTATTTATGGGAAAATGAAATGAATAACTACATTGCAAAAGCTAATATTATAGCGAAAATTAAGATAATTTTTATCACATCGCATAATGCGCGTGTAATGTATCATTCAAATTGAACCTAAAAATTTTCATATAAAACGGAATTTTCAACTTTTTTAAAACATATTTTACAGAATTAGCATCATAAAGAATTCAACATTCTGTGATAGTAGACCTATATGAATAAAATTGTTACACTAGCGTTTAGACTTTTCGAGCATCTTTCGGTTTTGTTTTTTGATGTGTCAACAACTTAGCACTCGCTAGGGGCTACGTGAGACTTTACAACCGTCAGATCGTACTGTGACTCTCTCCATCGTAAGTCTGGTTAATGTGTTCTAATCATCTTTAGCACTTAGGAAATGAACAAACAAAAAAAAAAACGCAAATATTGGAAAATCTGCCACTTTGTGAAATCTAGAAACCTTTCCTCTTTCACCCATAATCATTCTTCAGCCGTTATTTAGCCTAAACTAGAGAGCTGAGATTGATATTATTGATGAAAAGAGAAAATTTGCAAAAATCTACCAATGTTATCTATATAATTTTTCCAACATCTTTAGCAGCTTTGAAAATAAACGAGCGAAAAAAAGAAAAATTGAAAAACAATTAGCCATTTTAGGAACCTAGAAACCTCTCCTTTTTCACTCAAATATTCCTCAGCCATTATTCAAGTTGGTAATGCTGGAAAGAGGAGAAAATTTACTGGAATCTATTTTTCATAAAATTTTTCTATCATCCTATGCGGTTTGAAAATAAACGAAAGAATAAACATAACTGACTACTTAATGAAAAATTTTCCGTGTTTTAATATTTTCAGGTTTACACGTGAATTCTTTAAGAGTAGAAACACAGCAGTACTCGTGCGTTTTTTCCTTTTTGTTTACAACACCACTATGATGAAGATTATGATCAATTTGGGGTTATAAATTTTCTAATCAAATGTTGGCGCACCAACTTAACTTACACCTAAAGCCCATGTCACATTAACAATAAATGTTGCGCAGTAAAATACTAGGTAGTATGAGAAACGAGCAGTAGAATTTCGTACCGTGGCAATCAAAATAATACAATAGAATACAATAGGGTACGGGTCGCCCAGTACTACACACCGCCATTTTGGATCGGGAATGTGACGGCGCAACGGCTGGTCTCGAACCTACAACCTAAGCACCAGGCCAATACGATACACTGACCACCACTAAACGTTTACAAACAGTCGCGACAGTCTGGAAAAATTGTTTTTTTTTTTAATACCACAGTCCTTGTCTTAATTCAACAACAAACAAATGAATATTTTTCCTTTATTATTTTTTAGCAACGAAAACCGATTAAGTTAAGAAATTCTGCTACGAAATAGGTACAAAATGAATAGGGAATTATGTAAAATGAAATCGAAAAATGAATCATCTCTCAACTGTAATCACCGCAAAATGTGAAAGGGCAATGAACACGACAACTGTCAGAGAAATAACTAAAATTTTTTATTCACACTCCAATATTGGTAAGTCTTGGTACGTCGTAAAGTTTCACGACACATTACCGTACGTTGTTTATGCGTAATATTAATGATACGCACACTAATTGAGAAGATGAAACATTCAAACAAATGAAAAGTCAGACAAGATGATGCAAGAAAATGAAGAAAATATAGGTGCGTTAGAAAATAAGAATCGGAGGTATGGATTAAAAAGTCACCACTGAGGGTTTTAACAACTTTTTTCCTTTTAATTTGAACAAAATTGAATACCATGTTAATTACACTTCTCGCCAATCTCTTTTCCTCACCAACTATGCAATTTGGGGAAAAATGAGCAAGTGGATCACTCAATTATTATAACACCTCGAAAGCAAAATTTATTTCTCATAGTTGATTCAATTCTTTCGATAAGAAACGAATATTAATCAGAGAATACGTACAATTGATAGGCAGCTATTTCAAGTAATGAAATAATTTTTTAACGAAATGATGTAATTTCTATTCAGTGTAATTTTATTTAAAGTTTATACGTTTTCTCTCTAAAGAATTGCAAAATATTGTTGGTTACTTCCAATACTCTGATTTCCAACTGATATGAAGGACTATTGTGGAGGGTGGATAATATGGTGTTCAAAAAAAAAAAAAAAAATAATAATAATAACAAATGGCAAATTTGAGAACTGCGGGAAAAGCTTTTAAAATATCTCCAGAATATCTCTAGCTTTTAAGACTGTAACTCAATAAACCTGACACATTCACATAACCTTCAGTACAAGTAATATGTAATTAATTTCAACATGAAACAGAAAACCTTCACACAACTGATCCAATGAGCTTCAGTAACTAGGCTATTCTGTCAAACGCAGCAAGTGGAGGATATATCTGATTTCGAGGTGGGGAAGGAGATGGTCGGGATCCGGTGATCAATGGTTCAACAGCACGAATTTTAGATTCACAATAATTGATATAAACAACTATATAAATTTTCTTCGCATATTATCACCACAAAAAATTAAAATTTTCCCCACAAGATAAAAAAAAATTTACATTATTTATTACCTCTAAAAAAAAATGATAAGTGACGACTCGAAAATGAAATTCAACATTCAAATAAATCGTTGAATACGTTTTCACCGATTAATTCTTTAAAATAAAAAAAGGAGAACGTCCCTAACTTACGAGTAGAAGGGAATTTAATAGGATTTAATCTAGTTTATGAAGGATATAGGTATACATAAGACTAGTAAGTATAGTATCTGAGGTCATTATTCTGAATTATCAAATAAAACGCTATAAAATTCATTCGTTCATATTGCTTTGAACAACTTACAAGTTGAACTTTGATTCGACCTTTTCAAAAGTTCATATCATTTAACTGACAGAATATTAGAATTAGACCACAGTCAAAGTCAAGTCTACACAGAATGAAAATTGAACATATATTTACAACATTCTACACGTAGCTCACTCTCGTTTCAAAAAATTCAACAAATTATTCATTAAGAAACTTGAGAATACTCGTCAATCCGTCATGTGAATTTAGTACAACCTAAAACACCATTTCACCCTTACCAGTATACGCAGCAGCATATTCCTTTATCCATGGCGTAGATGCGCACTTGTAGGCTTTTCCAAAATACAAATTTCAACGGATACCTGCAAACATGAAGGATGATTACAAAACCAGTTCACTAATAGGTAAAAAATGCAGACTTGACAGCTCAGAAAGTTAATCATTTCTTTCGTGAGCACCGGACAGAACAGGGGGTCAAAGCATTTCATGATTTCATTCATTTTGATGAAAAAGTAAAAACCACAGACAATATTTACTTTCATAGGTAATAACGAAAGAACTTACTCGGATTAAAGACTACGGCATGCAACAGCTGAAATGAATTCGCAAATACGCATGGAATGGATAAAAAAATTGAACTCGAATTATCAGAGACTAACTTACAGTAAATTACATTGAATAATAAAACTTCCACGGCGAAAACCGATTACCCGAACACATTGAAATCACTTATTATGTACTTTCGGAGTGATAATAATTTTTTAATCGGCGCAATATTATGTTACCCTTTACCACACACCACACAGACTCCACACACTGAAATGCGAACTGGGACGAAAGAACCAACTAAAAAGCAAAGAATCAACAACCACAATTCACAATTTCACAAATCACAAGTCGAAACGGACGCTCAAGAATAAAAACTCTCGAATTAATAATTATTTCGGCTTCACAAATAATGGAATCAGTACACAACGAATTTAAACGTGCTAACTAAAGACGTTATTACAGAAAATTAACAATAGACAAGTTGACGAACGCTGATAAGAAATCGTCACAGAAGCTTCGAGGATATATATATGATGGAGACGACATGGAACAGTTTTAACATGGGATTGAACATCCAGACTATTGATACCGCGTGCTGGCGTACGAAGTACCCCAGACTAAACACCCCAACCAATCAGAATCGAAAATCGATGTAAAAGTGAGGTACTTTGTATGCCAGTGTTTATAAATAAATGCATGTTGCAGGTTTTCCTCCAATCTGATATTTAGTTGGAAGTACACGTCTTTGTGGAAGCACTTTCTATAGGTAGGACACTAAAACTACCCGTGTGTCTACTCATGTGTCGTCTCCATCATATATATATCCTCAAAGCACAGAAGTCATATTTTGGAAACTATTTTCCAGGATATATATATGATGTAGACTACATAATAGTGGTTTTGATGTCAGATCTGTGGATAGCGCTATGAATGCTACATGTTTTATTTTCTAAAAATCTGATTGGAAGAAAAAATTGCCACGTGCATTCGTTTATAAACACTGGCGTACAAATTACCCCATTCTGGAGAATCTGATTATTCTGATTGGTTGATGTCGATTGATGTTAGGTAATTTGTACAACAGTGTACATGTGTTCCATGTAGATGATAATGACAGTCAATCCCATTGTAAAACAGCAGCATGTTGTCTCTATCTGTATATATCCTCAAAGGAAAATATATCCCACTATAAGTAAGAGCTAGTGCCATTTGCAATTGATCAATGATAAACATAAGCTATCTACATTTTATTTTCCAAAAACTTCGAGGATATATATATGATGGAGACAACATGCTGCTGTTTTACAATTGGATCCTTTGTCATTAACATCTATATAGAGCACGTGTACACTGGCTTTCAAATTACCCCATATCAATCGAATCAACTAATCAGAATTATCAGGTTCTCCTAAATAGGGTAAGTGTTTATAAACAAATGCATGTGGCAATTTTATCTTCGAATCAGATTTTTAGAAAGCAAAACATGTGGCATCGGAAGAGCTGTCCATAGATGCAACACCAAAACTATTATTATGTCATCACCATCATATATATATCCTCAAAGACCAAAAATAACAACACCAGGGCACTGTTGGGTGATTCTAAAGAATAACATATCTGGGCAGAAATTCCAACTAGTTTTTGTAGAATGACAATCCCTGTGAGAATGTGACAATCATGTCTCACGTATTTCATTTGTGTTTGTGCAGTCTGTGTAAATTCTGTAAACCTTGACTTTTATTATTGTGATAATATGTTTGTGATTTGACACAATTTTATTCCATCTTCAACCTTGGTGTTGAATAAATACACTCTCAAATTTAGTGACTGAGTTTTAATTATGGTGTTCATTTTATTTTAAATCTTAACTCTTTTTAATCTTCAATCGTTTGCCGATTTATTCAACCTACAGTGTATCGATGTTCTGCTGATTCTTCGTTGATTTGTTGGAGAATTAACATTAAATTCTCACAATGGTTATGAGCCCAGAATCACGAATCAACGTGGCCTCCATTGTTCTCAATTGCTTAGTTGTAACCTGCATCAATGTCTTCATCCAAGTAATAATCCTTCATTCCATTTTAACTCGTTTTGCTCTGTCTTATTTTTCGATTTGTCGGCAATTTGCCTATACTCCGTTCACTGTGATTCGATGGCAAGAATTTGCGTAGCTGGAGGTTTCACATGGAGCTGTTATTACGAAAGAAGGGATTGTTCGAGGTGGTGATGAATGTACCGGTGCAAAAAGATCGCATCGAGCAATGGTGTATCAATAATTCAAAAGCGATGTTTTACATCGCTAATAATGTTAATGATTCGTTTGTTGAAGTAATTCAAGGGTACGAATTTGCCCGTGATATGTTCAACGCTATTTTAAATTCATGTGTTTGAGAAGCAGATCACAAATTGGGGGAACTTTGTACCGAACTGTGCGCTCAACGTTTTACTTTCGGCGGCGATATTTAGGCGTATATCATGGGTTATCGAACAAAATGTCGGCGATTGATCGAGAACAGCAATCCAACAACTCCTAGACAATTTGTAATTCAGTTCCTGAAATCATTTCCCAGTGAAGACCGACTGTTGCGAGTGATGCTGGAAGAGATTGCTAAGCCAACTTGGGATTAGATTGTAAGCAAAGTGTTAAATTACCACTGTGATTTAATGATTGACAATAAGGATGCTATTTCTGCTCCTTCTGAAATTGTCTCACAAAAACCCTTGTTAAACGTTCAGTGTAGCGAGGAGAATGCTTTTTTGGCCTATCAACGTGGTAATTATAACCGGAATCGTAGTAATAAGCGTAATTTTCATGGTAATTCGAATCATGGATCGAATCGTGCCCATAATTTTAGTAATAGTAACACAAATTTTAACAATAATCGTTTTAATGACCGTAACAATAGTAATAATTTTAATAATCAATCTAGTCAGGGTAATCAGAGTCAATCTAGTCAGGGAAATAGTCGTAATTACGATTCAGGGAATGTAGGGAATTCAAATCAAAATTCAAATTGTAATTACCAAAACGTTCGGTGCCATTTCTGTGGTAAAAACGGTCATATTGCTAAGCAGTGTTTCTCTAAAAACCGAGAGAGGTCTGGAAATCAGTCTAACTCGAACTCTAATCGAGATTCTTGTAGTTTAGCAAGTAACATTGGATGCTCTGAGACTGATTACACATTTTTTATTCCTGATAATTGTTTAATAACTGAAAATTCACAGCCTCTCGGCAATAAATATGTATAATTTGTTTTAGATTCTGATGCTACTGCACATGTAACGAATGACTTGTCCTTGTTTGACAAATATATTATGTTAAAGAAATCTGCTCAACTGATGGTAGCTAAGAAAGATGTTGCTCTTACTGTCTCAGTGGTTAGAAATATAAAATTAATAACTGAATCTGGTATCAGAATTACCTTAACTAATGTTCGATATGCCAAAGATTTACCATCAAAATGTATGGCCAGGGTTGGTTGTTGGTCAGTCTTTGAGGAAGAAAAAGTTAATATTGTTGATACTAATAAAAATAATAAAGTAATTATGACTGGAAAAAGCATCTCGACGGATCTGTATATTATTAATATTTTGTGTAACTTAACGAATTCTGTTAATTTAACAATTGATGAACAAAAGAATCCGATTGAGATATGGGACAACTGTTTGGCCCACTTGAATAGTAATGATATTAAAATTTTAACTAGACGTGGTTTAATACCAGATGTTGGTAATAATAAAAATGTGTTTTGTGAACCCTGTCATGGGAAAACAACACCGAAAATTGTTTCACAGACATGAAAAATCTACTAGCAATCTGCTTGATTTAGTTCATACTGATGTATGTGGACCAATAAATCCCGTCAGCTATGATAAGAAAAATTATTTCGTGACTTTTTTAGATGACTACACAAATTTTTGTTATGTTTACTTAATGAGCAGTAAGAAAGAAGTACTTTCTAAGTTTAAAGAATACCGTGAGTTAGTATCGAATTGTTTTGGAACTAGAATAAAACGCCTTAGATGTGATCGAGGCTCTGAATACACAAATCAATATTTTAGGGATTACTGTAAAGAAAAAGGAATTCATTTTGAGCCTTCCATAGCGAACTGCCCTCAGCAAAATGGAAAGGCAGAAAGAATAAACGGCACTAATATATGAAAGTAATCTTGACAAGGTTTACTGGTCTGAGGCGCTTATGTGTGCTGCATATGTAATTAATAAATGTCCCATGAATAAAGATTTTATCCCTTTTGAAAAATGGTATCAAAAGGAATTTGATTATAAATATCTAAAGGTTTTTGGCTGTGACGCCTACATGCTTGATTGGAAGGATAGCTTGGATAAATTTGAAAAGAAGAGCTCAAAATTGAAATTTGTTGGGTATGCCTCTGCTGGCTACAAAGTACTAGACGTGGATAAGAAAACTGTCTATATTAGTCGAGATATTGAATTTAATGAGGATGTTAACGTAACGTGTAAATATTTGGATGAAGATCCAATATTGAGGGAGGTAGATGAGTCAAACGTTGTTGATATTGAAGTTGACGGTGATCTTGGGGACGTTGTCAATTTTTGTTTTCACACTGCATTGTCTGTGAATAATAATTGCCCTCTTACGATGAAGGAGGCGTTGAACTCCCCTGAATTTTCTGATTGGAAGAAGGCTGTCGAGACTGAAGTTGGTGCTTTGTCATCTAATAAAACTTGGAATGTGGTTAAGCATCCTGTGAGTGATCCCACTATAACCTGTCGTTGGTTGTTTACCAAAAAGGTTGATAGTGAGGGTGGCACTCTGTACAAAGCTTGTCTTGTTGCTAGGGGATTTCAACAACAGAAAGGATTCAATTTTGATGATGTATATGCCCCAGTAGCCAAACTTTCCACTGTTTGCTCTCTACTCTCCATCTCAAATCATTTAGGTTATCATATTCATCAATTAGATATTTGTAACGCTTTTTAAAATGGTAAAGTAATGGAAAAGATATATTTAGAAATTCCTGAAGGCGTTGAAGTCAATATTGATAGAAATTCTAACCTTTTGTTACTGAATCGATCCTTGTACGGACTTAAACAGTCCCCAAAAGTGTGGAACACTTTGTTTCACAAATTTTTGACTTCACTAAAATTTGTTCCAAGTCAAGCCGATAATTGTCTTTATAAATATAAAAATAAAAATAATATTATATACTTATTAACCTATGTTGACAATATAATTATTAGTTCAAATGACGAAAAATTAATAGAAAACCTTAAAAATATTATTAGTGAAATATTTAAATGTAAAAACCTTGGAACAATTAATAATTACCTTGGATTATTAATTAAATATGATCGTGAGAATGGCATTTTAAAAATGAGTCAGAAATCCTTGATAGAGTCTGTGGCTCGTCGATTTAATTTAAAAAATTGTATGCCTGTTTATTCTTCGATTGAACCTAGACTGTAACTTGAACGTAATCTCAACTCTTTAGATTGTCAAGTCAGTGTTAATTATCAGCAGTTACTAGGTTGCATAATGCATTTAATGTTAGGGTCCTGTCCAGATGTTTGTTACGCTATTTCATATTTTAGCGAGTTTCAGAGTGCTGCCACAAACAAACACTATAAATACTTATGTAGAGTGATGAAATATTTGATCACCACTAAAGATTCAGTTAACTTTTAAATGTAATATAAACCATAAAAATATTATTGAAATTTTCACAGACGTCAATTGGGCTAATTACACTGAAACCAGAAGGTCTATATCTGGATATTGTTGTCGAATTTTCGGAAATGTCGTGTCCTGGTCAAGCAGAAAACAGCCAATAGTGGCACTTTCTTCTACAGAAAGTGAGCTTATAGCTCTGTGTGAGGCTTCAACGGAAGGACTTTGGCTTCAAAAATTAATAAATGATCTCGGCTTTTCACATAAAAATAAATCTATTATATACGAAGATAATCAGAGTTGCCTCGCTCTAATTAAATCACATAAATGGAACTCACGGAGATCCAAACATATTGACACTAGGTATCACTTTGTTAGTGACCTTGTAGATAATACTTTTAATTATATATATATACCCACGAATCACCAAATTGGTGATATATTTACTAAAGGGTTGCCTACCCCTATGTTTTGTCGATTTGTTGAAATGCTTAATTTAAAATAGTACCTTGACATAACATAACTGTGATATTTGTTTTTAGATTTATTTACTAAGTACCATTTTAATCGAATTTTTATATTCATATATTTTATAATTGTTTTCATGTCAATGTCTCCGTTAGACACACATGATTGAGGAGGCGTGTGAGAATGTGACAATCATGTCTCACGTTTTTTGTTTGTGTTTGTGCAGTCTGTGTAAATTCTGTAAACCTTGACTTTTATTATTGTGATAATATGTTTGTGATTTGACACAATTTTATTCCATCTTCAACCTTGGTGTTGAATAAATACACTCTCAAATTTAGTGACTCTGAGTTTTAATTATGGTGTTCATTTTATTTTAAATCTTAACTCTTTTTAATCTTCAATCGTTTGCCGATTTGTTCAACCTACAGTGTGTCGATGTTCTGCTGATTCTTCGTTGATTTGTTGGAGAATTAACATCAAATTCTCACAATCCCATTGGGAATTTTTAGTGAAAATGAATACAATACCCGCAAGCAGGGTTTAACTTGTTGAGGTTTCAGGATCTTTTTATGTAAAAACTAAATAAATTACAAGTGTGTCACACAGCAGATAAGTATATATTAATACAAGCAATAAGGAACAAACATGAACAATTTAGATACATACACTGGATAACATAATCATCAACTTACTGTACACAAGTGTGAGAATGACTGCAAATTATATTATACGTCAGATTATTATTCTCACATTGTAATTGTTGTGGTAACACTGACTCGATACTTTTTATAATCTGTGATTTTTATATTTGTAACACAACTGTGATATTATACTTTTGTGAACCCCTTGTCGCTCATGAAACGTTGATGAATTAACATCTCCTCCATCTTAAATGGCAAATACATTTTCGTGAAGTAAATATTTTGTGTTCTTATTTATGTGTTTGTAAAGTGTGTTTCTAGTCTTTGTCCAATGTCTTCGTTCAGTTAAAATCATTTGTCAATATTTATCGTCATTCGGTCCGTTGATACTTCGAATTTCTTCACAACAAGGTAAACAGTTGAACAACATGCCTGTAAATATACACTTGCATGTGGAGAAAATATTTTGAGCAAATAATTTTAGGAAAAAAAATTTTTTTTACTGTTTCTCACGTGTGTTAGTGAGTATAGTAGATGCCACCACAATATTAGTGGAAGAATCTTTCGGACAATGTGGGGGGCCTTAGCCAAGGCATGCTACTTTGTATGTTGGCAATAGCAGGGTGAACTCTATGGGTGGGGCTTTTCTCCACCTGTTTCATCCCCTCCATTGTTGCCCCAAATGTGGCATATCATGGACCAACCCCCCAGTATCTGCCTAAAAGATCCCACCACCTATGTAATAAGTAAACTAAGAATCTGTACTCATTTTGATGAAAAATATAATATCTAATCTTGAATAATCATTTTAAAAAACATTAAAAAAAAAAAAAGAATTTAATGAACTATTCTTGGGAAAAAAATAAAAAATTAATAAATTTTTTTTATAAAACTTCACCTTTGATGGGACATGAATCTGACACTACTGATTCCTAAAGCAGCATCTCTACCATTCAGCCATTATAAGAATATGAAAAAGTGTTAACAAGAATGTAATATTAAGTATTTTTTGAACTAAGACTTCAAATTTTATGTTATCAAGTACTTTAGTCATTGTTTCAGCTAATTGGTCAATAGTTCTGATGTGTGATATATCTATTATTTTTTTGTTTAAAACACTTAATAAATCTTAACATTTTATCATGAGGCTTGTTACTCTTTTTTGGTTTCCACCAACTGTTATTCTTATTGCTGAAATATTATCCTCAAATATTTGTTCAGAACTAAATGAATTGTTGAACAAATTTACCAAGTATTAAGTGACTTTTATATCATTCAATGCGTCATGTAGTGCTATTATTTCCACAGCAATGGATGAAGATGTCATAGTATTTTGACGATACATTCCCAAATTTATCAAGTCTCCATTTATGTAAATTAAATATAATGTAATTGAATGTCCTTTTTCTAAATCATTTATATCAATTGGTTCTTCATCTATTCCCCTACCAATTTTGGTACTGATCGATGGGAAGGTACTTCCTGTAAAGCTTTTTTTTTAATTTCCATGAACTTTTTTTTTTTTACAAAAATTAATCACATAATTCATGTTTTCCTTTCTTTTATTTTATAACTTAATTTTATTTCTTTGGTCTTATTTGAAATTATATGATTATTTACCATAATTTATCATCATAATTAATTTTTCATTTCATGAAATAATGCTTTTAAATTTCACAATGTCTAATATTTTGTAAGGAGTAGAAGCTAACACATTTCATACAATCATAATATACCATTAACGAAAATAAACTTACAGACAATTAATGTGACCATCAAAATTCATAATTCTTTTTCTTGAAAACCTATTTTTTCTAGCAATTCTTGCAGCGCTAGAGTTTTTAGTGTATTTTCCAAAGGAAAATACAACTATTGCATTCAGTGCAGTGGCGGGACCTGGGGCGGGACCTTTGGAAAAGCACCGATCCTGAGTCGTAGATCACGAATATATAAGTCGCTCAAATTCTTCTATACACAATACATACATTATATATACATTCACTTTTTGCTCATTTTGGCACTTTTTGGAAGTCTCTGTGTAGCCTCTGCTTGGGATAGAATTAGAAGCATTCATGGGCTACACATTCGTGCTAAAATTTTTGAAATTCATCCGCTAGTTTCGGAGATAGGGGTTCTCAAAGTGTTGCAAACCCACCATGTTGTCATCACGATAACTCACTTAAATTGAAAGATTTTGGCATCAAATTTTTATGGCAATTGTCGACTATTAGGGACTGGTTTGGTATTGAATTTGAGCGAAATCGGTCCACTGGTTTTCGAGTGGCTGCCATTACAAAATTTGAAACTTTTAGAAAATACATAATTACCGCGGTTGATGCGCGGCAGAGATATTTTTATTTTATTCTACTAGTGAAAATTTATTTCTAATTTGTGACCTACAGTAGTCTACAGTATAGGCTTAGGCTTCACCCTGTTAAACGAAAATTTTCAATTTCATTCAACTCAAAGGCGTACCGTAATTATAACATTAAATTGCTCATACGAAAAAGAAATTTTTTTACAGATAAATTTTATGGAAGAGAATGATACTTTTTATTTTCCGATGAACAAATTGACTGAAATTCTCAAGTAATAATTACCCAGTTTACGCTGTTTATAGATATGCTGCTAGCTTCTAGCATCTACAACGTGGTAGATTGTAAAAGCTCCGGCTATTATTACGATACATTATTTTCTTTACCAATAACTTTAAAAATATAATTTTAAAGTTAAAAACCGTGACAATGATAAAGACATGAATCAGAATTCATAACAGTGCTGAGATATGTAATCGTGATTTCATAGAAACAAAAACTTTTGCCCGGATGCTTTTGAGTTTTCGAGAATATATTTGAGAATGAAAAACGACATTATTATATTTTCATTATGAATGAAGGTATACTGTCCCATTCTAGAGTTTTATTACTGTCCTATCGACTGAATTAATGATTGTGACTGTAATTAGGTAGGTACTAATTCGTTAACATTAATACTCACATTTCATCTAGTAGGGTACGTTACATACAAAACAGGTTACGATTTCGTTTGTGCTGTTATAAATACCAATGACGTACCTATATAAGGGGTTTCCTGACTGCAGCTATCGGCGCACTCAATCTGAAATACGATGCATAAAATTAGAAATCAACCGTAACGAGGAAACTGCCGATAATATGTTTCTGAAATTTCTTAGTTCTTCACCAAACTCAAAAAAGGGGATTTTTTTTTATTTTCAAACCATTAAAACATGAAAGTTGAAGTCTTAATAACTTTCAATAATTGAAGACTGTTTCCTAAATTTATTTCCGATGTGTAAATATCTCAGCGCTCGATCTACAGTAGGGGAGAATTACGATTTTAACTCTACGAGTAACATTGCGGTTGTGTGCGTGCGCCGCACACTATTATGTTTACACATCAATTCTTCACGAGTATCTAGCCCCAGCGGAACTCACGCCTTTTTTTCCTTCCAGTCAATATGAAGTCAAAAAATTATTTTTATTACCATCGTTCTAGTATTAATTTATTGTTTCGGATACCTACCTAATCTTTAAAATTCACAAGACGCTAATTTCTTCCGTAACAGTCCCTTCAATTTTTCTTCAAGCGAAACGTCAAAATTCGAGGTCGCAACAGAAATCGACAAATATAGATTAATATCAATTTTCCAGTTGTATTTTTTTTTTTTTTTGTGCTATTTAGAAACCAAACAATTTTTCATTCTAATTCTTAAAAGTTACTCAACTGATTCTTTAGCAAATTAAGGAATAAAAATAATAATGAGCTCACACAAAATATTTCAAGCAATGTATAATTGAGAGAAAAAATTAGTAAATTTTTGTAGCAGGAATTATCAAATGAGGCAATAACTTTTGCGTATTAAGAGTAAATCAATAAACTCGAGTAACACTACGGTAAATCAGTATCAAGGAATCTCGCACGGCGAAACGATTTCCGTATCCTTAGTAATAATTATCTTTACAATTAAAAATTATGAAAGTTGGCTAAAGTATTAACAATGGTAAGTTTAAAACCACAGGTAAATGAGAATTTTCAAAAAATTATAAATAAAACACACAAAATACATACAACTACAGTTACTATGTACAGATATCACACATCCTCACGACAAAGATTTTCAAATATTTGCTTGCGGTAATATAAGTAAAGCATTTAAATAAATCGTTCCAGACGTTTTACTTTCCTTTAAAAAAGTATATTAATGAAATTCAATAGAAAAAAAATGAAAATAAAAAGAGAATAAATAAGTTAGGTTAAAAACGAGTTTTTAAAAAATACGCTTTCATAATTTGAAGAAGAAAATAACGGCGAAGAGAAAATAAAATTTCTCACTTTTTTTTCCGAGACAGAAACAAACGAAAATTGAAAAAACAACTGATAAAAACGGATATAAGTGTATGTGTGCGCGTGTCGCAACACGCGAAAGCAGCGCCGAAGTTGATCATCCGGTGTACTTCACCAAATTGAGTGAGTAGAATAAAAGCGTATAAAAAAAATTTAACAAAATGTGTATCAATGTAAATGCAAATATTTTGAATAAATGTAAGTAGGAAAAATGAAAGTATATAAACCATTTAGGTATAATAAAAATTAATCCGAAGGAATGAAACCTTACATAAATAAATATTATCACAGAATCTTGAAATAATAATAATAATAATAATAATAATAATAATAATAATAATATAACTAGAAACACTAAGCTATGACTAATGGTTCATCATCTGAGAAATGTTCGCGATGATCAGGAGCATCTTCCAAATCTATAGTATACAAAAAAAATGAAAATAAAATACAACGATATAGAATAAATTCAAGAAAAATAAAAAAACGAAGAAAAAATTGAATAAACTACTCGATAAACAATACCTAGACCATTCACTCCTGAGAAAGTCGTTGACCCAGATCGAGTATTGTAATGACTATTAGCAAGATTTTTGAAATTTATATGAGATCGTTTATGTTTCCAGTACATGAAGCCTGTCACTCCACAAATGAGCAATAAAATAATGATAATCGGCCATTTATAGCTTCCAGTTGACTGATCGGCATTTCCCATAGCTTCTTTGGCAACGAATTCTACATTGAATCGAATAGTTAACAGTAAAATTTTTCAAGTGGTAAAGCTTAAAGAAAATTCACGCAGCTTACCATCCATGGTATGTACCAGAGTAGCGGCTGAAAGCTCCGATCGAAGACCTTTTGCAGTCACTAATCGTACGGCAATTGTATAAATTTGATCGTGAGGCAAATCATAGATGAGAAATGGAGAAGAATTGCTCGCATAAACTTTAGCACGATTCAGATCCATATTACTGCCTTTGCAAACAACAACTTCGTATGTGCCACTAAGGAAAGGATTATTAGACTAATACCGAAATAAATTCGTCTCAATACGTTTAAAAAACTTACGTGATATTTTTCATTTTGACGCTTTCGTTCGTTTCCCACTTCACAGAGTACCCTCTATTTTTATCTTTGTATACCACGACTTCAATCGGCGGAGGAATTGAAGCTGTTTTGATATCAATGACTTCCGATCCGATGGCACCGTCTACTGTAGTGACGACAGAAATACTGTAGTGACCACCAAAGGTACCACTGAATACCTTCATCAATAATCGATCTCTTGTTTTTGGCACAGTTATTTGGAACGATTCTTTGGACGTGATCTCAATTATATTGACCTGGAAAGCGAAGAAAAAAATAAAATTAGTAACTACTTCCACAAACGTATATTGAGAATCAACAAAAAAAACAGAAATTGAAATCATTCAAAATTAATTACTCTGTATCCAATATCTCGACTGTTGATATCACACGAAGACCGCCATTTAATTCTAATTGACGTCGGACCATCAAGACTAGCTTTCACATCTCTTGGAGGTGCTTTAGGATCCATGTCAGTCATTAATGACTTCACCGAATCTGACAATGGACCGTAACTTCCGCGCAATATGACACCCACATCGAACATATAAGATGTACAATGATTTAGATTTTGAATAATATAACTGGCTTCATCAACAATATGTTTAGCTTCTACAACAGAAATTGTAATTAAAAAATCATAATTACATTAAAACCTAGAAAACAAAAAAACTACCTTTATATAAATTAGTCATGTTCACGCCATAATAAACGCCATATTTATATTTTTTATCATCTTTCACTGGTTCCCAATGCAAACTAATTGCATTTCCGTCTACAGTAGAAGACAAATTCGAAACTTGGGGTAACGGTACTCCTATATAGAAAAAATGATCACAAATTGTAAAATTAAGAATACGATAAAAATAAACGTCAAAATTTCAAACTCCAGAATACCTAACGTTGTCGCTGAAACAGTCTGCACATTGTTCGAATCGTTATCTTTATATAAGCTGACAGCAAAAATATAATCGACACCCGGTGATAAACCAGTAACTGCAAAAAAGAGCATGACGTTTCAAATACGTGAAAGTGAAATCCACAAAAAAGAATCTTTAATAATTCTTATTTAAAAGGAATGGTAAAATGATTCGAGTTAAATTAATGAAATTTTTATAGGGGAAACCAACAAAAAATTCGAGTTTTTTTTGGATTTTGAAGAAGAGACTGATACAATAATGGGTTACAACCACAAATGAAAAAAATAAATCTTCCTGTTTAAAAATTTACTCCTTCAATAACTAGAGCCCAATGAAAAATAATTAAGTTACAGGCTAATAGTTGAAACTGACATTACGCCTCCTGTAATTATTTCACAAGTTTACCAAGTACATATATGTACAGAACTAAATTTCATAAGGAACACAAACAAATGCCCAGAATGAAAAAAAAGAGAAATGCAGGATGATAATAAATCAAATATTTTTGGAGCAGAACGGAGAAACTGGGGAAATATTGGGAGGCCTAGAAAATTGAAAAGCAAGTTTTATACTCATTCTAAATCCACCTACACTACATTCTAAAACAACAAACGAGATAATTTATAGCATTTCGATAGGTAATTCAATCTCTTTAGGATAGGTAAGGAATAGGTGAACTCCATAAATCATTCATTCTAAAGTACCTCTCATTATTTCCCAAAGAACAGAGTTCGACCCGAATGATTTTTCTTTTGAAAATTAATACTGATAAAGATATTTCATGAAACTCATATAATTCATTTCAATTAGCCTCAAAAAATAAGCTATTGAAAAATAAGAAGATAATAAATAAATAAATAAATAAATAGATAATACATAGATAAATTGATGAATATATTATTATTTCTTGTTTCAATAAGAGATTAAAGCTTAGCTAATTATTCGTTTTAATTCAGTTTTAATGTTTCGGAAATTGTACCCATAACTATTTTTTTTATAGACGGAAGTCTGAGTCATCCCCATCTCGAAACAGAAAAAAAAAATACAACAGAGGAAAAAACTACTAAAACGATGACAGGAACAAAATATGTACTTACAAGTGTAAATTACATCACTCGTAACTTTTGGTTCGATAAATGGATATGGAGGTTTCACCGAACACGCTATTTTGAAGATCGTATTAGGTACAGTAGATTTCCACTTTAACGTGATACTATACTCGGTAGTCGCATTGGCATCGACAGCCAAATCAGAGATAGTTGTTCGATTCATTTTTTGGAATGAAAATACCTCTGGCGTTGATACATCCGAATCATACAGATAATTAGCAGCGGTAACCTACGAAACATACAAAAAATAATTCAAAGTGGGTAGGTACATGTTTTCACCTCACAGAGTGATCACTACATGAAACTCAAATCGAGACAGAAAAACTGGGACTCTCATATTTCGTAAGCCAAACTTAAAATTGCTGCAACATTTAAAAATTTTTAATACCCCAATTCTAATAAAATACATTCAAAAACCTCCCTCAACTTTTGAAACTCTTGAGTTCTTTTGCAGTTTTCCATCGATGCGAAATGGCAGCGTTTAACTTTCACACAATTATTTCTAAGCAACACTTTATAAGTTTAACCGTAATTCACTAAGGTATAATAAGAAACTTGTATAGGTTCGAACAAGGAAATTCTTAAGAATTCAAATAAAAAAAAAATGTGATAGTTAGATCTCGAATGCAAGTTAACTGTTTTCAAACAGAAAATATGGAAGATATACTGTAACTAGGGGCAATACTAGGAACTTATAACGTAGTAAAGTTTTTGACTTCACTACGTACTCCGTTACACAACAATAGCGGATCCAGAGTGTTATTGCAACGAGGGGGTGGGTCACATGCCAGTAATTTTGAAGTCAGTGATTTTTCTTCTTCTCTTTAACAAATTTGGATGGTTTTATTTGGATACTGTGTCATGCTTGCATTGGTCTTCTTTCTTTTTTTCGATGTTAAGGAGGAATTTCCTCATTCCCTCCGGATCCGCCACTGGTGCAAAACGAGAAACTCAACAAGCACTGCACTAGTAATGCAAAAAATCAGCATTCTCATAAAACATTAAAACGGAAAAAATGTCAAAAACTTTATAGTCCAAATAAGTACTGATATTTCTCGAAACAATATGCTAAAAGCGTCAGACGCAAGCAAGCAATCGTTTTGGACCCATTTTTAACACAAGCATTACAAGGTTATTGTATCACTATAATAAATGTAATAGTATTTCAATGAGTTCATCTCACTGAATGTCGATTAGAAAAAACTCACTTTAACTGTATACGATTTCTCTTCAAACGCAAATTTTAATATAACTGAGGTCGATGACCCTTGGACAATTTTTGTAACCGGTGGTAGTGGCGGAGAAAGAGAAACAGTATACCAATACACATGTCCATTAGGAAATAAAGGGGGCAACCATGTAACTTCAACGGCAGTACTATTCAAGATTTTAACTTTGACGTTTCGCGGAGAAGATGGTTCTGTAAAGAAAAACCGTTTTATTAAAAATGAAAAGTATTATTATTGAGTTTTATGGAATCATTTATCACAACCGACTTACTTCCTTGCAAAGTAGTTACAGAATGATTGAATGCCGTTGGATAGGTCTGCCCAGACGTGCGATTCTGAACGTAGACAACAATGTTATAAGTGGAAGCAGGAACCAAATATTTAAATGAAAAGAAAGTATTGTTAGTGGCTGATTCATTTTTCCAAGTATTATTTGAAAATATTGACGGAATAAACTGTAAAGATTTATCAGAATCAGCAACAGCCGGCCGCACGAGCCAAGTTAATAAAACCGAATCTTGCCCTATTTTTTCGGGATTCAACGAAACTGCCTGAAACCACATCCACTACCATGAAAACACATTTTTATTGAAAAAGAAAAAATTAAAAAAGCTAAAAACAAAAGAAAGACCTGATAGGTTCTATTCAAAGGACTCGTACAATTTTCTTCGTCACTTCCATCGAAACAATCAGGTCGTTCATCACATTTCTCATGTAAAGGTTCACAACGAATACCATCGCATTTGAAGAATCCATTTGAACAATTTCGAAATGGAAGCACTACGAAAATAAGGCGATAGAGTTGAGTCTTTATAACGTCCATTATTATCCTTAAACAACTCAAAAGGAACTAAACCCCAGCACTACTGATTGAAGATAAAATGCTTGATGAAATGACTTAATTAAAGATATAATAAACGAGTTATTTAAGATTTAGAAAATATTTAAATTACATACAAAGTGGTTGGGAATGGGAAGTAACACCTAGTGCAAATTTTAGTCAAGAATTTTGAAATAATTTTGTCACTCAACTGGGTGAAACCAGACAGTGAATTTCAATAAATTTCACGAAATAACTAGACTCGCGATGACTCGGGTCTTGCATTTTATTTAAAGAGAAAACCCGATAGAAAAATTTATTTTTTTTTAAATAAAAAAAATTATCAATATGAACGTAAACTTGTAAATTTTCTTTTTCATCATCGATTATAATCAATATTTTGAAAAGGAAAGGCGTTGAAAGGTAGACTCAAAATTTTCAGATCAATAGAAACTTGAAGCAAGTTGCACATCAAGAGGCCCATTTTTACCAAAGAAACACTAGAAATACATTTTCAACGAACAAAGCTAAAGACTAATTTTTTTGATGTCTCGAATTCGAACATAGCGATATAAAAATTTCGTTTAAATTCAATAACCAAAATTGAGCTTTGGTAGCTTTTTGAATAAGCAGACAGAAGTTTGTGTTAAATTTCCACGACACTATTAGCAATTATTCTTCAGAAAATTCAACGATGTTTGAAAAAAAATTTGCTACTTCCTCAACTTTCCTAATAAATACTCACTTTGATTTTCACAAGAATTATTTAGTACTTACATCAAATATTCTTTTTCAAATATATTTTACTATGCGTAATTTAAACTTCGTTGCTGAAGAAACTTTTACCACACATCAATAATGGGTTATGTTTTCTCTATGTATCAGAGGATTAAACAAATTTATCACTTACGAAGAGTATGTTGGCAGAAACTTTCATCAGAACCATCTGCGCATTGTTTAATACCATCGCAGCGCTGTTTCAAGGATATACAAATACCCGATCGACGGCATTTGAATTCATCTCGCCGACAATTCACAGGAATCCCTTCGCAATTTCTCTCATCTTCACCGTGCGAACAATCCTTCATTCCATCGCAAACCCATGAATATGGAATACAATCATCTGAAATTATACAGTGTTTCAGCCGCCTAACTCATTGACTGTTAGCATTTAAGGATGATTCTACAATTGTAAACAGAATCTACCATGCGTGCATTGAAATTCTCCCACTACGCACAACGTGGAAGAAGTCGTTGATACAACTGATGGGGTCACTTTAGATGTTATTTCATATGTGCAGCCCAATTCGTCACTATTATCAGCGCAGTCGTTGATTTGATCACATTTCCACCAATAAGGGATACATCTTGAATTGTTACATTGAAACATCCAATTGACGCAAGTGTTCTACGCGAAATTGGGCACAAAAAAAAAAAATAAATACAAAAGCGTAGTTTCCGAAAAACTTTTTGTAAAATAACTCACAGTCACAGTGAATGGAATATCAGTCACAAGTTCAGTGGTAGGACTCGTGCAATTTTGCTCATCTGACGCATCGCCACAGTCATCGTCACCGTCACACTTCCAAGCGGCATATACGCATTTATTATTTTTGCACTGAAATACACACGAAAAACCATAATTTGTAGTTATCCTCAGAACATAATACGGAATATTTCAATACACAAATTCCTCACCGGAATTTGCCAGCTTTCGCAACTGATATTAGTGCAATTTTTCTCATCACTACCATCTGGACAGTCATTTTCATTATCACATTTCCAACGAGACGGAATACAAAATGACTTCGATTCACACGTAAGTTCATCGGCTGGAAAAGAAAATTAAGAAAATTTATCAACACTTGAAAAATGATGAACATAACAGTAATTCTATTATTTCTGTTATTACATTAAAAAATTTTCAACTTTTTTTCTAAGTAAGAAGATATGTTTGGGTTTCAAGGAAGAAAAAAAGAATCTATTTGATTTTTGCAAACGAGTTTCACCAGATTTTCAACATCATCGCGGATAGTACCTAACGTTAAGAATCCCTCCGTTTTTAATAAAGCATTTATGACTTTTGAAATCCGTACATAATTTTTCAATGCTGTCAGAGAATATCTAAAATCTGTAAATCTGAACAACAAATTTTCACACACTCATATTCGAAGTTATATCTGTTAACTTCAAGATTAAGGCTCAATGCTACATTCCATCATCAGGTATTTTACAGATTCCGTAGAAACTCAAGACTTCTTAAAATTATAAATTCAATTTTTTTAAATAAATATTTAAGGTCAGAATTCAAGAAATTAAAATTTTTGGTGAACTACCGAAACTAAAATTTAGTTTTTTATTGAACTGTGGCCAGATATAATTTTTTATTTAAATTTAAATGGCTAATTTATGAAGAAGTTCAATTTCTACAAAAAAATTCACACCCACTTTCATTTTAGTCACAATAAACTTATTAAAGAAAATCAATAAGGGAAATAACTACTCACCTAGACATGTACGGGAAGTCGTAGTTTGTGTACAATTACGTTCATCGGAGCCATCACGACAGTCATTCTCACCGTCACAACGCCATTTCAATGCAATACAACGCCCGTTGTCGCATGGATATTGGCCAGGTTTGCACGTTGGATATTCTACAAAAGAAAAAAAAATGAAAATATACATACAACAATTTTGTAATAACAGTCATTTATTTATTTTTAATTTTCAAATCATGCTAACAAAAGACAAGTCGTAAGAACCTATACCTCAATCACAAAATGGGACAATTACTTTAGAGTAAAAATAAATAAATATCAGAAGATACGTACGACAGTCTTTTTCATCAGACTGATCCGGGCAGTCGTAATCAAAGTCACAGTGCCAGTAAGATGGAATGCATTTGCCGTTTCCACATTTAAAGAAATTTGAAGGACAGAGTTTTGTACTGTTATTACATAGCTGTAGAATTTAAAAACCAAACATTAAAAGAGAAAAGACAACATAAAGTACCGGGTTTCATCAAAAAGGGGAAAAACAATAAACACGACTCTGATAAATAATTTGATTGTTTTTTGAATGCGCGCATAAAGGTAATAATTTTGAAAATTTCAACTGACGCAACAGTTCAATACGAGACAGAAAATGTTGAGCAGGACAATCATTAAGAACAATATTAAATTTATCGTATAAAAAGAACGGTGTAAGACGCACTAAAACAGTGTAACTATCACATTTGAGAAGAAATAAGAAAAAAATTACAGAATTTAATTAACAACTTTGAAATGAGGTCTTAGTCTCAAAAATGTACTCATCAGTATTACCAAATAAAATGTCTTCGATAATATAGTCGATTGAATTTATAAGGTAAAACAAAAAGTATGTATTATTCGAGAGATTTTTCTGTGCGAAGCCATGCAAAAACAAAAAAACGCAATAACATACTTCGTCAGAACCATCACCGCAGTCTTCATCTCCATCACATTTCAACGATTCCGGAATACAATTACCATTGTGGCATAAGAAAAAGTTACTGCTGCACGTATTACGAACTGTCGCAATTTAAATAATCGAATTAAATTGGTAAAACGGAAATACTACGTAACATATCACAGTTCAAACATCAAGTAGACGATTCTCACCAGAGGAACAAGTCCCATTTTTCAAAAATTCAACACCTCCGGGACAAAAACAAGTGGTGCCATTCACCAAAATTAAGTCGTCGGGACACTGGCACGAATATTTACCATCCGGTAAACCAAAGCACATATGCGAACATTTTGAATTGTTCGTACAAGCATTTGTACCTTCTTGAATAGAATGAGCATAAATCTGAAAAAAAAATTTTCATTCTCCATTTCGAGTGAAAACAATGAAAGTTACCAATATAGAAAATCACCTTTAGATCCATCACGCCGGGCAAAGCATTTCTAATTATTTGAACACCAACACCATTATCCTTATCGGCCATGAAAATAGCGTTTGATCTCCAATCGTCCCAGTATATATGGTCTTTATAAACGGCGACCGAAAATGGATGCGAAACTCCAACCTGAAAAAAAAGTGAATAAAATTATGTTTAATTCATCAATAAAAGGAGAACGAACATAATAGCTCAAACCCACATAATGTTCGATAATTTTCTTAAATCCTTTTCCAAAAAAGTCGGATGATGCGATAAAATCTTCTCTCGCGTCTACAAAGTATATTCTTTCAGCAATAAAATCGACAGTAATCCCATTCGGCCATTCGACTAGCGGCTTCGAAAACAATTTCTGTGGATTTGAACCATCCAGATTGGCACGATTGATACTCGGATTACCCCCAACCCAATCTGTCCAAAACATGTACCTAGAAAGACGACATGAATAGCACTTCAAAAAAAGACAAATCACCGTTAAATCATCAGAAAAATGGTTTCATACCCAGCAATTGGATGTACAGCAATACCACGTGGCTTTTTAGTAATGGTAGCGTTAATGATAGTTTTACGAAAACGATTTGGGTCTTCTACATCCGTACGTATTACTTCAATGCGTCCGAGAACTCCGTCAGCAAAGTATAAATGTTTCGATACCCAGTCGTACGCCATACCTTCGACCGAATGAAGTCGACTATCCACTATTGGTTTTGATCCATTACCACTCGACAGACACCATTTCTACACCGATACGATGTACACAATGAATTAATGAAATCTGATTTGACGAGAATGAGAATTAACGGAATAAATTGCTCACCGAAATAATGTCCGTCACTATATCGGCATAGAACAGGCAATTACTGTGGAAATCAAATTCTACAGCGATTACATTCTGAAGACCTTCGATGGGCAAGATTTCAGGATTCATATCACCTAACTTAAACGTAACGATACGTTCTTTCTGGGCCAGCAAAAGAAATTCTTTTTTCACTCTACAAAATGGAATAGGAATTAAGTTTTGGAGAACAAAGACATCTTTTGGTATGGACTGTATGACCTACCCAATCGGACAAGGCAACTTATCTGGTAGGTACTCTCGGGGTCCATTCTCACAAGAATCACCAGGTATCTTCTTATAACCTTTCGTTCGATTATAAGTTGTGTAGGGCGGACAGTTTTTTGGAACGGCATAATGGTCGATAGGATGACTCTTATTTCGCACACAGTGCTCAGTAGGTTCATCCCAATCGAAACCATCGTCACTGTTGATGAAAAAAAATTAGTTTTAAGGCAAGATAATTAGATGAATATTTTTTAATTACAGGGGGTATACTGAAATAAAAATAATAACTCATCCCACATTTTTATGGCTGACTTGAGAAAAAAAATTTCAAACTCAACTTCAACATAAGAAAGAAAATTAAGCCAATTATTCTCAACGGGCCAGAAAAACAAATTATTCTGGGTGAAGGAAGATTTTCGTACTTTATTCATTGAAAATAAGATCATGGTCATCTAACCAACACACAAAAAGGAAATAAGTTTACCATAAAAATGTAAAATTATACTTTTCTCATCAAAAAATGAATGCCTTCAATAAAAAAAATTATATTAAAGAAAAGAGGTACAATATTAGTAATTGACGAACTACAAATACAAAATTTGTTAGTACAGCCTGATTTCAAACCATCAGCAAACCCGTTGCTCAAAAATCAACCAATCTTGAAGATTCAGATATTTCATCTTCTCTCTTCTCTTCTACCTATTAAATAAAATTAAAGCACGCTTTCTTTTTTTGTAACAAATAGGCAACTCTCCTACTTGATGGATTTTGACCAAATTTTAGTCTCACATATTTAACCATCTGTAGATGGTCCTACAAAGTTTTATTTCAGAAGCTCAAGAATGAAATATAACCGAAGTGTTCTTTGGAAAATTAGTTCTCAGTTTTACTTAAGGGATGTACTGTCAATTTTGAGAAGTGTAAACTTAAAAAACTAGGATCTGTAAATGGGAGTGCTCAGTTTTCCTTTAATGTTGTGTTATCAGTGCTGAGAAGTGGAAAATAAAAAAACTGAGAGCTTTGATGAAGTTCAGAAGTTTTTCCTGAATGTTTTGTTTCTAAACCTCTCTTTTAAAAGTTAGTTTGAGGTTCCATTTAAAGGTTGTACTGTCTGTTCTGCGAAGTGAAAACTTAAAAAACTGGGAACTGAAATAAAGTTAGAAAGTTTTGACTGAAAGTTTATGTTATGGACCTGTTCTGTTGAATATGAGTCTTGTGTTCCCTTTATTTGGGCTCGTAATGTCAATTCTGAGTACCAAGTAAAAAGTTAAAAAACTAAGAGCTTTATTGAAGTTCGAAATTTTTTCCCGAATATTTTGTATTGTCAGTTTTGAGAAGTGAAACGTTTAAAAATTGGGAGGTGTAATAAAGCTTTGGTAGATGATAACACATCTTCTGATGAACTTCTTCAACTTGACACTTCATTAAAAAAAATCAATTACCCATTGTTTCACAGGTACTTATCTTCGGTTCTTAAATATATTTCAGATTTCTGACTCGATTTCTGATACTGCTAAATCATAAAATTTCTTTAGATTAACATCTTTAATTTAACACTTCATTCATAAAAAGTCATTCACCCATTTTCAACGGGTCATAATACATCTTCAGGTCAACCTCTTTAATTCAACACCTCAATCATAGATATCCATCCATTTTCGATAGGTGCCTTAGAATATTAAATATATTTCTGATTCTAATGAGTTTTAGCCTCCCTGACGGATCATATTGCACATCTTCAAAGCAAAATCTTTAGTTCGAGATCTTATTTTCAAAAATCCATCATCCATTTAGACAGGTTCTTTCGATAAAAAAACCTTTAGCGAATTAAATATATATATAAATAAATAGATAGATAAATACGTTGCATAAGCAACTAAGGAAAAAGTTTACACAAGAGTGGCATACTAACAGAGTCTGGGAAAAAATTATAAATTTTTGACTTTGAAGCAGAACTAGGCTATACTTTACCACGTAAAATCTGATATGTCACATTCACAATTCTCTATTCTGACTGGTCTGTCGAAATTACGTCCATTGTAACAATTTGCATGCGCAATTCGCCGCTTATACTCTTCTTTTCGTCCCATCACACAATTCATTTTTTTCTCCTCAGGATTGAATGGAGACCACGGTTTATAATCCTCGTCGGTACAGTTGTAAGCTAGAGATTGAGAAAATTATTCAAATTTGCAACTGAAGATGATAGAAACAACACAACAGATTGGGAATAACATACAGAAAACATGTGTAAAGTCAACTTTTACGATGACCCATTGATGGGGACCACCCAAAGAACCAAATAACGAAAATACTGTCGTATTTTCACCAGGTTCTGTCATCAAACTGTAAATTCGCAACGGATTCTCAGTAATTTGACGAGTTTGCCATGTTTCACCCTCATCTGTGGAGTATGTGATATTTCCACTGCCATCTTTAGTTCTCGTGAAAGGAGCTGCCACAATAATAGCACCATGATCGCCCATGTTGAAATAATAACTTTCTTTCAGTACCTGTAAAATATGAATACATTGTGTAAAAAGTCTGCAACCGAAAAATTGAAATGTGGCTGAAATGCAGGTGTTTGATATGATAATTAGAATTTTTGTATAGCATTTTTTTATGATCAAAGAAAACAGAATCCACCAAAGCGAATGTTTAATAATGACCGAATTTACAAAGATCGTTAGTAATCATACCTGTTTCCACGTTAGTCCGGCATCACGACTCATGTAAATTCCAGGATGTCCTTTCATACTTTGACCGACAATGCCTGTAGCTATTATCACTCCAGGAGCCGACTTTGAGGACAGAATAGGGCTCATGCGACTTGATGGATACCATAATGCAAATTTTTGTGTCAAGTGAAGAGAACAATTATTTTCCTGTAAATAAACATAACAGAAACATAACCGAAATTAAATAACCAAAAACTCTATCGCAGCAGCAGCAACTCCGTTAAAAAAAGTAGGTTCTCAAAAAATGTAAAATTAGGTAGTCACTAAAAAGTTATTAACAAGTCGTAATAAATATTTGTTCCGAATTACGTTCCTATTGGTCTAGAATTAGGCATTTTATAGGCGAAATAAAAACGAAAATAGTGTTACCGAAAGTACCGTACGACCGATCCGCACCACAATTTATAGCAAGTTATAATATTTGTTAAGAATTTCGTATCTACTGATCGAAAATTGATAATTTCATAGCCAAAACAAGAACGAAAATAGCCATATCGAAAGTACCGTACGGCCGATTCGTAACAAAATCAATAGATCAGGTCTTTGGCTTAATACTAATGTTCGTTCCAAATTTCGTGTCTATCGGATAAAAACTGCGACCTGTACCGCGGTAACAAGAAATTGGCTTATGTATATGAATTTGAGTTATTAGTGCCAAAATTTTCCGTGAGTTATGGAACGAAAAACCTACATAACTCCACCCACAGGTCAATAAGTACATTTTCAATAGAAAACCTACTTAAAAATGCAGTAATGAAAGTTTGATTCCATTAATGGAATTTTGTACGCCAAACTAGATAAACGAATAAGTTGTTTCTAAAAATGGTCAGATAAAAAACTGAAATAATTCAGCTGACCCAGGAAAATACATTGAAAATGAGAGCATGAAGGAATTTATAGTTTTTATAGAAGGTTTTACTGATAGAGTGTGTGGTAGATAGTTCCTAACCCAACCCCCCACAGGGGGAATAACGTGTGATTGTTTTTAGCTTTTTTTGTTTTATTTAAAGTAGGGTATAGTTACAAGGAGGGTAGAATAACGGGTTTAATGAAAAATTAACATTAAATTCGAATTCAGCGCCTCAAAAAACATGTCCAATTAAACAGAGTATTACATAATAAAATATGAAAATAAAAGATTCTCTTGGGCCATGCGCGCACACACACAATCACACACATACTAACATGGACTCTTTTTTCTTCTTTCTTCTCTCCTTCACACCTAAATTGGCACCTAGATTTGCACCATGCTAGCCGCCTTTACACTCTCCTTTTCACCCCAATAGAGAAAATAAAAATGTGTTCTACATTTAAAAACTATAGAAACAGTCGCACATTGTGTCCCCTATGGGAGAAGCATGCAAGGTTGGGCAAAGTACATTTTACGATATTACTTAGCGTAACATAACCAACACATTTCAGCAATAAAACCTACAGAATTAATTCTTTTATAAATACAAATTCTCCTATACTAAATAGGTTTGTACATTTTTTGAAGAACACTACATTGGGTATCGAGAAAAAATTTTTTTTTTTTCCTCGCCTGTTTGCAACCCTTGTCTTTGGCTCACTACACTCTCCTAGGACGCGTTTTGCAAACTCAAGCTCGACCAAAAAAAAACCATCTCTCCTTGATACACACCGTACTTTATGCAACCAAGACATCACTGCTGACCCTATGAAAAAATTGTAAGAAACCTTTATTGTAGGGAAATTTATGTACTTCATTTTTGTAAAGATCTATTTTAACTGTGAAACAGAAAGGGAAAAAGTATCATGAAAAAACCGGTTTGAGTTTCCTTTTAATATTTTCACTTACTATTAACTCAAAATAACTTCGTTTTTAGTGAAATCTGATAATAAAAATTAATTTGTCATTAAAAAATATGGGGAGTTATTGCGGAAAATCTTTTTTTACAGTTTTTGAAATAAACAATTTCAAAAACGACGAATTTTCCTTTAATTAGCTGTTTTTTATTCCATGATTATGAAGAAGTCATTAATGATAAAAAAAAATTTATTGGAGATAAATTTAAATAAATTTTTTTGTTTCCAGCAATACCAACCTCAGATTTCTAGCTTCAATAGCAGCTGAGAAATCATAAAGTGAAATACAATAGGTATTTCTCAAAATAAAAATGTTATTCTAAGCAAGATTTTCACGATGTTTCATTGGCAGCAATAATTTTTCGAGACTAGAATTGAAAAGTGAACTTTTCGGACTTGTAAATTTCACTTTATGGTCCTTGGATCAGAAAATAATCAGATGTGATCAATTTTTATAATTTTTCAGTCTTACCAAAAAGTAGCCCTCTGATTCAAAAATATGAACTTTCAGTCCTAAAATTAGGGCAGAAAATGTGGTATTATCGAACAGAGGTGCATAAAATATTTTACTGAAGCAACCAATAATAGTTTTCAACGGGAAAAGAGATATGATTTGCATTTCATAGAGGATATGAACTCCACCCACTTCACTATAACTCTGATGATATAGTGTGTCACACACTATTTTTTTCAACACCCCATCATCCTAAAAAACAAAAAAAAATTGAGATAAATGAATATTTTTGCAAATAGGAAACATATAAGAGTAAACTATCCCCCAATTTTTAACCAAACATCATGGAGTAGTAGCAATGGAGATGGACTGAGAACATTGATTTCTGAGATTCAAATCCCCATTGCAGAGAAACTTTTATGAAAAAAAAAAATATATATATATATTAAAAAATGACGATGTTAGGCGCTACGTTCAGTAGTAAGTAGCTAATACCCACGTATAAAATGACGCATGTGCTCAAGGCAATGTATACTGCCTGCTTTTTACATCGTCAAGGTGCGTATAAAAATGAAATTAATAAATTGGTGTAACAAAAAGTATATTTAAGCTTTTAGGAAACTATCAAATAAGTTCCAAAATTGTTAACTTACTAATTTACAGGGTTCACCAACAAGCTGATGAGTTAAATTCAATTCGCGCCAACGAGCTCCCCAATTGAAGGTAATCTTGGTAGTTAAATGCTCCGGAGTAATTGCGGAGGTATTTCCCAAACTTCGATGAACTTGAGATGCGATATATATTCCACGTAATCCTTCTACCTTATGTACATCAGTGAACGTTGATTCAGATAAACCGCTACATATCACAAAATGAAAAACAAAATTATGAAGGATAATGGATAATATATATTGTGAAATAGGATGTGGTACGTAACCCTAGAGGGACATATCCTGGGTGAAAACATGTCTCTATGTCAATTCAACATCACAAAACAAACCTACACCTCGAGTGTCACTATTAGCTATATCTGATGGCAACCAGAATCTTACCTAGCCCTGCACAGACTTGCCAAGGTCCATATTAACACCATTTTTACCATGCACCACGATTAATAAAAATACCAAGAGGCAGTGCATTTTTAGGAAATTGCCAATGGGGAGATTAGGGATCAACAAACATAATGAGTAAACAACTAAGAGTTTAGCCCATTGCCATGAGTGAATTAAACCATGATATTAGAAAACATCATATATTGAAAAAGATTTAGTACAGATATGAAAAAATAGAAAAAGATAAAGATATAATGATGACTAGAAAAAGCTGTTTTCTGTAAGGAAGACAAATGCTGATTAAACCAACCAGCAGAAAAACAGTTACATCGAGGTTGTATTAAACTAGCTGCTTGATGAAAAAAATGGAGGTGGGAGATAAAAACAGGTTAAAAGAAATGAGACGGTACCGAGGTACGCGAACTTTATTATTATTTACCATAGGTACCAGGGAGTGTTAGTCTGCGGTAGGGTAAGGGAGAAGTTTAAAAAGGTTAAACAAATTAAAATGGAGGGAGAAAAAGTGTCGTTCTTGGTCATCAATATGAGAGAGTTCCAGGAAATCAAACTGATGACTCTCACATCTGTCAACTTCAAATGTAGCAGACAAACCGCAGTACTAAGCTTCCTTCAACCCTAAATAGCTAATTGGTAATATAATATACTCCAAAGACATCACAGAAATTGAAGAATATTTTTCTCAGACATATACCAGAATCTGTCAAATAAAAATGGATGAAGAACGTGAAAAATTTCTGATAACTGTTTTTAATTTGTTTCACAGAAATTCCAACTATTACAGACTCCTAGGGCGCATTCTGTAATTCGTTTGGAAGAAGCCCGGAGGACACTCGAACCATTCTCTAACCACAGAGTGATCCATGTGGAATCACTTTGAATCATTCCATAACCGTCTTTGGATGATGTCCAGATGTCTTCCAAATCTAGAAAATGGGTAGATGTGGTTGATGTCCCTTTCATTCACTCTGATTGATTAATATGGTTATTATCATTTTTTTTATTTTGTTCATCAGGAAGAGTTATCCAAGTGCATTCTGAAACTACCCAAAGAAATCTCACTTTGACGACGTAGTTATTTCATCTCTGCCAGAGTAATATAAGAAGTTGTCCGAGAATTACAGAACGCACCCCTTTATATTACTCATCAATATCATTTTTTCCCAGATATTGTTTCATAACTCACTTCTATTGCGATAAACATATCAAAATATTTTTAATTTTTACAAGATGAATAATTATTGCTTTACGCCTGTTAAAATAGAAAATATCTATGAAAATACTCATTCAAATCGGTGATAAAAAATGATAAAACGAACCACGTTCAATAGAACTAATTCCGAAAGGAATTAGTTGTTTTCAAGAGATAACAAGTAAAATAGTGGGATCTAGGCAAAAAATATGGTATTTGAATCTTATAGAGAATTGCATTATAATACATAACTCAAACTAGAATTTCGGAACTTTGAATATCAAATAAATGATTGGACAAGGTTGTATAAACGTTCACAACTCAAATATTAATTTACATGATGGGGCCAATAATATGAAATCGCATTAATAATCGAAATGCTTGTGCCAATAATCATAATAAAAAATGTTAACAGAGAGCATACAATGTCTTCTAAAATTAACAGAAAAAAAATACGCATTCAATTATTCAGTAGTAACTACGTTATCATTAAAATATAATTTTTTTGCTCACACAATTCTACTGAAAAAGTTTGAAGGCGTTATGCAGAAAAACAGAACAGATATACCTGTTCACTTGGGATTTTAAATGATGAAATTGTTCAGTTCGAACAGATTTACATTATAGATGATTTCAGAATAAGAAATAATCGAGAGTAAATTAATTTGAAAAGCGGAGAATTTTTGTCGTTCAATGATACTTAAGAATTACGGATGAAATAAAATAAGAACAATTATAAATGAAACAATGACAACTAACATGGAGTAATACCCGTGACTTGATTTCAAGTAATTTTCGAAAAATTTCAATAATACATTACAAGAAAATCTAAGGATGAATTACAGCAATTTGATTCGACGGTATTTGGCTGTGAAAACAGTTTTGTTCCAGTTAATACAATATATCCCAGCACTTTCAGTGGCACTACCAAAACGTTACTAATCTTGCTCATATCAAAATCGAATACTCATACTTGTGATTTTTTTTTTCAGGAAATGATAGGATCGATAAAATTTTGTTCTTTTCAAATTTTCAACTCACCGAAGTACCCAGAAGAAAATAAGAAGAATGAACTTCTTTCGCACCTCAGTAAAGTCCAACAAATTTCAAACTTAATTGGGAATTGGAATGACATTCATCGATTACTCAGATAACACTAAAAAAAATGATACAAAATTTTGAATAATGAAAAGAAAGAAAAGATGATCAGTGCTGAATTTCCTGTTAGCCTACAAAGGCTCTGCCTACAAGCGGCAAATTTTTCTATTTTTTTTAGAATCTCCAAAGAAAACATAATTTCTGCATTACTTCCACCAAAAAAACAAAAAAAAAAAAAAAACAAAATGCAAAATTTGTAGAGCCTACATGTAGCAAAAACCCAAAAATCCAGATTCTGAAAAGGGCTAAAGTCTCGAAACGCATCACGCATACTATTAGTATTTCCCAACAGCAGAAAAAGGTAATCTTGAAAATAACTGACGCTAAAGAAGTTCAACTATCGGTCTTAAATGAAAATAGACATCCGATGTACGTAAAATCAACTGTAACAGATGAAGGAGGGTCTGAAAAGGGTAAATTTTTCTTGCAAGTGAATGAATATAGAGCATCCTCATTACGAATAATATTCTTCACTTACTGAATTAATGAATCTCTCCATGTGAGGTTCGGAAAGTAGCAAAGAACTCTTTCCAACGACAGCGTAAAATGAATATTCTCAGTTTCTTCGGAAATGAAATTTGACATGTATAAATTACATAATGTACTAGAATGTACCACAGCTACTAGTAATCGATTTTCCGTGAAATCAACTATATGAAAGTCAAGACGAGGGAGATCAATATCGAAAGTTGATTTTATGAAATAGCCAGCTTTGAATTTAATGTACAGATCTTGATTAACCTGAAAACAGCAACGAATTACACAACTCATCAAAGAAAATTTTTGTAAAAACTAATTAATAGTAAGTTTAATAGGTACATGTTATACTAGTCAAGTTCATGAAGTTAATTTTATTGCGAAAAAAACGGGCTCGATTTGAGAGCATTAGCCAAAACATTCAAAGACGAGTATTCAACGTGAAATGCCGAGTTTCCAGTAGATTTAAAGTTTCGCCTCTAGCGATCAAATAAAAATTTAAAAAGAAAAATAATTACTTTTGAGGTACTATTGCTCGTCGTAACGTTTTTAGAAGCAAACATAAATTGGCCTTTGATGTACATGTCATTCACTTCAGGAAGTATGCCGGTGGCCACACTATGCAGGCCACTCAAGAAACTTGTCAACTTCAGAATCATGGAAAAGCTATCAGGTTCCATTCTTTGAATGATGAGGTCTTTTTCATCGGAACTGGTGTCTGAAAACCAGTCATACGATTTTACGTGTAACTGAAGGAGCTTCCATGTCTTTCCAAAATCTCTAGTCACATATAACTGAAAATCAAGCAAAGAATAATATTAAATTACTAAATAAAACTGACACCATAAGTTATTCACTTTAAAGAAAAAAATAATTATTACTAAATTCGTATTTTCCACAGTTTCAAAATTTTAAAAAAAGCACCAAAAGCATCCGAATCAAACCAGTTTAGGAATGAATGAAGGTTTTACATCAATTTAATTATTCAGTAATTTCCTACAAATAAAGAAAGCGTATGGGAGAGGGGCAGCGCTAGTTGTATGGCTATATTTTTCCACAAATTAAAATTAGGTGCAATAATTAATAGGTTAGGCGTTTTCAATTACAAATTCCCCAATACCTCAAAATTTCAGAAAATCAAACTGCTCGAAACAGAGAATTATAGTCAGTTGTACAGTGAAAGATGAATTTTAGCTGACTCTAAAGTCATCATCAGGTTGAAGTTGACTCAGCACTATAAAATTGATTCTAATGGATCTGACAAAAAAATTTTTTGTGTCGACCACCATGCTCAAAGGAAATGAAAAAGCTCGCCTAGACCATATAATAAGGACATACTTGCAGGTTTTCTCTTTCAAGTAGGTATCATTAGTCTATTTACTGTGTTATAGGAAGTTATGCATCGAACTTATGCTCATTGTACTATTTCATATTTTATTATTCAATTTTCTTGAAAAAGCTATTTTATCAAACACTAGCCTTACTACCTGATCTACACTCTGGTATTACTAATTTATATGATCACTTTCTTCACATATAGAACACATACATAGATAAAGAATAACATTTATTAAAATACTCCAAATTCATAATAAACATAAAGAATGGAATCATAATTATTTTGATCATTTAATAAATTTCAGTTTTATCTTCATTTCGAAAATAATTTGCATAAAACTGGTCACATACATACACAGACTCTGACAAAACACTTTGAAAACTTCAGATATGGATATATCTGGGTGCCCCTAAGAAAAAAATGTTATACACACACAATTGCATAACTCCACTTTAAATGCAAATACGCCAGGCAATTTTCATTGTAGGTAAAAAAAAAATTTTAAAACAATTACTTGAACAAAATTTATGTGTACATATTCCAGCATATCCTTTTATGTAGAACAAAAAAAGTTATATACATTTTTTTTCAATCTTTAATACTGAAGGAGCTACAGAGTCTTTTATAATCAGGTTTTTCAAACGTCTGGCAAAGGTTCTAATTGCCAACATACAAAAGACTCTATAGGTTCTTGCATCTGTGAAAATTTCAACAGTGAAATTTTTTCTGAAAGGAAGTCAAAAATTTTTTTAAATATTAATCCCTTTAATATCCATCATTGACTGAAATTTCAAAAATTTTTGGTTTACTCTAACAGGAGAAAATTGATTTAAATGAAACAACACATTAAGCCATATTCTGTGGGAATAGATGAAGGTAAGAATTCAAAATTTTTGCAAAAATTGTTTTTTGCAAGACCTGTCGATAAAGTAGACAATTATGTGCCCCTTGAAAATACATAATGTGGATGATTTTATAAGCATGATGTAAAATTCGTTATGCATTGTTTTTTACATTATACACTGTCTCTGGCATATGTTTCTTTACACGACTGCAAATTTTTTATGCACAGGCTTATAGGCATGCGTTACTTTACAGATCTAATGGAATTTCTGAAAAAAAAAAACACAAAAACAATGTCACCAATAAGATTAAAACATGAAATTTCCATTACAGAATTTGATGATTGAGAAAATGAAAACCATATTCTAATTTTTTCTTTGTTCAACTTTTTTTTTCTTATTTAGGGTGGTGTTATAAAAAATAGTGTATAACACATGTGTATCACAAATAATTATTTCATTAAAAGGCATCTTTTGTTATAAGTTTTGTCAAAATTCAAATGAGGGCCCAACCCTTTCCTCCTAGAGGCTTTCAAGGAAAAACTAAAATTAGGGCCATTTCTGAATTTAAACTTGGGTTTAAAATAACGGTGGGAACAAATATATTGTAAGTGAATTGTAATATTCTCTACATTTATTCCCACGATGCCATTCGGTGAAGTTAACTAAACTGTAACTAAAAGAAGAGATGAATACCTTTACAAAAATGTATACAACATTTTTGAAAGAAGAGTAGATGAAACTGGGACATATTTGAAGCCAGAATAATGCTCGCAATTTAAAAATGAAATTGCAATCTACATATAATATTACGAGGGGTGTTCAATAAAGACTGTCACTACCGTCAGAAAAACTTTATTTATAAAAATTAAGCAACATCGACCGGTTCACGTTCAATATACTCTCCATTCAAGTCTATACACTTTTTCCAGCACCGCTGCCACTCCAGGAACACGTGTTCAAAGCCATCTTTAGAAATTGTTTTTAAAACTGCCTCTAAAGCCTTGACAGCAGCGTTTGGGAAGGGAAAACGTTTGCCTTTGAGGTGATTTTTGGCCTGGGGGTAAAGAAAAAAGTCATTCGGAGCCAAATCCGGGGAATAAGGTGGGTGCGGCACTGTTTCGATGTTTTTTTTGGTGAGGAATGCGAGCGACGCATTGGCGACGTGTGCTCTCGCATTGTCCTGATGAAGTTTCCAATTTCCTATGAGGTCTAGACACTTTTTGGGGATATGATCCTTCACCAACTGCTTCAAAACGGATATGTAGTAGTTCGCAGTGACTGTCTGGCCTTGGGGAACCGTGTGGGTGTACACCATACCGCGGTAATCGAAGAAAGTAATGACCATCACCTTCGCAGCTGACTTCTTGCCTCGAAACTTTTTTGGTACAGGCTTGCCTTTACCGACCCATTCGCTACTTTGCTGCTTAGTTTCGGGATCATAGCAATAAATCCAGATTTCGTCAGCTGTTATGATGTTTTTCCACCAAGCATCGCCTTCATCCGCTACGCAATCTGTCCACAAACAACAGATGTCAATACGGTTGCCCTTCTGATCTGGTGTCAGGTAGTGCAGTATCCAGCAAGCGCACACTCGTGACATGTTCAAATGGTCTTTTAATAATGTGTAAGCGCATCCTACCGATATGTCCAGTATTCGTGATAGTTGTCTGATGGTTAGGCGAGGGTCAGTGCGGATAATCACTGCGCCAGTGTTGATTGTTACTGGAGTAAGCACGGTAACAGGCGCGCCATCTCCTCCCTCCAGTTCACAGCTCTCTCTGCCGCTAAAAAAACTTCTGTGCCACCGAAAACACGTTCTTTTGTTCATAATATCATCACCGAATGCCTTTTTCAACTCGGCGTACGTTTCAGTAGCGGATTTTTTTAATTTCACACAAAATTTAATCACGTACCGTTGATCTCGATAATCCGGCATTGTAAACTTTAGAGGCGAAAATTGTGAATACTTCAGAAAAAAAATTATAAAAACAGTACAACCGAACCGATCACCTTGAAATTTTGAATATATATGTAAAACTGAACGAGGAATCGAATGCCGCATGTTTCAGGCGCGTAGCTCCAGCCGTTTGCGGTTAGCGGCGCGAGTGACAGTCTTTATTGAACACCCCTCGTATATTAAAACTAGCTGCTCATGTTGTTAGTTTTGCTTGACAGATGCTTAATACCTCTGTAATGGTATAGTTGTTACAAATAAACACAATAGTAGTTTAAGAGTATATTATTATAAAAAGGTGAACAGATTATTACAAAGTATAAACAACGTAAGAGTAAAAATGAATGAATGAATAATAATAGAATGAATAGATAATAATAATAGATAATAATATACAGAACATTAGACTATTTATAAGGGTGAAGTTCGAGTGATTTGAATTGGGTATTGTGGGAGATATGAATATGATTGGTTGTTTGAGGAAAACGTATTTCAGGTAAAACCAATGAAATTAAAAGGAAATGACAAAAGTAGGAGTGTTTAAGAAATTAATAAGAATTGGAATTATTGCAAGGTATCGAAATATATTCGTAGAAAAGATGACATCATGGAATGTAGATGAAAACAGTTTATGGTGTATCGGAGGTGATGTCATCAGACAAGTCAAGACTTGAAAGACAAGTTTGAACTAGTCTTAAATGACGTGAATGAAAGGAAGTGTAAGTAGACGGAAATATGAAGAATAATGTGGGAAAATACGAATTAATAAAGTACGATAATATTTGAAATAATATGTATGAAAATCTTATTACAACCTCTGACCCTAGCCCTGAGCTGTGTTCATTGATATATTACACAATAAAATCTGAAAATATAAAACTTTTCCCTTTTGGGCCTCATGAAGGTCGAATAATAGGTCTATTTATAAAATGAACATCAAATTCAGCGCCTCAAAAACATGTACAATATGTTACACGATAAAATCTAAAACCAAAAAATTCTCCTCTTTTTGGGCCCAATAAAGGTCGAAGAATAGGTCTAATGACAAAAATAACATCAAATTTGAATTCGGCGCCTCAAAACACATGTTAGGTGTACGCATTAAAATATGAAAATCAAAAATTTTCCCTTTTTAGGGTCCCATGAAGGTTGATGATGGGTTAAATACTTGAATGATAAAATGAACATAAATTTGAATTCAGCGCCTCAAAATACATGTAAATTTGAGAATCAGGAAAAGACTACTAAATGCAGCACTAATAAGTTTGCTTAATCTTCTTCCTCTGTTCACTTTCTATACATGCAGCGGAATTAATCCAGCTTTCATTGATTTTTCTTTATAAATAAGTTTCCTGAAGTGATAAAATAATAAAACCAAGTCTAGAACTTGAAGAATGCACATACAAAAATTCATCAACATCGGTTTGGTAGATTCTGAGATTAATTTTTCAAATTTTCAGCTTTATATGTTAGTATACAGGGTGTCTGGTTTTCGTTTGGCAAGCCGGTAGGTACGTATAGTACTCGAAAAAAGAAAAACAAAAGTCCTGTATGAAAAGTTGCCTACTCAAAAATTGAAGGGGCTACGGAGTTTTAAAGATTACAAAAAAGCACAGTTTTCAAGCTAATGTACAAGACAATGTAATTGATGGAATCAATAATGTAACTAGTGGGGCTGGTAGTACTGGCTTTGACGAAACAAAAATCTCCTTACCATATATTTCCTATTCTCAAATTTGAGGGCGCTAGAAAATGCTAAACTTTGGGAAAATTGAAATTTTCACAAAATCACAAAAAAGCCTATTTTTACCCTACCATTAAAAGAGTAAATAACAATTTTGGAGAGATTCCAACTAAGTGAATTTTTTGTAGGTATCTAGAGGAATAAAAAAGTATATCACCATCTTCTCTCAATTCTGAGTATTTAAAAATTTGGTGCGGTGCGCTGGCAAGAAACTTGCTTGCTCAGCAAATACAAAAATTTTTTTGCAGACTAAGACACCTTTTAGGTCGTCGAAGTAGAGTCTGCTGAAGTGGGAATTTATACCCCTCTCTTTAAAATATATAAACAAAGAGAAACCTGACAGCAGACCTAGAGGAAGAAGGTTGGACTCATCCCCCAACCCCCCAACTTCGACTCGACACTAAGAATTTACCAAATCTGGAAGAAGGCCCTCAACACCCAGAATTAGCACGACTGGGAACTGCAATAAATAAAGAACAATTAGCAGTAAAAACGTTGAGAAGTGGTCGAACTTTAAGCAAAAGTTCTGACACAAAAACACCTGTCCTACAAACACAGGAGCCAGTGTTTTCGACCAGCAAGGAAGGAAGTAGTTCTGTGGAATATGCTTGTCATCAGAAAGACACAGCAATGTTCCCACCACCAAATGGAAATGAAAACCCACAACCATCACAGGGAGGTAGTGTTCAGCCACAGCTGACGCCTGAAGTCTTGGCGCAAATTATGCAGCTGTTGTAACTACAACCAGGACAGAACCCCAACTTCTATAGACGAAGGATAGAGATCCCGCAATTTCTGCCCAATGAGGTAGACTTGTGGTTGACTCTATTGAAAGGCAGGTTCAAGACAGAAAACATTACACTGAACTAGCGGTATCTCCACATCTGTGGAGGCATGCCCCCACAGACAATCCGCCACATTCCAGATATCATGGAATGCCCTTCGACAGAAGATGATAAATATGCCTGGTTCGTCAAGAAGATAAAGAATGTGTTTGGAAAAACGAAAAACCAAATCATTGACGATGTGATGGGTGGTATGAAGATGGGCGACAACAAACCCTCAATATTCATGGCGAAATTGAGGCAGAAAGCGGATAATATCGTAGCCCCTTCTGTCATAGGCAACCAATTTTGCAAGCAACTTACTCAAAGTGTTGTGCAATGCCTAGCTGCCGTAGGTTCGACCGTGATAAACACATCCGCAGACTTGGAATTCCTTGCAAAATCAGCAGATAATGCGCTGGAATATACCAGGTCAAAACCTGTGTTAAGTGCAGTATCTGCAGAGACTGGAGAGATCGCTCAACTTCGTGCTCAAATAGCTCAGTTGACTGATGAAGTAAAGAAAAACAAAAGCCAAAGCTCTACAAAATCCAATAGTAGCTGGCGACAAAGATTTAAAAGTAGAAACAACAACAATAATAGTAGCAATAGCAAAGGACGACAGTTCCGGTCCAGAGACCGCAGATCTAGTTCCAACAATATTGACCTCAAAAATGGCAAATTGATCGATAGTGAATCTAAACATTGTGTGGATGGCAAAACGCTAGCTTACAGACTGGACACAAATATATCCAGCTGTACCAAAGTCGATGGACAACTCTTACAGATCCTGTCTGACTATCCTGGAGTCACTCAACCATCAATTTGCAGGCATCCTACCTATAAACATGACACTGTTCATTACATAGAGACCAAAGGACCACCTTTCCATGCTAGAGCACGAAGGTTACTCCCTGACAAACTCAAAGCGGCACGAGAGTACTTCCATTGCATCATCGAGGAAGGCGTATGTCGCACCTCAAAAAGCTCATGGAGCTCCCCTATCCACATAACCAAAAAAGCAAGTGGAGAGTGGCAAATTGTTGGAGACTACAGGGCCTTAAATGCCAGAACAGTTCCTGATCGCTACCCAGTCTCCAATATAATGGACTTCAATGCGAACATGAAGGGTAAAACGATGTTCACCAAAATAGACATCAACTGGGCATTCCACTAAATTTCTATGGCTGACCAGGACGTACCAAAGACAGTGGTTATAACCCCCTTTGGACTATTCGAATACCTTCGAATGCCATTTGGACTTCTCAACTCAGCACAAACGTTCCAGAGATTTATCAATGTACTGTTTAGGGGATTGCCGTTTGCATATGCATACTTGGATTATACTTGCATTTGCTCTGAAGGTGGTGAGCAACGTCACGAGGAGAATGTAAGAGCCGTCATACAGCATATACACACTGACGGGCTTACTATCAACGTAGGTAAAAGCTTATATGCACAGACTGAAATTGACTTCTTCAGCTACAAAGTCTCGATCGAAGGCATTTCCCCATTGAAGACCAAAGTAGAGCCAATATTGAATTTCCTGAAGCCCTCAAATGTCGCTGAACTCAGGCATTTCTTGGGGATGGTGAACTTCTATAAACGTTGCATGAAGAATGCAGCAGCCAAACAAAGCAAGCTGTTTGCACTAATTAAGACAAGTAAAAAGAAAGACAAAACTCCACTCGAATGGAATGAAGAAGCCAAACAGGCCTTTGAGAAGATCAAAGAAACACTGGCAAATGCAACTCTATTGGTTCATGCAGATGAAAGTCTGCCATTATGCGTAAGTACCGATGCATCTGATTTTGCTATTGGTGCAACCCTGTGCCAACTGGATAAAGACACCAAGAAGTTACCGCTAGCTTTCTTCTCGAGGAAGCTCTCAAAAACAGAAAAGAACTATAGCACATACGTAAGGGAATTGCTCGGAATTTTTGCTGCGTTGAAGCATTTCAGGCACCAATTAGAGGGTAGATGTTTTTCTGTGTATACTGACCATAAACCCCTAACATATGCCTTCACACAAAAAGCAGAACCGGCATCGCCGAGAAGAGCGCGACAATTATACTATATTGGTCAATTGACTACCAACATCCAGTATATAATTGGAGAACTTAACACTCCAGCTGATGCCTTGAGTAGAATCGAAGCTATCTCAGCTCCTGTCCAATTGCCTTATGCTGAAATAGCTAAAGCACAGCTTAAGGATGCAGAATTGCAAGAGTTGTTATCGAACGATGATACTACTCTCAAATTGAGACAGTGAAAAATTCCCGGTACTGATGTTTTATTAACATGTGACATCAGTACAGGTAAGAATAGGCCATTTCTACCGGTAAAATATCGCAGGTTGGCTTTCAACAGTGTACATAATCTGTCACATGCTGGGCCAAAATGTAGTGCTAATATGATTTTGGCAAGGTTTGTATGGCCACGAATGAAGTCTGACTGCAACAAATGGGCTCGCAGTTGCCAGAACTGTCAAGAATCCAAAGTAGGAAGACAGACTCGCTTGCCCCTCAAATCCTTCAAACAAACAGAGAGGTTTAAAACTGTACATATGGACTTGGCAGGCCCATTGCCACCATCTCAAGGACACAGATACCTGTTGACGATAATAGACAGGGCAACACGATGGCCAGAAGCAATTCCTCTATATGAGATGACAGCTCCAACCATATTTGCCAGGTTATATGATACCTGGATTGCCAGGTATGGTGTATCAGAAGTCATAATTACTGACCAAGGTCGCCAATTCGAGAGCTCGCTCTTCAAAGAGTTAGCAAATAAGCTTGGTGTTCAACACAGTCATACCACAGCTTACCATCCTCAAGCCAATGGCAAAATTGAGAGATGGCATAGAGCTCTCAAAGCCTCTATCATGTCACATGATACAAAGAGATGGGTAGATGTACTCCCTACCATTCTCTTAGGCATTCGATCTGCCCTACAAACGGATATAGGTCATTCTGCAGCGCAATTAGAGTTTGGCGAAGAGCTACACCTCCCAGGGGACTTCTTCACAAAATTGAAGGAATTTTGGAGAGATTCCAACTAAGTGAATTTTTTGTAGGTACCTAGAGGAATAAAAAAGTATATCACCATCTTCTCTCAATTCTGAGTATTTAAAAAGTTATCCTGCGTTTAGTAAAGTTCAAATTCAGAGTTTATTGTGTTTTTAAGCTATGTTCATCTGAAGACATAAAAATTCAACTATAAATTTTTTGAAATTTTGGAGCGACGTATCTTTTTCAATTTTGAAAATAAGTGGTATGTTCATAGAGCTTTTTTTTCTTATCTCATTGAGTAATAGTAGACTACGTTGTTTCAAAAAATTTATAGTTGAATTTTTATGTCTTCAGATGAACATAGCTTAAAAACACAATAAACTCTGAATTTGAACTTTACTAAACGCAGGATAACTTTTTAAATACTCAGAATTGAGAGAAGATGGTGATATACTTTTTTATTCCTCTAGATACCTACAAAAAATTCACTTAGTTGGAATCTCTCCAAAATTCCTTCAATTTTGTGAAGAAGTCCCCTGGGAGGTGTAGCTCTTTGCCAAACTTTAATTGCGCTGCAGAATGACCTATATCCGTTTGTAGGGCAGATCGAATGCCTAAGAGAATGGTAGGGAGTACATCTACCCATCTCTTTGTATCATGTGACATGATAGAGGCTTTGAGAGCTCTATGCCATCTCTCAATTTTGCCATTGGCTTGAGGATGGTAAGCTGTGGTATGACTGTGTTGAACACCAAGCTTATTTGCTAACTCTTTGAAGAGCGAGCTCTCGAATTGGCGACCTTGGTCAGTAATTATGACTTCTGATACACCATACCTGGCAATCCAGGTATCATATAACCTGGCAAATATGGTTGGAGCTGTCATCTCATATAGAGGAATTGCTTCTGGCCATCGTGTTGCCCTGTCTATTATCGTCAACAGGTATCTGTGTCCTTGAGATGGTGGCAATGGGCCTGCCAAGTCCATATGTACAGTTTTAAACCTCTCTGTTTGTTTGAAGGATTTGAGGGGCAAGCGAGTCTGTCTTCCTACTTTGGATTCTTGACAGTTCTGGCAACTGCGAGCCCATTTGTTGCAGTCAGACTTCATTCGTGGCCATACAAACCTTGCCAAAATCATATTAGCACTACATTTTGGCCCAGCATGTGACAGATTATGTACACTGTTGAAAGCCAACCTGCGATATTTTACCGGTAGAAATGGCCTATTCTTACCTGTACTGATGTCACATGTTAATAAAACATCAGTACCGGGAATTTTTCACTGTCTCAATTTGAGAGTAGTATCATCGTTCGATAACAACTCTTGCAATTCTGCATCCTTAAGCTGTGCTTTAGCTATTTCAGCATAAGGCAATTGGACAGGAGCTGAGATAGCTTCAATTCTACTCAAGGCATCAGCTGGAGTGTTAAGTTCTCCAATTATATACTGGATGTTGGTAGTCAATTGACCAATATAGTATAATTGTCGCGCTCTTCTCGGCGATGCCGGTTCTGCTTTTTGTGTGAAGGCATATGTTAGGGGTTTATGGTCAGTATACACAGAAAAACATCTACCCTCTAATTGGTGCCTGAAATGCTTCAACGCAGCAAAAATTCCGAGCAATTCCCTTACGTATGTGCTATAGTTCTTTTCTGTTTTTGAGAGCTTCCTCGAGAAGAAAGCTAGCGGTAACTTCTTGGTGTCTTTATCCAGTTGGCACAGGGTTGCACCAATAGCAAAATCAGATGCATCGGTACTTACGCATAATGGCAGACTTTCATCTGCATGAACCAATAGAGTTGCATTTGCCAGTGTTTCTTTGATCTTCTCAAAGGCCTGTTTGGCTTCTTCATTCCATTCGAGTGGAGTTTTGTCTTTCTTTTTACTTGTCTTAATTAGTGCAAACAGCTTGCTTTGTTTGGCTGCTGCATTCTTCATGCAACGTTTATAGAAGTTCACCATCCCCAAGAAATGCCTGAGTTCAGCGACATTTGAGGGCTTCAGGAAATTCAATATTGGCTCTACTTTGGTCTTCAATGGGGAAATGCCTTCGATCGAGACTTTGTAGCTGAAGAAGTCAATTTCAGTCTGTGCATATAAGCTTTTACCTACGTTGATAGTAAGCCCGTCAGTGTGTATATGCTGTATGACGGCTCTTACATTCTCCTCGTGACGTTGCTCACCACCTTCAGAGCAAATGCAAGTATAATCCAAGTATGCATATGCAAACGGCAATCCCCTAAACAGTACATTGATAAATCTCTGGAACGTTTGTGCTGAGTTGAGAAGTCCAAATGGCATTCGAAGGTATTCGAATAGTCCAAAGGGGGTTATAACCACTGTCTTTGGTACGTCCTGGTCAGCCATAGAAATTTAGTGGAATGCCCAGTTGATGTCTATTTTGGTGAACATCGTTTTACCCTTCATGTTCGCATTGAAGTCCATTATATTGGAGACTGGGTAGCGATCAGGAACTGTTCTGGCATTTAAGGCCCTGTAGTCTCCAACAATTTGCCACTCTCCACTTGCTTTTTTGGTTATGTGGATAGGGGAGCTCCATGAGCTTTTTGAGGTGCGACATACGCCTTCCTCGATGATGCAATGGAAGTACTCTCGTGCCGCTTTGAGTTTGTCAGGGAGTAACCTTCGTGCTCTAGCATGGAAAGGTGGTCCTTTGGTCTCTATGTAATGAACAGTGTCATGTTTATAGGTAGGATGCCTGCAAATTGATGGTTGAGTGACTCCAGGATAGTCAGACAGGATCTGTAAGAGTTGTCCATCGACTTTGGTACAGCTGGATATATTTGTGTCCAGTCTGTAAGCTAGCGTTTTGCCATCCACACAATGTTTAGATTCACTATCGATCAATTTGCCATTTTTGAGGTCAATATTGTTGGAACTAGATCTGCGGTCTCTGGACCGGAACTGTCGTCCTTTGCTATTGCTACTATTATTGTTGTTGTTTCTACTTTTAAATCTTTGTCGCCAGCTACTATTGGATTTTGTAGAGCTTTGGCTTTTGTTTTTCTTTACTTCATCAGTCAACTGAGCTATTTGAGCACGAAGTTGAGCGATCTCTCCAGTCTCTGCAGATACTGCACTTAACACAGGTTTTGACCTGGTATATTCCAGCGCATTATCTGCTGATTTTGCAAGGAATTCCAAGTCTGCGGATGTGTTTATCACGGTCGAACCTACGGCAGCTAGGCATTGCACAACACTTTGAGTAAGTTGCTTGCAAAATTGGTTGCCTATGACAGAAGGGGCTACGATATTATCCGCTTTCTGCCTCAATTTCGCCATGAATATTGAGGGTTTGTTGTCGCCCATCTTCATACCACCCATCACATCGTCAATGATTTGGTTTTTCGTTTTTCCAAACACATTCTTTATCTTCTTGACGAACCAGGCATATTTATCATCTTCTGTCGAAGGGCATTCCATGATATCTGGAATGTGGCGGATTGTCTGTGGGGGCATGCCTCCACAGATGTGGAGATACCGCTAGTTCAGTGTAATGTTTTCTGTCTTGAACCTGCCTTTCAATAGAGTCAACCACAAGTCTACCTCATTGGGCAGAAATTGCGGGATCTCTATCCTTCGTCTATAGAAGTTGGGGTTCTGTCCTGGTTGTAGTTACAACAGCTGCATAATTTGCGCCAAGACTTCAGGCGTCAGCTGTGGCTGAACACTACCTCCCTGTGATGGTTGTGGGTTTTCATTTCCATTTGGTGGTGGGAACATTGCTGTGTCTTTCTGATGACAAGCATATTCCACAGAACTACTTCCTTCCTTGCTGGTCGAAAACACTGGCTCCTGTGTTTGTAGGACAGGTGTTTTTGTGTCAGAACTTTTGCTTAAAGTTCGACCACTTCTCAACGTTTTTACTGCTAATTGTTCTTTATTTATTGCAGTTCCCAGTCGTGCTAATTCTGGGTGTTGAGGGCCTTCTTCCAGATTTGGTAAATTCTTAGTGTCGAGTCGAAGTTGGGGGGTTGGGGGATGAGTCCAACCTTCTTCCTCTAGGTCTGCTGTCAGGTTTCTCTTTGTTTATATATTTTAAAGAGAGGGGTATAAATTCCCACTTCAGCAGACTCTACTTCGACGACCTAAAAGGTGTCTTAGTCTGCAAAAAAATTTTTGTATTTGCTGAGCAAGCAAGTTTCTTGCCAGCGCACCGCACCAAATTTTTGTAAAAGCATAATGTGCCTAAGGACACCTCACAACGTAGCCAAAAATCACGTCGAGGTCACCACTGTGGAATACCTTGTCGTGAGAGATATTCTCACCAGAAGGAAATTCTACAGAATTTAAGCGTGTTCAACCACTTCGTACATAAGTACGGGTAAGCCAAAACCAAGGGGTACACTGGCGATTTTAGAGCCGGTTTGGGTGGTTTATATACGGCTTATTTACATGCACACAAACACACGTATGTAAGATAATACGTACGTTGGTGAGAACAGCCAGGTCGCATCATCCCCTATCAAGATAAGAGATGGCTGGCTGGTTTGTGTACGAATCGTGACATCATCTTATTGTGTCACGATTCGGTACTCGTACATTACCTGCAAGTACATACAGGTAATTACGATCAAACGTATTTTGTGTGTTTAACGTCGCAAGGACGATTGTTTGCCTGCCCTTTGGGGCGGCGACTGTCGTCGAGGGGTCTGAGCCCCTATACCTCATAGGGGAGAGTCCCCACACATGCAAATGCCACAAAATAGTATCTATCCAACAAAAAGAAAATAGTTTTGAAATTCTCAAAAATAAATTTCCCCAGAATTCACTAGCATACATTATTCAAAATTCCGCGCATCAATATTAAACGAGTTTGATAATATCACAGAAAAATCTAAATATCTAATGAACGTTAAGCGTCAACCTTGAAAATGTAAGAGGCAAATAAACAAGTAGATCAGCTGCTTAAAGCTGTCAAAACACGAGCAATATAATCAAGTGTAATATTATTCTAGAATATAAATCAACGTTTAACTTCACTTCGTCGGCCTAAATTACAAAGTCTAATTAAACAATACCAATACCTACACCTCGAAATTTTTCGTATTTCAAAGCAAGATTCATTACAATTAGACAATGGAATGAAAGCAACAAAACTGAGAATAGAGTTTAGGTATATAGCAATTAAATAAATATTTTCGTCAAAGTAATATTATTCGTACAAAGAAAAATACACAGAAATTTTATTAAAACCATCAAAACATAATGGTGATAAGCTCGCATCGAGAAATTTCAAATATATAAAAATAACTTCGTTACTCTACATCACACGACGTAATTATCAATGCAAAATAATATACACCATTTTGTACAACATTTTTAACCGTAAGCTTTCCAAAAAGACGATTCGAAAATATTTCTCAGAAAATTAAGTTAATTAGAAAACAATAAATGTATTTTTGTAAGAGTGAAAGGTGTTTTGGTTCGCCTTATTACCACCTTCTTTGTGTTAAAATAAATAAAAATAATGTAATGCCTCTTGGAGATTTATTTTACTAAGGAGAGAAACTTTTTAAAATCATTCACTTGTTACCTCTCTTAAGTTGATCCTCTCCCATCAACCCACAAACACATTTTAAACCATACATCGAGTTCATTTTCGTGATTTTCTCGACTATAGATAGATCCTACAAAAAATGTTATTCTTAGAAAAAGTTTGGTCCCAAAATTTTCTATAAATCAGGTACCTAATGAACTTATTTTTCATAGGCCCAATAGTTCTGCAGTCATGATTTTAGGGGGCTGAAAAAGATAGCAGTAGCAACAAAACATAGCTTCCTTTTCTCATTCTGTATCATCCAAATTTTGCCATCAAAGTACTGAGAAAAATACAAAATGGATAAAGCTGAAATTTTCATGAGAACTAGTTCTCATACAGAAGCAAGTCAAAAAGAAATATGGTGCCTTACGGGTTCATTAGTTTTAGGGAAAAATGCTAAAAAAAATTCCTGAAAAAGTGGTTTTTCAAAATTCTTAAAAAACTACAGTAAGAATAGGGCTGAAAGTTTTGGTGAAAAATAGATTCCGAATGGGAACAAATCTGGTTTTAATTTCATGACTGTTGCTCGAATAGTTGCAGCAAAAAATACTAAAAACGATGAAAAAGATGTCAATGAAACATCGATAGTACGGTTGATTCAACCAACAAAAATACGCGAAAATGTCGAAAGAATTATGTTATTTTGAAAATTAAGTAGGACAATATTTTTTGATAAAGTCAGGTACTTTTGGAATTTAATAAAATGAACGGCAGTCCACTACAGTAAATGAATGATGAAAAAAAAAACAAAAAAACATTGAAATTTATGTCACTATTGGAAGAGAAAAGACATTTGTGGGGACATTACTCGTATGAGGTAATAGGGGCTCGCACCCCTCGACGACAGTCGCCGCCCAAATAATCGTCTTTATGAAGTTAAACGAAATTACACTGGTGCGTTTGTATGTTCGTACCTGTACGTACGTACAGGTAAGATACATTGTACGGGCCGAGATCAATTACCTGATAACGATCTCGGTAATGTCACGACCCAGTACCAAACGCACTGCGTCGTTTCTTATCACCTCAACGGAGACAAGAAACGACGTAACACACGACATAATTACGTACATATACGTATGCATGTGTGTCTGTGTGCGTGTACCAAATGCTGTATATAAACTCTCAGAACCGGCTCAAAAATCACCAGTGTTCGTCGAGGATTTGGCTCTCCCATACTTAATCGTATGAAGTGGCAGAACACGCAAATACTGTTGAAGACCTTCCAGTGTGAATATCTCTCACGACAAGGTATTCCACAACATTCTAACACCCATCAAATAAAATGTTATTTAATGAATATTCTATCGCTATTCTATTCGAAATGAAATTTTAAAAGGTAACTTGAAATCAACATTGGCGTCACAAAACACCAACAAGATCATCTCTTAAAGTGTTCACGTAGCCACAACAATAAAATATTAAGTCAAGAGGTAAGAACATAAATATACAAGGAGTATGTATGAGATACAAAAAAAAAAAAAAAAAACTCTCCAAGGTAATCGAGAAATATTAATTAAAACAATACAAAAGTAAAACTGGCAAAGACTGACACGTGCGTTAAGCGTTATAATGAGTTAAAAAGAAATTAATAGGAAATACAACATCCCTTAAATGTGTTGAAATGCGAAAAACTAACACATTTATGATAAACAAAAGGAATAATGACAATTTTTAGAGCGTCTCCGGAATAAATTAATCATCTTATTATTCTATCAATTAAAGCGCCTAAAAATTCATAAAAAAATTTTGTACTGCTTCATTTACAGTAGCTAAGGACAAAATATTAAGCCTGACAACTATTCAAATGGATAAGAGTTTGGTTACACACAATCAAATTACTTAACTGGAGAATTTCCGCAAAAATTATTATAAATTTTTCTCAAACAAATTAGGTGAACTAATTCACAAAAACATTTCTTTCTAGCTCTCACCATATTATTTAGGTACTCGACTGCTGATGAATAATTCTACACATAGAACAGTCGATGATTTAACAATTTAAAAAAAAACACTATAGCGCATCAAGCTTCACTGGAAAAAGTAGGTTTTCGAGAAAAAAAATTATGAGTTTTGATGGTCACATTAATTGTCAATAAGTTTATAGGCGTTAATGATATGTTAAGACTGTACGAAATTTGTTAGCTCCTGACAAAATATTAGACAATATGAAATTTAAAAGCATTATTTCTTGAAATGAAAAATTAATTAAGATGATAAAGTGTGGTAAATAATCATATAATTTAATAACATGAAAGAAATATAATAAAATTATGAAATAAAAAACAGAAAACATGAAAATATGGTTAATTTCTTTAAAAAGAGAAGTTCATGCAAATTAGAATAAAAAAAGAAAAAAAAATCTTTAGGGAAGTGTTGTCCGGTTAATCTGTAACAAAATTGTTAGGATGTTACAATAAATTATAATAAATATTTGTTTCAAATTTCGTACACATGGCTCCAAAATTCTGCATTTTATGACCAATATATAAAAACAAAAATACAGGTACCGGAAGTACCGTCCGGCCGATCCGTATCAAAATCAATGTCTGGTCCTTGGCTTAGTACAAATGTTCCTACCAAGTTTCGTGATTACTGGACAAAAATTGCGACCTGTACTGAGGGAACACGAAATTGACTTATATCTAAATATTATACATGTATATATATATATGAGTTTGAGTTATTAGTGCCAAAGTTTTCCCGAGGTCATGAAACGAAAAACGTAGCAACCCCCAACCCTTGGGGCCAATACCGTATCAAGCGTGATAAGTAGATCTTCTAAAGAAAACGTATTTAAAAAGTATAGACAAAATTTTAAATTACGTGTATTACTGGTTGCACTCATTATAGATTTAAAGAAATCCAATCTGTGTATGTGTTCTGCTGTAATTACCGTCTATGATGGTATGGAACAAAGTTTAGAAATGCATTTTGTTCAATCTGAATGGATTACATAAAATTAAAAATGAATTTTCAAGTTATTTTCAGATTTTTTCAGATTTTCTCATGTTATTTTAACTGAGTTGAGTAATGTTTCATTTGTTTCACATAAAGTGTTACACATCAATGAAATAGCACAAGGCAATCTCAAATGATTCCATAATTACAGGTTTTTGATCACATTAAATTTCAAAAATTTACATATTTCAGGCTCCATTTTATCATATAGATCAGATTTTAAAGGTGGAAAATTTGGTCCTTCACTATAATAAACATACAAGTCGTTAATTATTTCACAAAATTATTTCCCCAATATTATTTTGCCAATTATTCCCTCGATGCGCATGCGCCACTACCCACACAGTCACACACAGACATGAAATAAAAAGTACGTTGGCTCCTTCAAAACACCGAATTTTACAATCCATGGTTGGTACAAGCGAAAACGCCACGGACCGGCTCTTCAGGACTTATACATTAGGATAACTAAGTATGTGAAGTAAATTCATCTACCCTCACTTACCATTTTGGGGCTGCCTGAAAGTTAACTAAATTTTTTACAAGTAACATCGATTTTTCTAGGCTAAATGGAAAAGTTTGTAATTTTGATGTTGGTAAAGTTATAACCTCAGAACTACTAAATGGATCAAGCTAAAATTTTTAGTACATATTTATGTTGTTCACAGGAAGGTTTTAAGCTAACTCGGAAATCTGTAGCCCTCCTGAGAACAAAGTTGCGGATTCTCATCTTTCACCTCTTTAAAAAAATTTTCATCCATTAACATCACATCTTTCTCAAGATGCGAGGCTTCAAAAAGTTCAAAATTTAAAATTAGTAATATTATACTGAACTAAATTATACCTGCGGCTTCGTTCGCAATTAGAGGATGAATCATTACAAAAAATACAATAATAATCAAGAATGGTACGCTAAAATTTACAAAACTTTGAAGGTCAAGGAGTTGTACAGCTGGAATGTCGAAAACTTGTTTTTTGTTTTTTTTGTTTTTTTTGTTTTTTTTTTCAATAAATCAAATAAAAAAAAAAAGCATCAGGAGGTGATAATTAAAAACCCTCATGCCAAATTTCAACTTTCTAGTCCACTGGAAAGTATGTGAAAACGCGGTCACGGAGATTCCACCGTCGAAGGATTTTATATACCTACTTAATAGATAGTGCAAGGCTTTCCAACTTTTTTCATATTCGAGGGCCAAAATTGAACTTACAAATGTGGTAAAGAGTCAGTATGTTTTTGTCAAGATAAAAAAGTCAAAAAAGGATACGTCCATGTGTTATCGGATGTCAACAAAAAAACTGAGAACACTAAACTTCACGTTAGTTTATTCATTTCATTTTATATTTTTTCAATTTCCAAATTGGCGGGTCGTAAAAAAAGAAATCGGGGCCGGATACGGCCCGCGGTCTTCCAGTTGGAAATCCCTAGCATCAATAGTGTACACATAGTTAAATCAAATAAAGATCTGCCTTTAGAATAATATCAAGGGTTTCATCTCCAATAACTGACGAAAATTCTTCTCCTTTCTATCCTCCCCTATTTCGTACTTCCACCAAAGGGAGCTCAAAACATCAGACTAACTTTAGTTTTTTCAATAATTTTTTAAAAGTAGGTATAGCTGACATTCGCCACAGAGAGAAAAACTCAATTAAGTGAGAGAAAGGGAGATGTATTTTGACACGAATTTTATGTAAAAGGGCTGGTTATTTTCAGCAACGGAATTAAGCGAAGCTGTCACGTTAGCTAGGCACTTGGAGCGGAAGCTGGAACAGCCTAATATGGAAAGTTCTTTAAAACTTTCTGTATCAACATGATCGCGGTTGCAATAATTCTACCGTCATAATACAATCAACAAATCATCAATAATTTTTACCGTGAAACAATAACGACGCAAGTAATATCTATGAGGAAAAGTTGGAAAATTTATGTGCCGGTCACAAAAAAGAAAGAATTATCAACATTATTTCCTAAATTTTAATCAACGCCGCCTCCCACACTGTAACCAAAAAGATAAACAATCAAAAATAACGGGAAAGGGAACGGCAGCTGGTAAATTAATGATAAGCTAATTCTATTAAATGGATCCAGAAAAAATACGATAAAAGTAATGGAGTTCAAAAATACAGACAAATAAGAAAAATATCTCAAATCTACACATTGACAGAGCAAATCTCGTATCAACAATAAGCAACCGTAGTTACCAAAAGAGCTTAAATTTAGACTGGAAATTCATTTTAATCATACATTTCCTGTTTTTTTACCACGGCAGTTTTTTCTCTCTTCTTTATTACTCTTCATTGAACTATATAAATTAATCAGTCCTTCGTCATCGTTGTACCACGGGAATTCTCTTTGTACAAATAAATAAAAAAAAAACGCCTCTCTGTGCACTATGCTTAATGTATATAAGTTAACAAATGTAACAATGATAACGATAATCATCTTCGGTAACGACACAATAAAGGACGACCATATAATATATGTATAACAGACCTGACAGAAATATAATATACTCCGCTACGCAGCAATACGATTCAATAAATGAGAATAGAATCACCACAATAATTGCAGACGTAGTAATACAAAACATAGGTACCTACTTCAAGTCTTATAATTAACAAAAACTGCTTCGAATTCACTGGAACAACAAATTCCCATTTTTCAGAAGTTGATAGACCTTTCAATTTCCTTTTCAACACAAAATTCTCAACTGATACAATTGTTCAGTGTTTATATTATGATATTTAAACAGTATGCTAACCTGGTTCGAGTTTTGCTCCGATATGGGAAATAAACAAAATAAAGTGCATTTAAAAAAATGTCTTAAAATATTGTGGGATTCGAACGATATTTAATTCAATCAAACTAGGGGAATTTCAGCTATATATTTCGAAAATCAAACCTACGATGGATCTGAAATTTTGGCCTGACATGAACATATGTTAGACTGAGAAAATTTTGCTTAAATCGTACGGTTAGTTTTCAAGATATGGCTGAAATTGCGCAACTTGACTGAATTCTTATCATTCGATTCACAAGACTGGAACAGAATTGCAGCGATATCTCGGGAACCAAACGTACGATTTTAGCCAAATTTTTATAGAATCTTAAGCTAATTTGTGTTCACGCCTCAACAAAATTTCAGATCCATCGTATGCTCTTAATTTCAATCATATTGTTGGTCTAGTTATTCAGAAAGCGTTTACATATACCTAATACATACCACATACACATGTATTCATACAAATTATTGTTCACATTGCAGTATAGGATAGCAAACTCGTAGCCAAGGTGGGGGCAGGGAGCAATGACTCCCTGGCGGCCCTCTTTGCCTTTCAGGAAAAATTTTCAATTTTTTTTTGAATTTTACAAAAAGTAAAGAAGCAGTTTTCGTTGTTATTTTCCTCTTCTCCTTCCCAAAAAAAACATTTTTTTAATACAGCTAATATAATCCACAAGAAAATTTTTGCCCTCACTGGTCAGCAGTTTACCCCCTTATGATTTTACTTTAGCTACAGGTTTGATAGGATAGGATAGGATAGGATCACCTGGTACAAAATTTTCGTGAATGATCCTAATTTTCATTAATATAATTACCTACTCGCACGATTTATAATCATTTATAAATTTTATAATTGCTCTATGGTAGAAATACTTACTAAGGTTTTTCGTCCCTCCGATGTTAATTAACTCAGAAGCAGGTAGAAGATCAATACATATAAAAGTTTTTTTTTTTCCCCATTTTGAAAACCTGGTAAAAGAGTATTTTTTTTCAGGACAGTAAACAAACCAATACTGAACTCTAGAGAAGAGTATAGGTCTATTCAGCCATCCTAGTGGTCCTTAAAAACGGTTATTTTTATTTTAAATTTATTCCTTCTTCATTTCATAGACCATTGAAATGTCCAATTCACGACTTAATATTATAAGTTTTTTCCCTGCTGAAATTTGATTAAGTACGTCTTCTACTATCACTACAAGCTTAATATTTTTATTCAAAGACAACTGAATGAAATCAGCAGAATAAGCAGTAAAAAATCAGTTTTTCCAGGGCTAATAAAGGCAAACTTTCGAGAATAAACAAATTGGTCTATAATAAGATCACTTCATCACTATCAGGTCGAAGTGAATTCAGTTTTACACCTCTTTAATCATATAATGATAATAATTATTTAATTTTCATGTAGGTATCAACGATATTTATTTGATTTTATCGAATTATTTCAATTCACGAACACATTATGTAATTGAAACCAGAAATTTCACGATAACACATTAACTTTTGGTCGATAGTGATCTTTAACGTGACCGGAACTCCCATTCATTTCTCTTTCAAGTAGGAATTCAATTATCATTCAATAAAGAACAAAATTCAAAATTTACAAATATATTTAATATTGAAAATAAGAAATGTGTTGGTAAATAATATGAAATCATTTCGGAATTTTTTTTTTCTCGAAATACTTGAGGTAAAAAAAAAATAATAAATATTTCAATATTCTGGTTTTACATCTAAAACCAAATATTCAATGTAGTCGGTTTGAATGTTTCACTTGAATTAGTTGACCTCACGAATAAACAATAACCTAATATCAAACTAACACACAGCCTTACACGAGTATGTTATTTCCAGCAGTTGAAGTGCTATGGGTACAATATTTGGAAAACGTGAAAAATTTTCAGCAAAATTTTAATAGTAAAAACATGTCAAAATATCAATAAACTGACCAAACTTTAATAGTTCAAAAATTAAATCTGATAACACATCAGAATCGCCCAGACATGAAGAACAGTACCAACCAAGCACCAGTTTCGCTAATGCCTCAATAGTTAGAAACACACAAGACTACTTTTTCCATAATTTCTGTACACATAAATCTCTCCCACGCACAGAAGAATAAAATTAAGAGTCCTTGTTCAGCAAACATAATAGTAATTTAAATTTCGAAAGTTTAAGTTTCGTGATGAGAATAAAGACAAACATCGTTAACATTCTTCAAGAAAAAAGTGCGAGATCCTTGGAAGAAAGTGACACAAAATCGAATGATGCATTGAATTTTCAATTAAAAACCTAGCAACATAATAACACTATAGGTATATTATTGGATCAATAGATTTTCGTTTCGATAAATGGTTCGATAGTTGTTCGGGCTTTTTCTCTAAGGAAAAAATTGAATTTTTTTCTTGATGGGCTTCGCGCGGCGTGGCCTCTAACCCATGATCGCCTGCGCAGATGATAATGAAACCAGAAATTTATATTTTCAAACTGGAACTAATTTGACTCAAAATATTGGACGGTAAAGGGTAAATTCTGTGGTTGCAGGTAGTTTGAATAATGAACGTAATAATAACTGGGAGGCCAAAAAAAGTAGAGATTACTGAATGTTGTTACAAGGAGGCCTTTTCCAGATCACACATTCTTTATGGCGAACTAATCTCCACCGAATTACTGCATCAGAAGAATGTAGAGTGTTCTGTTTCAAGCAATTCAAAATCAAGATAGAATGAATAAATTCTACATTTTATAGCAGAGAAGGTAGCATTGGCAAGAGGAAGCAAAGTGGGCGGAATATGGTGGCTAATTTTCAACAACTGAAAACAGTTAACTGGTGTTCAAGTATCATGTTTATATGGAGTTTTATCAATTTTCAAAATGGGATATCATGAAGAAAAATATGTAAATGCATGTATTTTCTTCATCAAACATTTAATATTGCTTTCTTTCATAAAATATTATTTGCAAAAATTAATTATCTAACTCTTTTACGGAGACATTAATATATGTTAGCTCAGATTCTGTGAAAATTTGGCTGAAACTGTACGTTTGGTTATCGAGATATCGATGAAATTCTGTACAGATTACTCGATCTAAAATGATAAGAATTCATACTTGATTATGGAATTTCAGCAATATCTCGAAAACAAAATATACAATTTCAGTCAAATTTTCACAGAATTATCAACTAACACATGCCGATGTCTCCTCAAAATTTCAGCTTTCTACAACAAGTGGTTCTTTTGCAATTTCCTTTGATATCTTTGATTGCATGGAAGTTTGGTAGAAACAAATGGGAAAAATTATGCGGGTAGTCAACGACAACGCTATTGTCACTCCAGTGGAAAAATTTATCATTAACTTGAGAGTTTCAAATAATTACTGAAAAGCTGCAGAGTAGTTTGACTTGTATTTCTATAAGGACTTTACCTGAAACCAACCGTTAAGGATATATCTGCAAAAAACTAAAACAAGGTACACACTTTGGTATGTCCTAGAGTTGGCTCACCTAGGAGATTCCGGGACTTTTAGCATATTCATTTCCAAACATCTCAAAATAAATCAACAAAATCAAAAAAAAAAATGTCCTTTTAAACCACCTTTTTATGCGTTTGTTGACTGGATTAAGAATGGATAGCTAGATTTTATTTTACAAGAAAAATTGCTCAATTTTAATTTGAACACTGTTTCCAAAACAATGGTTTACCTTTCGTAGTGTTTTCACCAAAATTCACAACAAATCTGGTACAGTGAAACCTTCTTTAACGGACACCTCTTAACAGCGGACACCTCCCCTCACGAACGAAATGTGTTTGATTCTGACATAATCATATGCAAAGTAAGGCATTAAACACATTCCAATAGCGGACCCTCCTCTAACAAACAACAGACAGTGTAAAATATTTCGGTGAATCAGATTTCACCTTTGAATAACAGACAGGTAGGCTTATATTGGAGCATTAATTCCCCTAAAAGTGCTGAATTGGTGACAAACTTTCAGTACAATACACAAAGAACTATTGTTAAATCCCAAAACCAACTTCTAATGACCCAATTTTTTGTAATAATCAACTACAATACCTATCTATACTTGACTATTGTACCTATTAAAAAAATTACATACATCAAATTTTTTCATTTTTCATTCATTTTTTTTTCTATACTTTTCGTTTCAATAATAGACACCTTCTAATAGTGGAGAAAATACTTGGTGCCACTCGTGTCCGTTATTGGAAGGTTTCGCTGTATTTATTTCTGTTATTCCGAGGCATGTTTTAAACTATCGTCCAAGTTTCCAGCCCCTCTGGAAGCAAAGTTGTCCATTTTCACCAAAATTCGTCATTTATAGTACAAAAACGAACAAAAATGAATGAAAGAGAATGAAAAAATGGCAAAACGCGATCATGGTGCAGGCAAAGCTACGAGTAACGTCGAGTACTTCTATACAATGCAAAACTGATGTGTTATTCAATTATTATTTATTATCATTATAAAATTCGTATTTCACCAGTGAACGGCATTATAGGTTCAGTACAGTGTAAGTACTCTTTCTTACTTCGCATTAAATAATTCATGTCTTAAACATTAGCATAAATAATGGTCACTCGATAAGAAAAATCATGAAAACATTCGCTTTTCATTTGACCTCAATCATTTGTTATCAACGAAATAACGCAGTAATCAAATGAATGCAAACAGCCCGCCAAACTATCGTCGAGAATATTAAGAGAATAGTTTTGTAGACCTAAAAATAGTTCGAAAATTTCTAATACCAATTTTTGTACTCACACAATGAAAAACAGAATTCATTGAATGATTGTTTAAGAATATATCAAAATTAAGAAAATACCAAATCATTGAGTATATTTAACTTCGTATAAGCGCTTATCACAAATAGTTACGAACACATGCGTATGCACGACTTTATTTATCGGGAAAAGGGGGAAAAATATTATAAAGCTCAAAAAAGTTTCTCAAAAAACTTGGCCAATTTTTAGCAGATTTGAAGTAGCCTATGGAAACATGACAAAAATTTTTTGCATCTTAGTCAAGTAATTATGCGGACTGTACCTCAAAACACACGGTGAGAAAATTGCTAGAAGGGCGTACAGCCATTCAGTGTACCTCTATAAGTAAATTTTGATTTTGTACACTTTTCAGCAACGCAGGTTACAGAATTTTTAAAATAGACCTAATATCACGGTGTGGGGACTCATATAGTATAAGGTTAAGAAGCTCGGACCCCTCGATGACAGTGGCTGCCGCAAGGCTGGCAAATATTCGTCTTCATGACTTTAAAACACAATTGCACAAATTACGTTCTATCGTAATTACTTGCACATACATGCAAGTAATGTACAAGTACCAAATTGTGACCAGTCTCAACAATACAATGATTTCACAATTCCATACACAAACTGGCCTATCATTTCTTATCACTACAAGAAATGACACACCAGGCTCCTCTCACAAACATACATAATCACTACATATGTGTGTTGGTGTGCGTATAAATAATCCTGTATATAAACACCCAAACTGGCTTTAAAATTGCCAGTGTCTGCCCATGTTTTGGCTTACCCATATGTTTACATATGAAATGGCTGAACATGCAAAATCTGTAGATTACCTTGTGAAAATATTTTTTCACGACAAGGTATTCCACACATGGTTAAGCTTAATTTTTTTATGCGACTAAGTAAGATCAAATCAATCAATTGGCTTCTGAGGAACTGGCGAAGTGTGAAATTCATTCAGTGCATCACACTCGATTTGTGAGAACATAAAAATTTGAACCTTGCTGATACTTTATTACATGATTTGACTATACATTACTACCTGAATGAGCATTATAAAATGAACATGAAGGCAAGATATCTCTTGACAAATAAGCATAATTGGAGGAATAAGGTCCTTTTAAATTTGTTTTTTATTGACAATTTTTGACATTGTTCATGTTTGAAACATCTATTACAAGTGAGAAATAAAGTAATTTTAACCAAAATAAAAAATTTTCAGTATTCAATTAACGGCAAAGTTGCTAAACTTTTTGTAATAATAATTAAATTTTTGAAAAAAATGAAACTAACCTCGTGTAGAGACATAAAACATAATAGAGCTAAAATGTTGAAAACAAGTTTTCCAGGTTTTATAATAGTAATTTTTTTACAAAGTGATATTACAACTAATGCAGTTGCTGGCAGAAATGCCTTCCAAGTCACATGTCATAAATATATAATGTAAGATTTTTGAATGAAGCAATGTAGATCCCTTTATATAAAATATTTCCCTGATGCAATTTTTAGTAAATTTAACATGGATTTAACAACCTTGAAATACATAGCATTATTACATCTATTCAAAACATTAGGGGGCTTTATTTGTTAAGAATGTTTAAATTCTTTAGATGGGCTGTTAAAAACTCTCCACTTTCTATTTGATTTCAATCAATTTCATATCAGGCTTAATGACAGGCATTTATGAAATCAACATTCATTTAAATACCATTTATTGCAGAATTTAATTAGTGAGAACCAAACAATACTGATTTTCATATTAATATCAAAAAGTACTTCTGCCAGCGATTGTGTTAGTTGTAATTCCACTTCATAAAAAAATTACTATTATAAAACCTAGAAAAATTGTTTTCAACATTTTAGTTCTATTATGTTTTATGTCCCTACACACAGTCAGTTTCATTTTTGTTCAAAAATTTAATTATTTGAATAATTTTTTATGAAGTGCAAAATGAAAGTCTCCAGCAGTTTTTCACAATAAAAAGAATTTACTCTAGAAATTACAGATAATTGTAGATATTGTAATATTAGGACAAAACTAAATTTAATTTTCAGCCTATTATTTTTTTCTCAATTACAGCAATTTAAATTTATTTATTGGTGAACAACCAAATTCCAATCAGACGCAAGGAAAACAAATTCAAAGTTTGAAATCAATTTTAAATACAGTTAGATCTATTATAAACACCAAATTCGGACTCAGCATCTCAAAAAACATATTTGACGATAATTTAAAAAATAAAATGTCAAAACTCAAAATTTTGCTGGAAAAATGTTTGTATGTACGTAACTAAGGAAGGCTAATATAATACTGAGAGAATGGTGTTATCTGAAATATTTATATAACCACAAGAAATACCGGATCCTAGACATTTTTGGGTGATCCAATCAGGATGCGTTATTCCGTTTTATTTGGAATCGGCGCTTGTGATTGTCACCTTACTCTTTGATGAAAAAAATTACCAAATTTTGAATTTACTTTTTGGGTCATTTATGGGGAACTTTTCGGATTTCTTTGGCCAGTGTTACTCACCGTGAAAATACCATTCGTATTTTTAAGAGGAATATTGAATGCTGCAGAGTAGCAAAAAAACTCATTATATTGCCAGGAAAAGGGTCAAACACAATACCTTTTTCTAGCAGCCGGTAAAAATCACCTTCCACCAAATTTATTGTATTTATTATGTTGCCTTTACCCGCACTGTACAGCCAACCTTTATTGACCTCAGCCCATATAGTCAATAAAGGTGAAAAATTAATTTTTCAACAATAATAATACGGACTGAATCGACGATCAGACGAAAATATTTTTCGAAGCAAAAAATAACTGAGTAGAAATGAATAGTCAAAACGAATTTTGGATCTTCGTTCACGAGTCAATAAGATATAATTCTTTCTTCATCTGTCACCAAATGCTGCTATCTTTGTCCCATTTCCGTGTCATTTCTTTCTCAACTCGACTGTGCAGAAAACGTTAATCCCAATTCGTCAATTTTTACACACAACTGTTGGGCTTCATTTTATCGATTCAGACATTTTGGAAACACGACTATATTTTCGCATTCACCACCCTTCATCACTTCGTTCTATTTCTTCATAAGATTATATATTGTGGATGTGAAAATATTTTTTGGCCACGCATAATGTTGCCCTCTTTTTTCTCTCTGTCTCTCTTTACTTCCGTCTCCTACATTTATCTCCGCCTGTGTTTCACACGCTGCACTCCCCCTATATTGTGCTTCATATTGATTTCTGCGTTAGTCGTCGTTGAGTAAAAACACGAGTGTTATCACCATTGCATTCATCCTCGAGTGAAAAAAAAAGAAGAAGCGGCGTAACCGAAAAAGGGATGAAACAAAACAAGTTCCAGAATGGCGACAATTAATGCAATTACTGCGTAGGTACGCGTATTACAAGCTTTCGTTTTTTTGTTCTGTCTTCGGCTGTTTACCTCTTTAGGCTAAGGTCAACCCCGCTTCGATATAATAATTCATTTTTGCCAAGTTTCATCCCCAATTTCTAAAAATGGACAATTGTTTTGCTTAGACATCAGAGGTTTTTATTGTCAACGGATGCACACAATGTTCTAGATTACGGATTACGACTTCTCTGCATTTTAACTGCAATTCTCGTACGAGTATTTCGGAATTGCATTGAAAGAATTTGCTATTTAATGGAATCAGGTGTAGTACAAAACAAGGCATGATAACATTCTGCACCTACTCGCTAGTATGCGAATACCACCGAACACGTGTCCACAGGATTTTCATTCTGCTGGGAACACCAAACACTGCGCAATCATGCAAGGCAAATACCACTTATTTCCATCAGGTGGTCCATTGTTTTTAAACACAAAATACTTCAAATTTTAAACTTTTGCAAAATAAATTTCCATCATACTTTATGCCTGTTTTGTACTAGACGATAATATTCGTTTGCATTTAGGAATTTATTTTCACCAATTACAACATTTTTGACTTACGTTTCAAATCATGTGCGCATTATTTTTGTCCAAAAGATCTCCTCCGCTGGATTAGTCTTTTCAATGAGAAAACTAATTTTATTTTTGTGGCGACGGGTGGCCGTTGACGAACGAGTGTGTATTACACACTCGTCGACCACCTAGCAGGCCAGTGGGGTAAAACCCACAAACTCTGTTTTTGCACTCACGGCTGTACATTTCGTCTGTGCAGCTAAACTTGTTTACTGGGCTTGGCCCACACACATACTACTTCGTATACACACAACCGACCCCTATTGGTATTTGTGTGGTGACGTGTATCTACATATACACACACCCACAAGTGGTGACCTCCGACGTATTATATTTTTGTTGTTGACGTTTTACCGTCAACAGGGGAAGGAACCGTCACCTCCTTCCCCACCACTTCCAACTAGCTTGGAAACAACCAATCGGCTTTCATCAGCTGATTTCCCTACCGATTGCTTAAAGCATGTGCACATCGATATCGTGGGTCCGTTGCCAACAGTTAGCGGTCTTCGTCATTGTCTGACAATGATTGACCACCCCACACGATGGCCTCACGCCATCATGACAATGGATATTTCTGCGGATCGAGTGGCAACACTCTTCGTCCAACACTGGGTGTCCTCCTTTGGCATCCCCGAAACCATAACGACGGACCAGGGATGCCAGTTCAAAAGCGCTCTATTCAACTCAGTTGCGCGCCAGTTGGGAATACACAAAATCTCAACTATGGCGTATCACCCCCAATTGAATGGCAAAATAGAGAGCTGGCATCGAACTCTCAAAGCCACCATCATGGCCCGCGAGAACTCCAAAGACTCGCGTGGAGAATGGGCAGCCAATTTGCCTCTCATTCTTCTCGGCCTACGCTCGATGGTCATCTCCCACCTCGGCATATCCCCCTCCCAACTCCTTTATCCTGAAGAGCTCCATCTCCCGGCTGACTTCTTTGAAGATAGCCCACCAAGTGTTGTCACTCCCATCGACGGCACCAACCTTCCACAACGCATTTGTGAAAGTGCGAATGCGTTCAACCAAATCACCCGCAACCACGGCAACTCTCCCTCATATGTCCCAGCTGATCTGAAATCAGCCCAAAACCTATGGCTACGTGTTGATACACCTTGTAAGGCACTCGACCCACCGTACTCCGGCCCGTACAATGTCCTCAACCATACAGATAAATGGTTCGAGATTGACATACAAGGACGACACACACACGTATCAATCGATCGCCTAAAGTCAGCCTATGCCTACACAGATATAGAAGCCAACCCAGATGACTCAACTTCCATTGATGATCCTTTGGGACCGACAGTTGACTTGTCATCTGAGGTTGTTTTACCTAAAAACAACGACTCACCCCTAAATGCCTCACCACAACCTTCGACGTTGTCCCCACACACAGACGACACGCTCGATTCTTCCCCGATTGTAATTACACACGATCAAAATAAAGAATTGCATCCCAAAGCGTTATCGAAGGAAAATACACAATCGCACCCTATCGGCCAGTCTCCTAGTCGAACAGCTGATGCTACGCTTGACGAAGAACCGATTGCGATTTCCCTTCCCATCCCACACTCGTCCGAGTCGGTTCACGCAACTGACAACAAGTCAAGCGTAGTAGACAATGACGTATTACAAAAATTGTTTCGTGGCACCACCCAGTCGCATAAGTACGACGCTTCTTCTTTCTCAGAAGACAAACTGGCCCAGCCTACAAAACAAACTCGTAATATTAATGTGCAACAACAGCTGACGCAACTGCACCTTCGTTCGTGTTTACAAGACAAAAATAAACGACAGTTACAGTCAAGAAAACGAGTAAAATTCGTGTTTTAGAAACTCACTCTTCTCTTGAAGCGTCCAGCAGTTATATACTCATCATCAAATGCTGTTCATCAGGCGCTTTTAACTATATTTCACGTAGCGTAATAGACTGGTGAAATGTCCCAAGAGCGTCTTTCCCCTAGAATGTCCGAAATTTAGGAAGATGAAGAAACAGCCCTTTTAAGGGCTACACCCCCACCAACAGAGGGAGGTAACGGCGATGCCCTGTTGTCTCCTCATGTAGACAACCATTGCTCCCCCTCTTCCTCCTTCTCACCCCCGGCGTCACCTGCTGATGTTGTCCCATCTCCCTCCTCCATGGCTACTGCCACCTCTCCACCGGTGAAGCAGACATCGCCTGTATCCTCTACGTGCAATCAAGTATCGGCGTCACCCGTGACGCCTACTTCTGTCGGACCTGCACAAGAGGGTGCAAGCCGTACTCCTTTGCGAATACCGCAACAGCAATCGACGCTGAGGCAGAGGGTAGAGTCTGCTGCCAGGGGTCAAGGTGCGCCCCTTTGACAGTAGCAGCCTGCTCCTGGAGTGGTGGCTCGGGGCTCTGAGTTTGTACAGCACAGCCTTGTCCGTAGCTCTCATTCTCGAGACTTCATGCCCCTGCCTAGGAAGACCACGTACTTGTTGGAGACGCCACCTCACGCTCGGGCTGCTATACAATTAGGGAATGCGCGGATTGACACCCACACATTTGCCGAAGTCGTACAGCGCGTTCAATCTAAGGGACCTTTGCTTGGTCCTCAACCATCTTCCTCGGTGGGCCTCCCCTCTGGGGAATTCCCGCAGCTCAAGATGGTTAAACAGATTGAACCGCTTCATCTTCAGAAGCACCGAGTGAAAGCGACTGCCACATTGCAAACCAGCGGTTTTAAACGTCTGTCTGCAGCAACAAAGTGGTCCCCGAACCGTTGACTTCCAAAGTTGTGGAGGCACCAGTAGCCATGCAAAAGGCATTGTCGGTCCCAAAAGGCAAGTTGCCTCTACTTCGCCCTTTGGTTGAACCAACTGCCCAGGAAGAGACAACGATGGATGTTGACCCTACTCTGTCCCCAACCATCCATCTCCCCCCAACCCCCACATCAGTCCCTCAACGCGTACTCTCACCAGTACGTGAAGAGGTCTAACCGACAGAAAGTGCTACCGTCGATAACTCGTCCGTTATCGACTTAACGGCAACACCTTCACCGAAAAATGTCCCCGAGCCTCAGCCGTCCACCTCTCATGCTACGAGTCCCCCGGCTGATGGCAAACTGGCGAAGCATCCCTGTTTAAACTGTAAGGCAGGTGGCCGCACCCGGTGTGAAGCTCGCGCTCACAGTCTCTCCTATATGGAGCTTAAACGGGACAAAAGACGTGGCAAACCCCAAACCTAAACTCCCGCTCTATCTCAGGCTTCCACACAGGAGCCTGCCCCGTCTGTGGTACAGCCCCCTGTACTGCAACCTGTGGTTCCTCCTGTGTCGCAGAATCAAACACTGCAGCCGTGGGAGCAATTTACCGCCACCATGCTTGCAGCACATAACGCCCTGTCACTTGCACTAGCGACAACACCGATGCCACTTCCCCAAGTTGTGATGCCTCCCCCCAGAATTCCCATTCCCCCGCATCTACAACTCTTGGCATTGGTATACCCCCAGGCCCTGGTTATAGCCTCCAATGGCGCTGCCTATAACCTACCTGCCACCCCTCATGAGCATCCCCATGTCTCAACCCCAGACTCCACTCATGAGAAAACAAACTCGAGTGCGTCCCACTCCCCAGCCTCAAGCGCCCCGTACACACCCTTCCCATCCTATTCTCCCTGAAAACTTTGGTAAGTCCAAACCAAAGGGACCTGGTGATCCTACTACGTGAACAACATCTGTGAGTGTAGTAGTGAACGCCGCGCTACACTTGACTGGCGTCACAGGTCACCGTAAGTTTATCCAGAAACTTACTAGGAGGAGAGTGGTGTGGCAACGGGTGGCCGTTGACAAACGAGTGTGTATTACACACTCGTCGACCACCTAGCAGGCCAGTGGGGTAAAACCCACAAACTCTGTTTTTGTGCTCTCGGCTGTACATTTTGTCTATGCAGCTAAACTTGTTTACTGGGCTCGGCCCGCACACATACTACTTCGTATACACGCAACCGACCGCTATTGGTATTTGTGTGGTGACGTGTATCTACATATACACACAATTTTATTTGTAAAATCAAAAGAATCCTAGCAATTAAGAAAAAGAAACCAACATGTTGGGTAATCGTTTCAATCATTGCAAAAAAAATCGAAGGAGGTCAAAATTTTGAGAAGAAAATAAATATTGTCCAGCAATCACTAATTACAGTTCCTCCTCCTCTTCCCCATCCTCCTCATCCCATAAAAAATAATTCACAAGGTCCAAGTAGTTCATTAACTGTAAATCGCATACCTATTACCTTGAAGAATAACCAATTATGAAATGAACAACAACCTGTATTTTTGTTCGCTGCGGCTACGAGGGTCAACCCTATTTGGTTTTTCTCGCTCTGGGAAACCACCACATTCCTCGAGATAGACAATCCCCTCCTCCAACAAACATAACAACTTACTACGAAAAATATGTCGTAATTTGATTTTGTGAGTAAAACGAACTCGAACGCTACTTTCAAATTTTTAATTTGATTAGACTAAGGAAAATATGCTGCGAAATGCATACGAGAAATATGGGCTCATAAACCATTTTGAAGCAATGAATTAAGAAACTTCATTAAATAGGCATCAAATAGAACAGTTTTTGTAATTTGTAACTAGAAATTATCTCTTTCAATCCTAGTAAACATCAATATTACCAACCTAATTTTGATAGAAAATGTAGACGATTCGTCGACTCGTATCGAAGAAAGTTTCTGCCCATTGCGAGCTAATTAAAAATGTAAAAATATTAGCATTATTTACATAATCTTACATGTAAACATCAAACAAACCAGGGCATTCACATAAGTCAAAACCACATTTCACGATTGAATAAGTCTAGAAAGTAGATAGGTTCATTTAACTTCTTTCTTTCATTTTTGTTTGGGGCGGAAGAGGGGGCATCGGCACGAATTTTTAAAAACTTTCAACGTTTTAGTGCCAGGCACGGATCCACAGGAAAGAAGGACATTTTCCTCCAACATCAGAAAAAAGTAAAAAACGAAAAATGGAGAGGAGAAAATGGAAGTACGAGACAGAATCCAGATAAAAATCGACTAAAATTCCTCCCAAACGCCAAAATAAAATATAAAGTACAAAAATTAAAAGGGAAAAATAACATAATCCAGATAAAAACCGACTAAAATTGTGCTAAAAGGAAGAACGCACACCAAATGGACGAATTTTTCCCACTCCCAACATTTGTATTTTGTCACCTCCACTCAGTCGACTCGTATCAGAGCTTTAATCATCTAGTCACTTATGAGCTAAATTAAAATAATCCTTACTCTGCTCGTACTCCCTGTCCATAATACCTAATATTCGTTGATTCAAACATTACTAAATTCAAATTTCCTTACGAAATTTTTATTTTGGTCCGTCTTTGCTCGATTTTATATTACCTACCGAAAATATGAATTTGTCTAGTATATTATCCAGATAAATTAATTCAATCGGCACACTTCATAAAAAGAAAAAACTGTTTTGTCTTTTTGTTTTATTATAGGTATCAAATTTTGTTTAAGAATTCTCACTTATTAAGCGACGTATAACAGCTATTGTTTTCGTAGCATATTTTAAAAATAATGTAGGAACAAAAACCTTGAATATAATACGTCACCTAGACTTGAATTTGAAGTAGTATAATGAAAAAAATGTCTTATACTTATATTACAATTTATTATTACAGTACTTACAGTTATTTCATTGGTGTGAATATCTGAGTAGGTATAAGTATAAACATATACTTGGTACCATAATTATGAAAAAATCAAATGGATTTAAATATAATGTGAAAGGACCAACAGTAAACAAGATTGAGGAATAACCAATTTGAAATTGAATATAGCTGGACACAAACAATTTGAGAACAAAAATTTTAATTCTCAAACTTCGCTAAATAACTGGGATGTTTCAATTAGGACTCGGCTAAAATGCGACAAAACTGGAACGATCATGCCAATTTTCCATAAGTAATTATAATTACTAACAATTAAAAAGTATTTGAATAAGTACTTCTAAATCTGAAATCCTAAGTGAAAATCAACCTACAAGTACATGTACACAAAAGTACTACACTATCTGAATTCTGAATGTTGGCTATTTTTTTCTTTTTAAAATGGATTTCATATCCTATTAACGTTGATATTTCTAGAACAAATGTAAAAAGTCTGTCCATTCGCTGTGCATCCTTCCTCTTAACTTGAAAAGCAAAATATAAAACAAAAAATAAGCTCAATTCCACAAATTTATTGGCATTTCCCCCTCCCTAAAAAAAAAAGATGATGCTCTAGATCCGCTGCTATCTAGTACACACTGTTAATCTTTAATCGAAAAGAATGCACATCAACAAAACCTGTTGAAAAGGAAAAAATACCCTGCCACACATGTCAATAATCAGTATTTCTTCAAAAGAATACGTGGAAGAGATCTAGCTCTTGCTATATCACTTCCATTTAGTACGATAAAGAAAAATACGAATATATTTTAAACATTATCAAAGAAAAAAAAGGATTATAAGATTATCATTAATCTCACTGTAGATCAGTCAAGGGTTAACATCATCACGTGGTTAGCAGTTGAAACTGAGTCCAAACAAATAATTTGACTCATCAACTTTGTACAGTAAGAAAAGTGAACGAACGTTTTTAAAGGTTGAGGATCACGTAAAAATTATATTTTTTGTTACATTGATAGCCTATGATAGGTACCCTGAATAGTCCAATTAACTTTCTACCTCATTGTTTGTTAAAAATTTTAAATTTCTTTCATTTTTCGTAATCATATGGAAATTTACATGAGTTTCTGATAACGATATAAGTTTGTTTGGGCCAAAAATCATCTACCTGCAACTAATGATGATAAAGAACATTTGCTTTTTTTTTTAAATGCTTGAAAAATAAATGCTTGACATTTAAAAGCATATGCTTTATAATGAGCAAATGCTTGAGAACTTAAGAGCATTTTCAGTAGTTCTGGTTTATGGCCTAAACAAATTAATATTAAGTTTACAAAAAATATTTTTCAAAATATACATTTATAATAAGATTAACACATTGTTTATAATCTAGCACACTCACACGGCTGATTCCTGCACTAGAGTACACTATCCAGTGAGTATCCATAAACTCTAAATTTTATCTGCGCTTAACAACTCAAAGAACATCCAGACTAAGTAAGAATATAATTATTGAAACTTGCAAGTTTACAACTGATTATACCTTGTTTTAAGAGGAAATATTAAAAATGCTCTACCATGCTTGAGCATTTTAAGCATAAGCACGTGCTAAGCAAATACCCAAGCATACTCGGCATTTGCTCATCAATAATGTATGCTCGAGCATTTACCACCACTGCCTACAACTATTGATACATATCAGACAGGTTATGACGTTACGCATGACTGATCTATTATCATGCGAAAGTTGTTAAAAGACTGAAATGTATTACTCCGACGAGGCGAATTCTAACAATTCATCGGGTGAGTGAGGGGAGAGGATCTTTTCATAAGAAAATATGTTACTAAGAAAAATAAAAATTTCCACGACAAAAAACATTAAAACAAAAAAACGCTGCAAATTTTGGCGAAGATAAATGACGAATAAAAGCCATAGGTGCCGACTTTGGGACGCAAGAGGTACAATGGCAAAATGAAAGTGATTTTCAGTGTTGCAGGATTCATTCTTCCAAAGCTAAAATTATCTTTCTCATTCCAATTAACAGTTTACACTCATTTACAAATTACAATTACAAAATTTAACACTGAAAAAACCTAAAATCGGCGCCTATGGTAAAAGCAATGAATCCAAGTAACGTTTTGAACTCAGAAAGTCATAGAAGCCTCATCATATAAAAAAAAAAAAAAGAAAAACTAAACTTATATGAAAAAAAAAAATCCCGCATTGCAAAACGAAGTATAGTGCAATTATTGACCACGTTCTGGTTACGAAATTATTAGCGGAAATGTTAGCGTCCCTGTTTAAATGTAGTGTACTACAAAGGGTGAGAGTGAGCGAAAATCGACTTTTTTCAGAGATTGTGTTGGTTTCAAGTTAAAACGAGTGGTTTTCTCGATGATGGGTGGAAAATTAATTTTTCAGGAACATTATCAGAAGGGTAAAAGAGGAAAAATCACACTGAATAGGTAATAAGTTGGGAACAAATTGACCAATCATAAACCAAAATTAGTAGGTCTGATCCTTGTACAAGAGGTACTGTTTATACCAAATTTCGTGACTATTGAAAGAAAATTGTAACTTTTATTGAAATAACATGAAAAATTAGCACCTCCAACAGACCCAGGGAATAAATCATAATATAAACAGGAACCAAATTTAGAATTACTCCTTTTAGAGCCATTTATCTGCCAAAACTGCAACAAAATCGCTATCAAACATACCGTAAAAGCCCATCCGCACTAAAATTGGTAGGTACTGTCCTTGACCTAAAGCACATACGTACATCAAATTTCAAGCTTATCGATTAAAAATTGCGACCTGTATGTTGTTCAATACAAAATGCATATAAACTGACCTAGCAGACGAACTATCTACCCGATTCGAACTAAAAACAATACGATTCTTCCTCGAGAAAATTTGAATATGTGTTTCAAATTTGGAAACCATCCGATCAAAATTACGCCTGGAAATGGACTCAACGCAAAAGAGGGTACAAAAAAAAATGAATTTTCAAAAATAGTGCCAAAATGTTCAGAAGATCATGAAACGAAAAACGTACCCACTCCCATCCTTGGGTCCGAATACTCAGGCAATTTTAATAATTAGATTTTTTTTTTAAATCTACTTAAAAATTCGAAAGGAACAAGCAGTGTCAGAGACGGATAATTTGTCTTCCAGGGATTTTTGAGATGTAAGTAATGGTCGTTTCCTTTGGTAGCATTTTTATTACCTCAAATGAGTCCTGAAAAATGTTAAAACATTTTTTAGACGAATCTCACTCCAAAAATCGAAAAAATATTCGTAATTTCAAAACAAAATCTAACGGACAAAGAACAATAGTCGATTTCTTGAGGTGTAAAAATAATGACTCATCAACTGTCGGTAAATACTTCTTATTTATCACGTAAAATCAGTATTAGAAGGTTCAAATTTCCCTTACCTAATTTAGTCATTTATTTAAGCAATATATCGTTGTAAACTACTCGGTTTATCACATATGTTACTATAACTCCAAAGAAATATGAATGCGAAATAAAGCATAAATTTAATAATTTTTGATAGTAAATAACAAATTTATTTGACGGGCATGAATCAAACACTGTTTTACAAATGCGCTAATTCCAGAAGCGATAGCTTTCAAGTTGCTAAACTGACCATTTCATCGTTCAAAATATGAGATCCAAAATACAAAATTTTTTTATTTCGAAGAAGGCAACCACCCATTTCAGTCTCACTTTCAGTATGACGCTCGCAATACCTACGAGAAACGTAAATCGGCACTTATATGCTGTCTTACATCCATTAATTTAAACCATCAGATCTCAAATTTAAATTTCAAAACCTCGAGATAAATCACAATGACAAGAGAAAAAAATTCAATTCAAAAACAACAGCCAAAAGTAGGGTCCAAAATTGTTTCTTCAAATTCCCTTTCACAGTTGACTTTTTTTCTTTTTCAGCTTTGTCAACCAGAAATTATAAATTTTTTCCTGCAAGTTTTTTTTTTTACGAAATAGGCAGTTTTTACTTTCGTGGATAAAACTGAGAAACAGACATAATGCTTTGGGTTCGTCGCTAACAACTATTCTGATTCATACAAAAATTACTGAGCTACGAAAAACGGAAACAGAAAATTTAAAAAACAACGATATCATTTTTCGATAAAATTATTAACAACATTACGTCTATCAAGAATGACACTTTAAATTAGTCAGTAAATACCAATCAAAAACTGAACTAAATGACACAGTGGGATGGTACTATTTAACAAAAAGCATATACTATTCACCAACTAAGCGAACATATTGACTCGTGGTCAATCGGGAGAGAATTTTCTCAAAAGAGATCCTACCTGACCTATGTTTGTTTCTCAAGTGGATGGAATTTTTTTCATTGAAGTACCAAACGTTATTTGATAATTTTTACAAACCCCGTAAGTGTAGTTTTTCGTCACCGTCAAAACAATTTAAAATTAACGTTTAGAAAAGTACAAAAAATGGAAAAAATAAAATACCAAGCACGCCTAGAAGAAGAAATTTGAAGGAAAATTCCTCACAATAAATTATTCGCAGAAATTCAGAAAGTATAATTTGTAGTCAGCTTCCCTGGAATCATGCAATCAACAATATTTAAATCATGTGCGAGGGGAAGTGAAATTTTCCTGTTTGCACGATAATTTTTTACACAAGCTATAAAAAACATACACATAGGCAAAACTTGTTGAAATTTTCATCTATCAAAGTAAATTACGTCAGTAACATTCTGAAATGAAGGATATTTCTTTTAGGTTTACTCAAATAAAACCTATATTTTCAACAAATTTTATGAGAATTAAAATTAGTTCAAAATACGTATCGTAAAAATGAAAAAGTATCATCCATCAGTTTTCCAAATTTAACACGGTTCATAAAAATCTATTTATAGACACGAGTAAATAATACGTTACTATTCGGTGAAAAACTTGTTCCTAATGCGGGCCAAGGAAAATAACACTCTGATTGACGGCATTTTATAGTAACCCAAATTGAAATCACTGATAACATGCCTCTTCTTACATTAATGTACGATTTTCTCTCACATGGGGTTGTTAAGCGTTAGTTTACTTTATAAAACGATGTTTTTTGGACATGATGGCCACAACTGCTTGCACGAGTGATTAATCAGTCAAGCTCAAAACAGGTTACGCGATCCTTTTTCAATAGGTTTTTATATATTCAACGTTTTAGTATGATCCGCTTCCAAAATTGCCGATTTGCCAATTTGCCAATTCACATAAACAAGTTGAGAGGCTTTCTTGAAACTGGTTTACACTTTTCAAGTTTACATAAATAAATGATGTAGCGTAATAACTTTGAAAAAATTTCACATGCACCTGTTCTGGTTACATAGGCACAGCCACAAACAATAAACACTTTAATCTCCCTTTGATAAAAGTGCGACATGCGATTATATTTTAGATTACACTTGCTGATCGAAAATTTACAAATTAATTTGAATAGAAATTCTCGAAAGTCGTCGATAACATTCATAATACGAGTAATAATCTTTGCCGGAAACAAGTATCAATGAAGAAAATTTCAGATATTTCTCAACTGACAAAGGGTGATGAATGGAAGGGGATTGAAGATGAGTGGAAAACAAAGACAAAAATTGAATAATATTCGTAGGCAAAATACTGTTCCATAAAAACTTATTCAATTTCCAAGATGAGAGAACTGCCATCGTTTCTTCTTATTTATGACGTACTTAACGTTTTACAAAAATTTCAGGAAAACATCAACGCCTTAATACAGGATTATCGAACAAAAAATCATAACCTCCACTTAACTCTCATTTAGTGGACGAACCTCTAAATCTGTACACACATGAAAAAATACAATACTTCCAATTAAGCACACGCATTGCGTATCAATACCCGTATCGCCTTACTGACAAATGGCATAAATTAATAAAGGTAGCATATTTTCCAGTCCAGTTCAGCCTAATGAGCAATTTAGTACAGAACAATAAAAAATCGCATATAATTTCCTCATCGTCCTTTCCATTCACAATCTTCACGTCCACAACAAAATTAATAATAGAAACAAATCAACGGAAGGATTCCAGATTTACTCGCAGCAGACATTTACGAATTAACGAAGATATGAGAAACATATGCTCACGTGGCTCCAGTTCCCCAACTAAAATGAAGGTAAATTGTACTCACATTTCTTGAAGCATTGACTTTATCGTGGGCCAAAAAAATTTGCGGTTCAAAAGGGTGGAGAGATACTTCACTAGGAACAAAATTCACGCTATATCCCGCGACAGTTTCACCATAATCAGCGGTGACAAAAATCATTTTATTGGTTGGGTCCGTGAATACCGTCTGGAAGGAGGGAAAAATTAAGTCAACATTTTCTACAAAATATGAATTAAAAGGCAGTAGATAACAACAACACTCACACGAGAGTTGAATCTTGGATGAATAGAAAATTTATCTATCGAAGCAACTGATGCATTGGTTTTGTTGTTCAACTTGAAAAGAGAACTCTTATCCAGGAAAGTATCTCCATAATCATAAGAAAAAAACATCGAAGATGGTTGTCGAGGACGAGTTCGTAAAGTATCCTTCAAATCTCGAGCCAAGCAAATGATAACGGACGAGCCTTCGCCGACCCAATGAACGATCAATTGTTGTTGGGTGGCATTCAAATGATTCACCTTAAAAAGAGTTAAATTAGACAATACAGCAGGCTACTATATACTGACAACAATATTCTCCTGAAATTTAGGTCGAATATATGCGGTGAGAACTTACTTTCGAAGTGATATTGCCATTGGATTCAGCACTCCTTCGAAATCGTTCTTGGACATTCGATGCCTCCAGTGGAGATGACCATTCGTTCAAACGCAGATAAGGCTCATCTTCGAAAACACTTAAACTTAACACTGAGAAAATACTCAAGCACAATAATAGGAAGAAAAGTATTGACTGCGCAACTAGCATAATGGAAATGTGAGCAATACACGGTTGAAGTAGAGAAAATTTCTGAAATTTTAAAACCAAATCACCACCTACTGGAACATTGTGTGTTTCACACGAAAAATATTTTAAAAGGCAACGTTTTTCACGATGAAAAAAAATTGATCACTCATAATTTTCATCGAACTTTACTAATCGAACGATTAGTGCGAGCGAACAACCGCAACTAAATCTAGCGAAACTTTACCGAGCCTAATTACCGAATGAGTTTGGAGTTAAATACAATAAACACATTAAAAATTGTTGTAACTTTTATTTGTGTGCATGCGCATTCGTAGTTGCGTAGTGCGTACTAGTATAGTACCAGAGAAGGCATTCCTTCGTGTTTTCGGTTTCTTTCCTGTGTGTTTCTCGCTGTTTCTCGGTGTTTCTCTTTAGTGTTTCTAATCTCATTCTCATTTCTACAATAATTAAATTTTTGAAAAAAAAATGAAACCGACTGCGTTTAGGAACATAAAACATATAACTAAAATGTTGAAAACATTTTCTAGGTTTTGTAATAGTAATTTTTTATAAAATTGATTTACAACTAACGCACAAATAGCTTTTGATATTAATATGAAGATCAATACTGGATTGAAATCAATAGGCGAGTGGAGAGTTTTCAACATATTAGGTATATAAGTAGTTTAAACATTCTTAACCATTGGTTCCCCAATGTTTTAAATAGATGTAATAATCCTGTGTACCAGAATATTGTCAAATCTATGTTACATTTACCACATATTGCATCAGAGAAATATGTAATAAAATGAAATCTAATTGCTTCATTTAAAAATTTTCCATATTATATAAATACACACATATATATGTATGTATGTATGTATGTATGTATGTATGTATGTATGTAACTTGAAAGATATTTGTGCCAGCGACTGCGTTAGTTGTAAATCAATTTTATAAAAAATTACTATTATAAAACCTAGAAAACTTGTTTTCAACATTTTAGTTATATGTTTTATGTTCCTAAACGCAGTCGGTTTCATTTTTTTTTCAAAAACTTAATTATTTCTCGATTTTTCTGCTGCAAATATTTTTCAGTGCGAATCTTTAATATCTGCCCATGTTTCTCTCGTCACCTCAATCTTCCACAATTTGTCTTTATCTTCATAGTTTCGGACAATGATGAAATACCTCATACAAAAAATTCAAGTGACAGGTGCTTGGTCATGTTGCAATATTTATGTAACAGCAAATTTCATTTCCAGCCTATTGTTTTTTCTTAATTAATACCTATTTTATTATTGCTCAATAGGGAACTTCGAATTTTTTTTAAATTTTGGAATTGGTCAATGAGTAAATATCTTTTAATCGAATATTAAGAAAACTAATTAGATCTTTAAAATTGATTTTAACTATAAAATAGAATGTAAAAAAGAGGTATATACATTTTTTTCCAGTTATTTTCATACCTATCTGATATTCTCTAAATTAATGATTTTTGTTAAAAGCAAAAGTTAGACCTCGCCTCAGTTTTGCTTGTATTTTTGTGTATTTATTCAGCACTTTTGCATCAATTTGGTAAGTATAATACCTCCTCACACAGTCGGCCATAATATAGACCTTGGACACAGAGAAATAAAAAGCTAAATGATACCTATGATGAGATATGAAATATAATTATACATAAGTGATCAATTAACAACCATAAGTGAGCCAATCACAGTTCATTTTTCAGTACACCTTCCTGATTGGTCAGTTTGACTGAATTCTGGAAACGGAGTATTTTTATTTTTTCTTATAATTATTATTTTGAAGGTGATATATCAACGGACTTTAAATGAGTCAATCACAGTTCATTTTTCAGTACACCTTCCTGATTGATTGGTTTAAGGGAATTCTGGAAACATGGTATTTTCATTTTTTTCTTATAATTATTATTTTAAAGGTGATATATCAACGGACATTAAATGAGTCAATCACAGTTTGTTTTCCAACATATGCCTTCCTGATATTATTTTTCATTATAACTATTATTAAGCAGTTATCAGCAGACTTTAAATGAGCCAATCCTACATAATACATATACTGGTGCTAATATATTACTGAGAGAAGTGGTGACACTTGAAATATTTATATAACTAAAAAATTTTGGGAGACCCAATCAGCATGCGTTATTTTCTTATATGTTAAATCTTGGATTGTGATTGGTTATGTTACTTTTTGTGTTGAAAAAATCCCCAAATTTTGAATGAAAATTGTGGGTCTGGTATGTAGAATTTTTCAATTTTTTTTGGCCAGTGTTACTCACCTTGAAAATACAAATTTTTTAAGACTTATTTCATAATTGTACGATAAATATTGAATGCTGTAGAGTGGCACAAAATTTCGTTAGATTGCCAGGAACATAGTCAAACACAATACCTCCTTCTGACGCAGTCGGTAAAAAACAAACGCTGTCAACTATATACCTCAGTTGTTGTTGTTCTGCACTCCACCTACACTCGCTCACTAACATGTAGCGCAACTACTCTTGATAGCGTGTACTAACAATATTCAGGTTGTGCGAACAAACATGACTTTTTTCATTCGTTCACCCGAGAACGCTGAAACTCATTTCCCACTCAAACTTTAATCTTGTAATGGAGGGAGATCGTTCATCTTCCTCAAACTTGTAATTTGTACTTTAAATCATTACATTATAGTATCTCTAACTAACTTGTTTCTTTCCTTGGATTTCAACCTCACTTCATGGTAGGCAGAGCTGTGATTCCTGAACAGTTAGTACAGAGTGATACTTAATCTTTCATTTTAATTTTTTTGCTATAGTATCCAAAAGTTAAGGGAACTATAAGCCTTTTCGTTAAAAGTTAATTTTCTTTACAAAGTATATTTTAATTCATGAGTTGTTAACTCAGTGAATTTTTTTTTCGTTTAATTTTTCAAAAAGTTCATCGAAAATTATTCGAGGTTAAATTAAATTACATTGGCCCCAAAATAGTTTAACGCCATTTTAATCATCTTCCGAAAAATATTGGATCGTCTTTTTGCGGTAAGGTGAAACAAAAAGGATTTTCGCCGTGGGATTGCAGATTACTTCGGACCTGAATTGTCTATTACAGCAAGGTGAATCATCAAAAAGTTCAAAAATAAGAGATTGCTGTTACGTCGAACTCAACTATCGTGATCTTCGAACGCCATCATCCACTAAAAATCATCATCGAAATTTCGTCGATCAAGTGCTGCTGATTCAACCGATTCGTATGCTGCCAAGACTGAAATTCTCTGAAGACGACCTGAGATTGATCCAAGTACTGACTCACGGGAAAACGCCTATTACTCACAAACTCAACTGGGAAATATTCAACGGAATTCCGCAGATTACGGGTAATGTAATTTTCAATACTTTCAAGTTATATATTTCATTTACTATTGCGGAAAACGATGGGATATATTCAGTGATTTTGTGGGAAATTGAGCGAAATTAGTAATATTAAAAAATTTTTTTCTCTTTGAGAAATTTTTTTCCTTTAATTTCCAAAACGCTTAATTTCAAGAACCCCCTTTAGTTTGGTAAAAATCAAGTGAAATTTCACAGGACCATTAAGCTTAAAAATAAGTTCGAATAAAGCAGGTTACGAATGATAAGGTTTTGGAAACAAATTGCTAATTGCACATCAAACTGCGAAGGAACAATAAAAATTAAAGAAAAAGATTATAAAAAATTATTAAATACTTTTGAATACGAAAAAATAACAGACGTAAGAATTAACTTAATTGAATTTCCATTCTGGAAAACATTTTCGAGAGAAATAGTTTTAGAAACCTTCTCAGTAAATGTTAGTGAAATAATCCACTATAAAAGAGGTATCGAAGTCGCAAAATTCATAGAAATTTCAAAGAATATTTTCAGTATTCAAGCTTTGGACTCGATAGAATCCTTCAGAATTTTCAAGAAAAATTCTGAGAGAGAAAATCCTCTTTAGAAATACATAAAATTACGAAAATTAAAACATATAATATAATATTAACAAGCAAAATATTTTCATAATTGAACAAATTTCATGTTTTAACAATTTATTGTCATAAAAGAAAAAATCCTTTGTCATATAGGACAAGTTTACTTGTGAAATTTCATGTCACAAAATTCCTTTGTTCAAAATACTAATGCATAAACTTGAAAATTTATTACAATAAAATATTACCGAGAGCATTCAAAAATAATTTTCAATAGATCCTTTGTTATAGACAATCACAAGAATTCAAATTTAAACAAAACTTCTTCAAGTTTAATTTTGAAATATATTCTTGGTTGGAATATTTTTTTGCTTCTCTCATATTTTAAAATACAAATATATACACGAATAATATTACGAAAATTAATAATTCAAATAAAAATAATTATTAATTAAAAAATAAATTTTTTTTTTTTCCAAAAAATAAAATAAATTTTTTTTTGCAATTAATTTTTTTTTTGTTTGAAAATAAATTTTATTATTTCTTTTTAAAATTGAGTTGTCGGAACTAAGTACACTACCAAGTACTCCAGAAAGCATGAATACGGCAAGTGAGAGAACCACTACCCCATCTCCTCAAGGAGGATCAGACTCTGGGAGTACACACCCTCAAGTACATTATGTTATGCCAGCTGATGAAACCATACGTCCGATACAAGGTCCAAGTGGGAAAATATTTGATGGTCAATATTACTTGGACTGGAAACGTATGATCATAGCTTTAATAAGGGGTTCAGGATATTGGGATGTTTTTGGACCACACCCTGAACTAAAAATTTATATCGAAAATATGGACAATTTACAATACAGACCATCTTCAAACTCTGCTAAAGCATACTTTAAAAAACAGGAATGTGCAAAAGCATTTATCATGGAACGCATGACATACAATGTATCAAAACAAATTAGAGAGTGCAAAACTGTAGATCAAATTTTTGAAAAATTAGATATAACTTACGGTTCTAAAACCAAAATAGTCGCAAATATGGCGAAATCAAAATGGACCGCTTTTCGCTTTACACCTGGTGGTAATATAAGAGGTTTTTTAAATAAATGGGATATCTTAGTACAAGAAGTTTGTGATGCAGGGAAGGAAGTATCTGAAGAAGAGGAATTGGAAAATCTTCAATTGGCACTAGGATACGAGCAAACCATTGCAAAAATGAAATTTGATAACCTCCCTGAAAATAGAAAAAATTTAGAAGTATTCAAACAAATATTAAAAGAAGATGGTGATCAAAAAATGAAAGATAAACAAATTAAATTACAATACCAATCGTCTAACAAAAAATTCGATAATAATGGGAATAAATTTAAAAATAATAATACAAATTATAATAATAATAAAGACAATAGATGGAATAGAAATAATAATTATAGACGAAATAATAACACAAATGGAAATAATAATGGAAATAATAATAATAATAATTATAGAAATAATAATCCAAGAAATGAAAATAATAATCAAAATAATCAAAATAATTATAATAAAAACCAAAATAGTAACAGAAATAATAATCATTCACCTAGAAAAAATAATAAAGAAGAAAGATGTTTCATATGTAACCAAACAGGACATTACAAAAATAAATGCCCTGTTTATAAACCAGAAAATAAAGAACAAAATAAAGAAAAACCAAAAAATAAAGATAAAAAAGAAGAAGGAAGACCAATAAAATTATCATACATGGTTAAAAAATACAACAATGAAGACTGGCTTTTAAAAAAATTAATTAAAGATAATACAAAAAATGAAAATTATATACAACTTAAAAAAAAAGTTACTTGATGGGGGGGGGGTGGAAGTCCATCTCACATCAAATATAGAAAAATTAATTAATGTAACCAAATTTAAAATTCCAGTAAAATTACAGTGTGCACTTAAAGACACAGGTTTATATGCTACACATATGGGAAACATGAGAATATTAGTAGAAAATGAAAATAAAATTCAAACAGCAATTGAATTATTAGAAGTCCATTATGTACCAGATCTGTCATTAGATATTATTTTTGGAATTAAAGTGACAGAATCTGGAATATTACATATGGACCATGGGAAAGAAAAAATACAAACATATTTCATAGAAACAGGAGACATTCTATTTACATCTTATAAAATTGATAGTGTATTTCAAGTAAATTACGATTACATAAATATCCTGAAAAAATGTATCCCCGTCACTCAAAATCAAGAAGATGATGAATGGGATTCCTTTTCTGTTGAATTAGAAATAGAAGAAGAGGAAGAAGAACCCGTTAATAATAATAATAATTTAGAAGAGAATAATGAAAATAATAATATTACAACAGAAAATAATAATAATGAAGATAATAGTAATAATAATAATATAAAAAAAAAATAATAATATTTCAGATAATTTGTTAGAAATAATCCAAAATAATACAAATAATCATAAAAAAATGATTTGGCATAGACGATTAGGTCATTTAAACGGAAAATACATGAGATATCTACATAAAGTTACAGTGGGAATTCCAAAAACAATTAATTTTAAGATGATGATTTCATCAATTGCGAAATCTGTAAAATAGCCAATAGCCAACGTCTAGATCATAATAATGTTAGAAATAAACCCCAAAGGAGACTAGAAATTATATCCTCTGATATCATGGGACCATTCACACCCACAATAGCTAACCAATAATGAAGATAATAGTAATAATAATAATATAAAAAAAATAATAATAATATTTCAGATAATTTGTTAGAAATAATCCAAAATAATACAAATAATCATAACAAAATGATTTGGCATAGATGATTAGGTCATTTAAATGGAAAATACATGAGATATCTACATAAAGTTACAGTGGGAATTCCAAAAACAATTAATTTTAAGATGATGATTTCATCAATTGCGAAATCTTTGTGAACAAAAACTGGTACTAAAACCAGCAAATTTTGCAAAAAATTTAGTCAACATAAATACTTTTAACATTACAAAAACTATAGATAATAGGTGGATTGAAGACTGTATACCAACATGCTATAAAGATGTTAAAAACAACCCATTTAAAAAAGAATGGATGAAAGCTATTGAGGATGAATTTATTTCCCTAGAGGAAATGGACATCTGGGAAGAGATAAATTATGACAAATTCTTAAAAACAATAGATACAAGATGGGTTTTTGTAACAAAACCAAACAATGAAGGATACCACCAACCAAAAGCAAGATTAGTTGTTAGGAGCTTCAAGGATAGAACCGAATATGAGTTAGGACAAGTATTCGCCCCTGTTATTCCAATTTGGTTAGTAAGATGGTTCCTATCGATAGTCAATAAATATGATCTAGAAATGGTTCAATACGATGTAAAAACAGCGTATCTAAATTCCCCTGCAATAGTCCCTATATACTTAAAGCCCCCGGAAGGTTTATTAATGGAAAGTAATAAATTATTGAGACTTAAAAAATCTATTTATGGCCTAAAAACATCGTCTAAATCATGGTATAATTTAATAAATTAATATATTTTAAAAATGAATTTTGAAAGATCCAAAACAGACAAATATTTATACTTTATAAAATCAAATGAAAAAATAATTTTTATGATCACATACGTTGATGACATATTAATAGCATCAAACACTCCCAAATGGATTAAAAATGTAAATGATTCCTTTAAAAAAAGATTTACCATGAAAATAATTAATAACCCAAGATTTTATTTAGGATTTGAGATCATAAGAGATAGGAAAGAAAATACAATAACGTTAATACAGTCAAGATATAGAAAAAATATTAAAAAAATATAATCAAAATGAATCAAATTTCATAAACACACCCATAGAAACATCCCTAAAAATTGAAGAAGATGAAAACTGCACAGACAATACTGAATATCGTTCAATGATTGGAGCCCTGTTATATCTGGCTAGAATAACAAGACCCGATATTTCATTTGCAGTAAATTTTTTCTCGAGATTCCAAACAAAATCAAACTCCAAATTAAAAAATCATGTGAGACAAATATTTAAATATGTGAACACAACAAAAGAATTTTCAATTAAATTCACATCAGATAGTAAAGGCATACACTCTTACATAGATGCATCTTATGCCCCAGATGTAAAAGATCAAGAAATAAAAATATCAAATTTAAATTTAGGGAAATCTATATCGGGATTCTTAATATATTTAAATGGGGACTTAATTAATTGGAATGTAAGAAGACAAACAATCGTAGCTACAAGTTCAACTGCTGCTGAAATAATTGCAGTATTCGATGCTTTAGACGATATACAAGACACCTTTCTATTACAAAAAGAAATATTCCAAGAAAATGACCCAGTCAGAATTTTCGAAGATAATATATCAGCCCTCAGAATAATGTCAGGAGGAGCTCAAAAACGAGCAAGGGCCTTAATGATAAAATGTTATGCCATTACACAATCGGAAGAAGATAAAGAAATTGAATTCAAAACTGTTGGTACGAATTCACAATTAGCTGACATGCTAATTAAAAGTCTTGACAAACAAAAATTCAGAAACTTAGTCGACAAAATATTAACAACATCAAATCTCTCACAATAAAATTCATCAAATTCATAATAATTTTATGGGGAAATCATTTATTTTAAAAGGTAAAGGATTACAAACATTCGAAGTCAATAATATGTCAATTCACAAGTCACTGAATATAATAATTTTTTTTTTCAGCATGGTACATGAAAATATAACGTTCGAGAAAAAGAAAAGAAAAAAATCACACGTTCAAACAAAATTAATAATATATTATATTCTTTAGGCCAAAAAATACTTGTTGAAACAAAATTTATTTTCGTGTAGGTATTCATTGTCATCTGCAAAATCAACTTTCGAATGAACAGAGATTTGAATATAAATCATCGACATGATTTCACACGTTTAGTTGATATTAGTTTATCACATTTTGGAACACCCTTATTCAACAAGTACTAAACAAAATTGAAAAAAACTTTTCTCGAACAGCATGAAAGATCGAAAAAATATCCGAATCAAAATCCATTACCGCAATACAATATGTCGATAAATAATTTTGAAAATACATCAAAATATATGTTATAATCTAGTCATCATTAATCATTTATTTAATTTTATGTAATTTATTTTATTTATTTTGTTTGGGAAATGAACATAAATGTATAATAGTATAGTAATTCAATTTTCGTTCTCGCGATAAATCATGTTTGCTCGTTTTGTTGGACTGTGGGGGGGGGGTGTTGTTCTGCACTCCACCTACACTCGCTCACTAACATGTAGCGCAACTACTCTCGATAGCGCGTACTAACAATATTCAGGTTGTGCAAACATCTGAAGAAATAGGAATTATCAACTGGTCCAGCCAAATGAAAATGACGACGAAAGACTTTAACTACACGATAACATTGAAAGAAGATCAGACACACATATTACGAACACATAAATAAAACACCAAATATTCACTTTTCACGAACTTTTATTTTCACACAAGATGGTGAAGATGTTAATTCATCAACGTTTGATGAGTGACAAGAGGCACACAAAATATAGTATCACAGTTGGGTTTCAAACATAAAATCACAGATTACAAATAAGACTAAAAACAGTGTTACCACAACATATGATATGTGAGAATAATAAGCTAACGTATAATATAATTTGCTATCATTCTCACACGCCTCCTCAAATTATAATTATACGGAATGTCAATATAAAACAAATTACTAAATTAACGACTTAAAACTATAAATTGGTCTTTACACAAAAATGACAAAAGTCAACAACAACAAAAATTACAACGTGAAAAAATATTAACATATATAGTAAACGTATACAAAAAGTTACAACAATTTTAACATCTCACAAAACATAACAAATTTAGGCCTCGGGCAGCCCTTTGTGAAAACGTCACCCAACTGTCGCGAAGTTGGTACGTACGAATATTTAAAGTCTACATTTACATGATCGCATACAAAATGGTACTTTACATCTACGTGCTTAGACCTGCGAGTATTCCATTTACCCAAATGCAGGAGCGCCAAGCAACTCTGATTATCCTCATAAATTGTGGCCTTGTCTTTAACTTGAATGCAAAAATCAGTTAACAAATATCTAAACCAAATTGATTCAGTAGTGGCGTCGCATATGGCGATGAGCTCACTCTCAGTGCTAGACAACGCTACAGTTGGCTGCTTGACACCAGCGAGCCATAGACAAAGACACAATATCCAGAGATTGACCGTCTTGTAGCCACACAATTACCCCAATCGGCATCAGAATATGTTTCTATAATATTGTTATTATTATGCAAAGCAAATATCAGGCCGTGACCCTAGCATTAGGTACATTAGACATCCCAAGAGCTGCTGGTAGTGGTTATTCAACACACTATCACACGCATTGAGATCCCTTTCCAATTGGAGTTTGGGGTCAATAGGTGTGTAGGTAGGTGCACAATTTTCAACACCGAAACGCTTCGCAACAGTCTCAATGAGACCTCTCTGCTCAATTTCCAAATTGCTTTCGTCATGATTGTGATTAATATTTAATCCTAGGTATTTATTAATTTTTCCCAGGTCTTTACATTTAAATCTTTTATTAATTTCCTTTTTAAAATATGTGACTAGTGTATGACTATTAGAACTTATTATGACATCATCGACGTATGTGAGTAGATATACTATAGAGTTATTATTTTTATTTGTAAAAATATACAAGCAGTCATCAGCCTTACTTTGCACAAAACCAAGAGAGACAAGGAACTCGTTGAACAATCTGTTCCATACCTTAGGCGACTGCTTCAGACCATAAATCGACCTATTTAATTTTAATACATTGTTGTGTTTATTTATCTGTGTTTCTATACCTTCTGGTATCTCAAGATATACATCTTCCGACAGAATACCATTCAGAAAGGCACTACATATGTCTATCTGTTCAATATAAAATTTTAATCTATTACTGACTGCCAACAGTGTCCTAACAGTCGAAAGTTTCGCCACCGGCGCATAAACTTCATCAAAGTTATATCCTTTCTTCTGCTGACACCCTCTGGCAACAAGTCTGGCCTTATACAGGACTTTATTATTATTATCATATTTTTTATTAAATAACCAGCGACATGTGATGGTGGGGGCGCCCTTTGGACATTTTGTCACCTGCCAAGTCTGATTGGAATCCAGAGCTTTAATTTCATCTGAAATAGCTTCTTTCCACATCATACTGTCAGGTGCAACTATCGCCTCCTCAAACGTCAAAGTGATGCCATCCTCAGCAACATATATACAAATTGCAATGCCATCACGATCAGTCGCCTCCTGTGATAAACAATCCAAATTTAGGTCCCCGTCTACTTCTATATTTTCCAAGTTAGACTCTGTAATTTCATTAAAAATATTATCATCTTTTGTGTACTTATTACTATTATTATTCTATTCCCTATTTTATTTTCAAAGAACTCAACATCTCGTGACAAACGTATTTCTTTTGTATTTGTATCTAATAATCTATATCCACAGGGTGAATACCCTATCATAACTAATTTCTCACTTTTGTTTTTAAATTTATTGGAATCATGTTTGAATGACAACATATATGCGTCGCATCCAAACGTCTTTAATTTTGTATAGTCGTATTTTTCATCAAACCACCTCTCAAAGGGAACAAAATCTTTATTTGTGGGACATCTATTTACTATATAGGCAGAGCACAATATGGCTTCTAACCAATAGATCTTGTCAAGACAACTCTCGAATAACATTGTTCTTGCCCTCTCACAAAGTGTCCTGTTCATCCTTTCAGCCTTCCCATTCTGCTGGGGACAGCCACCAACTGTAGGTTCAAAAATTATTCCTTTCTCAGTACAATATGACTGGAAGGTTGTATTTGTGTATTCTGTGCCACGATCACAGCGGAGTCTTTTAACATTATATCCAAATTTATTTGAAACCATTTTGTGATATTCCTTAAATTTTGTGAACTCTTCCGTTTTACTCGTCAGTAGGTACACACAACAAAAATTGGAATAATTATCTATAAACGTCTTAAAATACTTCACTCCTTTATATGAAGGAGGATTTATCGGACCACAGAGATCAGTATGTACCAATTCCAGAGGCTTTTTAGTTTTTCGTTCATGCCTCAGGAAAGGTTTGCGTCTCTGTTTCCCCATAACACAGGGTTCACACAACAATCTGCAGTTGGAGTCAACGTTTGGTATTAAACCTCTGTTTGACAACAACTTAACATCATTAACGTTCAAATGAGCAAGGCGCCTATGCCACATATTACCAAAACATTCCTTCGCCAACAACAGCTCCATCCGGAACTTCCAGGTTCTGCCATTTCGCCCATTAAACGGTTCAATATTATTCAGCTTTCTAACTTCCATCTCGAAAACAGGTAACGACGATCAGTTGCACCGCAAACAGCAATTTCAGCAACTATTGGGATGTGCTGACCAACAAATCAACTCGAACGAGATCACAGGAACAGCAAGAAGCGAACATATTAAAAGATGAAAAATAAATTAGCAGACATGGTTACTACTTGGAAGAAGCGATCAGGATTCGACAGCACAACATTGACGAATTATAAAAATGGCGACCACGTTGACATCCAGGTAACTGGGTCCATAACCTGTGAAGAAATCGGAATTATCAACTGGTCCAGCCAGACAAAAATGACGACGAAAGTCTTTAACTACACGATAACATTGAAAGAAGATCAGACACACATATTACAAACACATAAATAAAACACCAAATATTCACTTTTCATGAACTTTTATTTTCACACAAGATGGTGAAGATGTTAATTCATCAACGTTTGATGAGCGACAAGAGGCTCACAAAATATAGTATCAAAGTTGGGTTTCAAACATAAAATCACAGATTACAAATAAGACTAAAAACAGTGTTACCACAACATATGATATGTGAGAATAATAAGCTAACGTATAATATAATTTGCTATCATTCTCACAGAACAAACACCACTTTTTTCATTCGTTCACCCGAGAACGCTGAAACTCATTTTCCACTCAAACTTTAATCTCGTAATGGAGGGAGATCGTTCATCTTCCTCAAACTTGTAATTTGTACTTTAAATCATTGCATTATAGTATCTCTAACTAACTTGTTTCTTTCCTTGGATTTCAACCTCACTTCAGTTGTAGGGTTTTTCAAAATTATGTGAGAAGAGTTGTGCACGAATGTTACCAGCGAATGTTACCAGCGTGAAGCATTATTGTTTGATCTTTGTTGGGATACAATTCCCTCACTCCCTCACAAACACATAGTTTGAACTTATACTCAAACTGTTAATGACATACTTGTAACATTTTTGCTTTTTGTATGTGGCAACACTGGTCGCCAACTTAACCTTTTTTCCACCACTGCTCGACGGTGGTTGTTCTCCGCTCGCCAGTTGTTAACACGATGTTGTGAATAAATTGTTTTTAAAATGAAAGTTCGTTTTCCACTGTGTTTGCTTTAAAAGATCTTAACTCACCTCAATATGGTAGGCAGAGCATGTAATCGCAAAGTGGTAAACGTAATTAGAATGTATTAATTGTGTAATTCTGTTAAAAGTTTGTTTTTATTTCACGCAAAGTGAAAGGGCTTAGTGCTGTATAATTCTATCACACAAAGTGATAGGAAGAGTGCAAAATAAAAAGTGAAATTTTTTGTAAAAGTAAAAGTGAAAAATCAAAGTGTCGAAAGTTTAATTAAATGAAATCCAACGTAAAACAAAAAGTTAATGAAAACGACGTTGAATTCTTGGGCGCCAGTAAAGTCATCAAAGTTGAGAATTTGGAGGAAGCAAATCAAGTTTGAGAGGATCCTGTGATTTGGTAAGCCGGTGCATCGAGTGAAAAACGGTTGGCAGTTGTTTTTGCTATGTTCTGGAGATAATTGAAGTAAGAAAAATCAAAGAATTAAGTCATTTTGTGCGGAGTCATCAAAGTCCAAGTCCAGCAGATGAAGAAAAGAAGTAACAGATTGCAGAAAAATGTAATCATCAGTATTGAAATACGAAAGATAAGTTAAAAATTTAGATTAATTAATTATTATTTCATGTGTTTGTGCCCAAAATTACTCCAAAATTCATAAATTTTTATATTTTAATTCATACTTTGGCATACTTTTGTGTATATTCAGGATAGGAAATTAGGAAAAGTTGAAACTTGAAAGGTAATTTAAGTTCTCCTTTTAGACTTTATCTTATTTGTTCTGAATTGCACGAACAAGAAATCTTTTGTTGAATTTATTACATTGAATTCAACAATAGAAAAATTAAATACAAAAATCTTAATCTTGGTGACAAATATTTTCATGTTCACGTATAATGATGTTAAATTCAATAGTTGAAGGTTGACAGATAATTTTTCTTTGAATATTAATCTCCTTCATAAAATTGATAGATAATAATTCACCGAACATTTAATTTATGTTTAAACTTGATTGACAGACTTCATTTTTTGTTTTGGAACATTACTTCCGATACTGACTGATCGACTTTTAATAATTTTGGCGATAGAATTCGAGTAACAGTAAACGATCATTCAATTGAAACAACGGCGAAGAGATCATTTCATCGTCAGCGAAAAGTATTAGCATAAGAAATAATTTTATAATATTAATTGATAATTGAATTTCATAATTTAAAATAATAACTTGCATTCCCCATCGTGTGGTTGAGATTGTGATAGCATTATCGTGCGGTTGAGACCGTGATACCCTTTAATTTTAAGTTTTCGTGTTTCTGAGGTAGGGTTTACATCCTCCAATTCCTTTCCTAAAAATTAATTAAAGAATGTCACGTTTTGACACTAAAAAAGTTTTTGACGGAAGGAACTATGACACCTGGAGAACCACGATGGTTTCGACATTATATGCAGAGGGACTATATCCCATCATGAATGATATTGAAACCAAAGTACTCTTTCTAGGCTTAGAATTAAATATACAATTCGACATTAAAACAGCTTTCTTAAATTCACAAATAACATATCCAATATTTATATCTTCCCCCAAAGGCTGCCAAATAGGCGATAATAAATGCCTGAAACTAATAAAATCTATATATGGACTTAAGACCTCAGCGAAAAGCTGGTACGATCTGTTGAACTCTAGAGTAATTCAAGCTGGTTTCACCCAGTCAAAAATCGATCGATGCTTGTACATTAAACAAGACAGCACAGGTGTGATGGCGTTCTTAATAGTCTATGTGTACGATGTGTTGTTAGCAAGTAATCACGATGAGTGGACACAAGACTTAATAAACACACTTAATAAACATTTTACACTTAAAATAGAACACAATCCTACTTTCTTTGTTAGGTTTGAGATAGACCGTGACATATCACAAAAACAAATCATTCTCACCCAACACAGATATATAGATAAAATTCTCCGAAAGTTTGGAATGACCAAAAGCAAACCCACTTCAACACCCATGGAGACTGGGTTAAATTTAAACAAACCTACTAACCGAACTGACGATACCAAATTTCAGGCTATGATTAGGAATCTGCTATATGTAGTAAGACTGACCCGCCGGGACATTGCATTCTCTGTCAATTACCTATCTCGTTTCCAAACATCTTCAAATAATGAAGTAAAGAATTATGTTCGTCGTATCATCAGATACCTTAAAACAGCACGTGATTTTTCACTGGTCTTCCATTCAGATCAGACTCAAATAAAAGCATTTGTTGATGCGTCATATGCACCTGACGTAGACAATTCACCCATTGATATAAACAATTTAGAGAAAGGGTGCTCCACCACATGGTTCATGATATTTGTTAACGGAGACTTGCTAAATTGGACCGTTCATCGGCAACACATGGTTGCAACTTTGTCAACTGCAGCCAAATTAATTGCATTGAATTATGCACTTGACGATATATACGTGGTCTGGAGACTGATGGAAAGCATTTTCTCTGTAACTGACCCAGTGCAAGTATATGAGGACAATATATCTGCATCCCACATTGCATCTAGGGGAGGCCAGAAGTGATCCAGGTCTCTTGCAATCAAATGCTATGCCCTGTTGGAAGTTTTCCAACTAAAATTAATAGTTTTTAATGACATTAGGTCTACCAATCAAGTTGCTGACATATTAACGAAAGCCCTTGATTGGAAAACCAATCAAAATATTGTCAAGAGAATCCTCCGAGCAAGTCAACTTTTCGGCCAATAGTCTTTATTGACATAACCCTATAAAATTTTTTGATATTTGGTTTTGGACTGCGGATGGGCGTCGGTCTTTTAGCGCCTATGGGATACTGAGTGGTCCATAAATTTTGTTTTCACAATTTCACGTCATACATAACATCAACAGGTTCCCTGTCGCTGCTCTGTCTTTCTTACTGATATCAGCATCCCCTATATACATTTCACTTATTCCAACAATAGTTCATATATCCAAAACCCACACGATTTAATTCTAATTATATATAAATACTCATACTTTTCTTTTATGGCTGACGATGAAGAGAAATTGATCTCTTTGACCGATTGGTATATTTTAATAATTAATTTTATATATTATATTTTATAAGACGTGACAATAAAACACAAGGTTAAATGTATACCTTATATTAGCAATAACACATTCTAAAATAAATTTATTCACTGTACACGTACCTGCATATTTTAAATTACTAGTCAACGACAATGTTTTAATTTTATTTTAATTTTTTTTAGCATTTTTGCAATTTCATAATTTATGTTTGTGTAATACTCTTGACTGTTATTGCTTATTTTATTTTTTTTAAGGTTTTGCAATATTGTACCATATTTAACATGTTCGTTTGTCCGTTTTGAATCGCAGGGAGTGTTGGGATACGATTCCCTCACTCCCTCACAAACACATAGCTTGAACTTATACCCAAACTGTAAATGACATACTTGTAACATTTTTGCTTTTCGTATGTGGGGACACTGTTCACCAACTTGACCTTTTTCCCCCACTGCTTGACGGGGGTTGTTCTCCACTTGCCAGTCATTGACACGATGTTGTGAATAAATCATTTTTAAAATGAAAGTTTGTTTTCCACTGTGTTTGCTTTAAAAGATCTTAACCTACCTCAATAATCTTTGACATACCTCTTAAGACTATAAATTAATGTAATATGTGGACCAGTAAAGCTCCATAAGATCAATGTACTTTTTGAAGTGAGGTTTAACTTCCAAAGAAAGAAACAAGTTAGTTTAAAATACCGTAATGCATTAAACAAAAGCATGATTTACAAGTTTGAGGAAGATGAGCGATCTCCTTCCATTACGAGATTAAAGTTTGAGTGGGAAATTAGTTTAAGCGTTCTTGGGTGAACGAGAGAAAAAAGTCGTGTTTGTTAGTAAAACCTGAATGTGTTAGTATATGTTATCGAAAGTAGTAACGCTAATGGTTAGTGAGCAAGTGTAGGTGGAGTGTAGAACAACACACCCCCACAGACCAATGAAACAAGCGAACGTAAATTAAGGATCGCGAGTATGACTATTATAATTGAACAATCCCAATTTGATGTGAATATGTAGAATGAGGATCGAAAAGAATTTGAGACTTCAATTTACTATAAGATTTATTCGCAGACTTAATATACATTTTAAAAGTAAAATACGAAATGGTAAAGCACAGCGTTATCAGTAACCAAAAGTAGGGGAAGCGATTCATGAAAGGAGTAGTGTGTATGACATATATATATATATATATATATATATATATATATATATAGTGTGGTGATGATGATGATGAAGAAGGAGATGAGGTGGGATTTCCGTTAACACACAATTTAGTATATCTATTACATATATATGTTCATTTCTGTGAAGAAACCAGATTTAAACGGTAATGAAAAACATCATTGGAACTGACGAAAGATCGAATAGATGAACTCACACATGAGTAATTAAGTGTAACACTCTAATTAAGTAAAAACACCATTAATGTATTCATTTAACGAACTTGATTTATTAAATGATGTTGACACAACCACAATTTGTTGGCTAGTAATAGTTATTATCAGGCTACATATATCATAAACGTCACAGACAAATATATAATCACAGTTCAAATTTGGTATTTCCAACATGCCTCCTCAAATTTGAAACGGGTAAATTTCGAGTACATGACAATAATAAAAATCACAAACATAAAATATTAAAAATTAAAAATTGATTAAAAACAATTATATCACATTTAACAGGGTAACAAAATTTTTAAACGTCGGTACAGGTAAACCCTTAGTGAAAATATCACCAATTTGATGATGGGTGTCAACATACATAAATTTGAATACTTTAGTATTACACAAGTCACAAATAAATCTATATTTTGTATCTACATGTTTGTTTCTCTTCGAGTTCCATCTACCAGTAGTTACAAGAGACAAACAACTCTGGTTGTCTTCGAAGATCGTACATTTTTTGGAAGAAACAACGTTAAAATTGGTTAACAATAATTTAAGCCATACACCTTCAGTTGTAGCTTCGCAAAGAGCTATAAGCTCACTTTCTGAACTAGAAAGAGCTACTGTAGGCTGTTTTTGGCTATACCAGGAAACAACGTTTCCAAACACAAAAGCACAACATCCTGAAATGGATTTGCGAGTCAACACACAATTCCCCCAATCGGCATTGGAATATATATCAAGAACATTATCATTACTATTATTTGAGCGAGTATATGTTAAATTAAGATGTTTAGTAGTTACGAGATATTTAAGAACTCTTAATAAATATTTATAGTGTTTGTCAGAAGCGGTACTTTGAAATTGACTAAAATATGATATCGAGAAACAAATATCAGGGCCAGAGCCCAACATTAAATACATTAAGCAGCCAAGTAGCTGTTGATATTTATTATTAAGTTTCGGATTGTGACTGTTTAATGTTGAATGTAATTGTAGTCTAGGTTCTATAGGTGAATAAGTGGGTTTGCAATCATTTACATTAAACCTTTTTGCAACCACTTCAATTAACGATTTTTTATTAATTTTAACAATTCCATTTTCACGATCATACGAAATATCCAAACCAAGATAATTATTAATTTCTCCTAAATCTTTGCATTTAAATTTATTACATATTAAGTTCTTGAAATGTTGCACTATGTTTACATTACTTGAACTTATCAGTATGTCATCCACATACATGAGTAAATTCACAGTTACATTATTTTCACGATATGTATATAAACAATTATCAGCTAGTGCCTTTTTAAATTTCAGAGATGTAAGAAAATCGTGAAACATATTATTCCAAGCCTTAGGGGCCTGTTTCAGACCATAAAGAGATCTATTTAAAATCAAAACATTTTCTCTACAATTTAGATTTGGATGAACGCCATCGGGAATTTCCACAAAAATATTCTCATTTAATTTTCCATTCAAGAACGCATTACAGATATCTAACTGATGAATGTGATGGCTATTTTGATTGCTAATGGAAATAAAGGTCCTTACTGTCGATAGTTTGGCAACAGGAGAATACACAATATCATAATCTATACCTTTTTGTTGTTGAAAACCACAAGCAACAAGTCGTGCTTTGTACAGAACATTACCATCTTTATCAAACTTGTTTATAAAAACCCATCTACACGTTATTGTTGGATTATACCACGGACGTTTGACCACAGACCAAGTGGAATTTGCTGACAACGCCTCTAACTCAACATTAATGGCCTTCTTTCAGCCATCAGCTTCGGATGAACTATTCGCCTCCTCAAACATCTAAGGATAATTATACATTGCATTTTGTACAAAATAACATGAATTAATACAATCTGTCATTTCGATATGACATAAATTAAAGTTACCATCTACTTCAATACTATCGATATTGGACTCATTTACTTCCTTTAAAATTTCATCTGATGCATTATATTTTGATTTATTATTACATTCATTAAATTTAACATCTCTCGATAATCGTATTTTATTATTCGTTTCATCAAGTAATTTGTATCCGCCAGGAGCATATCCTACAAACTTGAGCTTAAGGCTCTTTTTCTCAAATTTATCCGAGTTATGTTGATAATTTAACATATAGGCATCACAGCCAAAAACATTTAAATTATTATAATCGAACTTTTTGTTATACCATCTTTCAAAGGGAATGAAATTTTTATTAGTCGGACATCTATTAATTACATACAGTGCACACATTAGAGCTTCGGTCCAAAAAATTTTATTTAAATTACTTTCATAAATTAACGTTCTCACTCTTTCCACTAATGTGCGATTCATACGTTCAGCTTTGCCATTTTGTTGTGGGCAATTCCTAATTGTCGGCTCCAAATGAATTCCCTTTTAGATACAATAATCTTTAAATGGAGCATTGAGATACTCAGTGCCTCGGTCACATCTGAGTCTCTTTACGTTACAATTAAATTTATTCGACACTGACTCATGAAATTCTTTGAATTTGTTTAGTACATCGGCTTTACTGTTAAGTAGAAACACTGGACAAAAATTTGTGTAATCATCGACAAAAGTTACGAAATAGTGTTTATCATTGTAGCTGGTTGGGTTAATCGGACCACAAACATCCGTATGAACTAAATCCAAAGGTTTACTAGTACTTTTCCCATGTCGATTGAAAGAATTGATGTTGTTTGCCCATTATACAAGGTTTGCAGAAAACTGGATTGCCATTACTAACTGCAGGTATAAGACCACGTTAAACTAAATTTGTTATATCATTATTGTTTAGATGAGCTAAACGTCTGTGCCAAATTTCAATTGGATTTGTTTCACTTTTTCCAACCGTTAAATTACATGATTGTGTTACGTTATGAAAGAAATTAATTACATACAAATCCAAATTTATACTTTTTCCAGAAAATACTATTTTATTTCTGTTATTCCTGTCCAATACCTGAACAAAATCCTCACTAAATAGTGAATTGCAGCCAGCTTTAGCAAGATACTTAACAGACATTAAATTTGTGGGCAGTTTTTTTGCATAACGGACATTCTTTAAAGTTACGTTAGTTCCCAATTCAGTTATTAATTTTACTGTCCCTACAGCTGAAACTATTAGTTCAACATCTTTCTTGGCAACCTGTATTTTAAAAGGCTTAGTCAACTCAATAAATTCACTAAACAATGATAAACTGTTGACTACATTAATAGTACAGCCGGAATCTAACACAAATGAAACTTTATTTGAATTTATGTTATCCTTTACTCACATATTATTAATTGTCAACGAATTTTCTGGCATTAAAAATGTATGATTACTCAAGTTTCCAAAGTCCCTATCATCATCTGTATTAGTTAAAACTTTATTTAATTTTATTTCATTATCATTAGCATTATACATTGAACATTCGGGTACATTACCATTATTATTATATTTATTATCAATGTAACATTCGGGTAAATTTATTTTATTATAATTCTTTATTCCATTGTCATTAACATCATCAATGTGCGTCAAATATTCGGGCATTAGAAAGGTATAACCACCAGAATCATTAAATTTCCTATCACAGTCAATATTATAAGATTCAGCAGACTTTGTTAATTTATTATTAGTATAATTACTGTGCCTTTCGCGATCTTTTAGACGACAATGACGTGAGATATGCCCTAACTTACCACAAAAATGACAAAGAATATTCCCCCTATTATCATTTCGGTGATCAAAGTTTCTGTTAGAAGAATTATTCCTAGAATAATATGAATAACCATGATAAAACGAATTCCCTTGATGAAAATTACAGCCTTCTGAACTTAAATTTTGCCCGTCATCACGATAAAAAGATCAATTACCATTCAATTGACCGTTATTTTGATTAGTATTAGTGTTAAACTGCCGTTAAAATTCGAACACTGATTAAAATTCCCATTAGGGCAGTGAAATTTATTAGTACCACGGACATTACCTCGATAAAAATGACGTCGGTTACCATTATTATTATTGTAGTTTCGATTACTACCAGCGCTGAAAGCTTTCTCATCATCGGATCTGATGAATGATGAAGTTGGTTTCAATAGACTTTCAGAGCACATCGAACTAGATGACGCTGAATCCTTACAAATTCCACAAATATTACGGCTAAAATCGATCAATGTACTTGTAGTTGAATCCCAGGATAATGTTCCACAGTTCTCCAGTATCACTCGGATCGTGCAGAATTCTTCACGAAGGCTACAAAGTAGTTGTAAGATGAATTGTTTTTCTGTTGTGGAATCTTCCAACTCAGTAATACAGCGACATTTCGTTTGGAAATTCTCAATATAGTTGCGCAAATCAGTACCAAGTTTATAACACAACGCAAATGATTTGTTCTTCAGATTGGTAAGTTTCAGATCAGATTCTCGGCCACTCGAATTCACAATAGAGTTGAACATATGAAAAGCGGTATCATGTCCACGGATCCACTTCAACATAAGAATCATGCACATTTGAGGAAATAAAATACATTGCCGGATAATTCCGCTGGATCCAATCCGCATCTCGATTTTTCTTGGGTGCCAAAAATTGTACGATGTCCCATAGAGCTTCTTTTTTCAGCAGAATTTCAATACGATACTGCCACGTTTGCGAATTTTTCCCATTATAAGGTTCAATAGTGAACTTACAATCAGCATCTATCTCAAATTTCAGTTCGAGGAAACAGGTACTCAATGACCAAAAAGATGACTACAAAACAGGGAACACAGGAAATTATGAGCAGGTTAACACATTACCATTTGACAATATTTTTCAGCATAACTTTGCCCAATATGTAATCTGGGCCCATAACCATTGTGAAGAAACCAGATTTAAACAGTAACGAAAAACATCATTGGAACTGACGAAAGATCGAACAGATGAACTCACACATGAGTAATTAAGTGTAACACTCTAATTAAGTAAAAACACCATTAATGTATTCATTTAACGAACTTCATTTATTAAACGATGTTGACACAACCACAAGTTGTTGGCTAGTAATAGTTATTATCAGGCTACATATATCATAAATGTCACAGACAAATATATAATCACAGTTCAAATTTGGTATTTCCAAAAATTTCCCAAACAAAATAAAATAAATAAATTTGTGAGAATGATAGCAAATTATATTATACGTCAGCTTATTATTCTCACATTATATTTGTTGTGGTAACACTGACTCAATACTTTTTGTAATCTGTAATTTTTATATTTGTAACACAACTGTGATATTATATTTTTGTGAACCTTTTTTTTGTCACTCTTGAAACCTTGTTGAGTTAACATCTCCTTCTTAAATGGAAATACATTTTTGTGAAGTGAATATTTTGTGTTCTTATTTATGTGTTTGTAAAGTGTGTGTCTAGTCTTCGATCAATGTTTTTGATCATTTAAAATCATTCCTCAGTAATTTCACGTAAATCAGTCTGTTGATACTTCAAATTTCTTCACAGGTTATGGGCCCAGTCACCTGGTTGTCAACGTGGCCACTATTGTCATAATTCTGCAATGTTGTGCTGTTGAATCCTGATTGCTTCATCCAAGTAGTTACCATGTTTATTAATTTATTTTTTGCTGTTTAATATGTTCGCCTCACGTCATTCCTGTGGTTTCAATCGTCTTGATTTGTTGGTCGGTGTATCTGAAAGTTGCTGAAAATAGCTGTTTGCTGTGCAACTGATTGTCGGCTCCTGTTATCAAAATGGATGTCAAGAAGGTAAACTGCATCAAACTATTTAATGGGTGTAATGGTAGAACATGGAAGTTTCGGATGGAGCTGCTGCTAGCTAAGGATTCATTGGGTAATTTAATAACTGATACATTGCCGACTGTTCGAAGTAGGGGTGATACTTGGTCGAAAGAGAATGCTGAGGCGATGTTCCTGATCGCTAATAATGTGACTGACGAATATCTGGAGGTGATCCAGACGTATACGACGGCGAAGGAAATGTTCCAGGCGCTGACAGATTTAATTGACAATGGAAATGACCAGACACTGATGGATTTACAAGGAGATTTATATGCTAAATGGTATGTTTTTCATGCTGATTTGCAGAAGTACTTGCTTGATTTTTGTGCTCGATGTCGTTGCTTGACTGAACTGGGAGACCTGACCACTACGAAGCAGTTTATTTTGTGCTGCTGAGATCATTGCCTGCTGAATTTTGTTTGATAAAAGTTGTTGTGGAGGATGCAGAAGTCATCACCTGGGATAGTGTGTTCATGAAGCTGATCAACTTCCAGCATGAACTATCATTGGATAGTAAACTGACAGTAAGAGATAATACTCATAATTCTGTGTCGCAAAAACCTTCATCAGTACCTGTTGCTGGCGAAGAGAATCTTTTTTTTGGCAATCATAACTCTGTCTCACAAAATTCTGGTAGTAATAGTAATTGTTTTAATTGTGGTCGGTTTCATAGTTGCAGCAATAATCGTGGTTTCAATCAAGAAAGAGGAAATAATTGTAATAATAATTATTCAAATTTGTCTTCTAATAATGAAAGTCGAAATTATAATAGTAATAATAACGATATAGGTACTTTTAATAATGGTAGTAATGGCAGTAATCAAAATTTTAATAATAATTCTGGGCAGTGTAATGTAAATTGTCATTACTGCAATAAATTAGGGCATATAGCTCGTAATTGTTTTCCCAAAAATGGAAATAATAATCACGGTAATAATAGTAATAGTAGTAATCGATCTAATAATCAAAATAATAATAGTAATAATAGGAATTCTGCACAAATGTGCAATGATAATAATAATAATGACAATTGCTCTGAAGTAGGCTATAGTTTCACAGTTATGAATAATAATGATAAAATTAATGACTCAGTATTAGTTGCGGATAGTAATGTAAATGAAAAGTTAGTTCCTCGAACCACTTTTGTTGTTGACAGGGGATGCACAATTCATATAATCAACGATATTAATTTGTTTAGTGAATATATTGATTTACTTAAACCACACAATATTTGTGTAGCTAAAAAGGGCATTTCCCTTTCCATTACGTCTGTTGGTACAGTGAAGGTAAAAATTTTGGATGGAACTGTAATCGAACTTAAAAATGTAAGGTATGCTCAGGAGTTGCCGTAGAATCTGCTTTCAGTAAAGCTGATGAGCAAATCTGGCTTTGATACTCTTTTCAGAGAGGAATCCGTTGAGATCATCTAACGCTGCAGTGGTAAAATAGTGACTACTGGTATTAGCATAGACTCAGATTTGTATACAGCTGATTTTAAAAAAATACCAAATCAGTCGTGCAACCTGATGTTGGAGGATGACTCAAGTCCACTGACTGTGTGGCACAGACGTCTTGCTCATCTGAACATTAATGATGTTATTGAACTCAGCACCTCAAGAAACATTACAAATAATGTATTACTTAATAATATGAAAAAAAAAATGGGCCCTTTTATGAGTCTCTTGTGGTCAAAAAATTGATCAAATTAAAAAATTATAGACAAATTTGTACTCAGCATTTCAAGAAACATTACAAATGATGTATTACATACTAAAATGTAAAAAAACAAAATTGGGCCCTTTTTTGAGTCCCTTTGGGTCAAAATATTGATCAAATTAAAAACTTAAGGTCCAATTTGAACTCAGTAACTTAAAAAATATTTTTTTAAGGCATAAACAAACAATATTATACCACCTTTGTGTTGAGTTGGATAATTTCAGTGTATATATGTTGAAAGTTCTAAGAAAATGAATTTTTGGCCCATATCTGCTGTCCCTTTCTTATTTTTCGGATTTCAAAAAAAAAAAAAAATTAGATTTGATACTCAAGCACCCTCATACCAATTTTCAACCTTCTACCTCAGTGGGAAGTACAAAAAATAAATACAGATAGGAACCCAAACTTATTGAATCTTAGTTACTTAGGTGATAATTTAGACTTTGAGCTTTCTGTGCCAAAAGTTTTCTTGGGTCTTGAAATGAAATGTGAGCCGACCTTTGCTTCAAAGTCATTTTTTAAAGTCAATTTTGTTCAGTAAATTTTCACCAAAAATCTACTTAAAAATGAAGTATTAACGAGATGTATTGAAACCAGCAACCTCTGATAATGCAAAATACAAAAATGTCAATTCTATGACATCACAACAACAGGGTGCACATCGAGGTACTGTTTTTGGTGCAGCGCAACTTTGACATTTTATATTTGCCTTTCTATTTAATATTTTTCAAAAAAAATGTCAGAACCTTCATTCACAGGCTTTAGACTATCTCTCCCATTAATTTCAAGTAATTCTGAGAGTCATGTCCTGTACCTTATTAAGTGTAACAGTCTGTGGTGGTCATTGATACTGGGGCCTTTTTTAAATAATAGAGGATGGTCCTAGTAAATTTTTTTCAGAATTAATGAGGTAGTTTTGGAGTTATCTTTAAATAAAACAACTGCTAGTTTTAAAGTAATATTGCTGTTAACGCTAGAAATAAAAAGTTATTGAAAATAAATTTTTTTCTCAAAAAATGTAATTTTTTCCTTTCTTTATACCTCTTTCAATTCCTTCTAGTTTTTTGACAAAACTTTTTAATTAGTGCCAGCACCTAAGTATATACCCCCAACTACCATCCATCAATGAAAATTCCTTTGTCTTAAGGATACACCTCCCACCTACCACCCACTAACAAAAGATACTATAAGCTAAGGAACAATTAATATTAAGTTTATCTCCTATCTGTGAACCACTAAAATATAGTAATCTTGTATCATATTGCATATTATATAGTATTCAAAATTTGTACCTAGGAAGATCAATAGTTCCAAAACAAAGAAAGGCCAACACTCCAAACTTGGCAAAATTACTCAGAGACATAAGTACTATAAGTGTACCAAATTCAATTAGACTGTATATTATATTTACTGTATCATAAGTTTATAATGTTAAGCAGAAGCAATGAGCATATGAATTATACTAGGGGTACAGTTCGGTTATTTTCAATGAGTTGCTATTCCTCTTCTTTAAACCCTTGAAATGCTTATAATACTATATGCTATTTAACCCAAAATTTTCCTCCTAATTCTTACTTCTTTTACTTAAAAATAGAGCAGAGTAACAGATTCAAATGACAGATTATTAGATCACAGATTAAAATCAAATTGTGAAGTTTTTTCAATTTATGAGGTTTCTCAAAACTGTCAAGCTTCTTTGAATTTTGATATCATTTTTAAATTTTAAAACAGATAAGTGTTAAAACCTAATTTTATGGCTTAGATGCGAGTTGAAAACTGAAACTTGTCCAAAATGAAGCTTAAACTTGAATCTTAGAAAGTGCCTGCTTTAAAACCCTGTGATCTGTAAGTGATCTATTTTTGAAGATCTAAATCATCTTGCCAAATGATCTGTTTACAGGGATCTAGACCAAGATTTTTTGACAATCTGTTAAGATAATTTAGATAATGGTCCGTGATCTGTTACCGGGCTCTGCTTTTTTGGCATAAGAAAATGAAATTTATAAGAAGCCTTAAGGAATAAAATGAGTTCACAAACAAGAAGTTTGAGCCATACGAAGCGTAGAAAATTGAAGAAGATGAGATCACATATAAAATTGGTTTAATTTAATGTTATCGGTGAACTTTTCCCTAATGGTAACTAATGATGAGGCTCAAAAATTGTGAAATCGTGAAAATATATATTAAATTAGTGGTTCTTAGGATAAAGTTTACTAATAACATTAAATTAAGCCAATTTGATACACAATTTAATCTTCATAAATTTTATCAGCTCCCAAGGGCTCAAACTTCTTGTTCTTTGACTCATTTTATTATTTAGTCGCCTCTAAAATTTCGTTTATTTCGAACAAGCAGCTATCTCTTGTTTTAAGACAATCACGACCAAAAATTCGAAGCCTCTCCTATACTCATAATGCTTTTTAATTGGGGGGGGGGTGGTTAGGTGTATAGAAGAGGGAGAGGTGTCTCCCCTTCTAAAATTGGTGTATTATACCTCAGGTATAATTCATATAATTACGCTAATTTATGCTCGTTGGGCGGGTGTACGAATCTCTTTCCTTGTTTTCTTTCCATCGCCAACAACTTGACCGTTGCTGACGGAGTAGTTGCAGCGTTTCTGTTTACAGGTATATAATGAAAAACATAAACATCTGTAATATAATATGACTTCGTATCCAGCATTCAGCTCGGCAGAACGAACGACCTGCTAAGTGTTCCTACTACACGTACACCAAAGAGGACTTAAATACGGAAGAGTGACGTAAGTTAGACATCGACATGATTTGTGACAGCACGCTTACGCTATATTACGTACGTTAGAGGCGTTCATTTCTTTTATAAATCAAATTGTATATTTAAAAAAATATCATTACGGCGAAACGAGACGAAACAAAAATGGTTTTAATCCGTAAATAAGGATAGCGACCGAAAACTGCTGGGCACATTCTAAACATGGGACATTTTGCTATTTGCTATTTTCCTAATGGTGGAAACATTAAAAAACGTTGCCGGTCCTTGAAAATGATAAAAATTCGTGTACCCATTCATTTTGCGAATACAGTGTTTAAAATTTCGTCTAAAAATGTACTCGATTATATTATATATTTCGAGGGCTTTATTTCTGCGTTGCGATCATTTTTGTTTTTCGACTTAATTGCGATTGCGAATTATGGATGCAAATGATGGAAAACCCTCCTTCTCAAAAAAATTAGAAAGTAGGTACCAAAAGCGATGTCAAAAAATACGGATGTAATACATACGGTTATAATTTTTATGTAAAGTTTAATTCAGTTTTGTAGAAAGCATGCAATAAAAACGAGTTTCTTCATTATCATTGAATTTTAGTACCAGGAAAATAGAAGTTATACGAAGAACGCTCGTTGGTATTGGCAGCTATGGAGAGCTTAAGAGTGAACTAGTGTTAATGAAGATTTTTGTAGACCCTATGCATATTGGACTGTAATCCGTCTCTCTGCTGAACTGGTCTTATGTTAGGCCGAAGCAAGAAAGAAAACAAACCGATTAAAGATTCAATAAATTCACTTATAGGCACTCTGATTACCACGTGAAAATAAGACATCCCTTCTTGGACCACATTCTTATTTGAATGTAGGTTGCTGTATCGGTGTATTTTCTTGCAGCGTAATCAAGGGTGTATATATCTCCATCTTAAAGGGGGGTTTACGTATTCTCAATAGTCTCTTTTAACCCCCCCCCCCCGAAAAAAAAATTATGAAAATACACAATTTTTAGAGGTCAAGGCTTGTTTACTTGGCTAAGGGGATCCAGATCATTAGGACCTCCTTAATATATGTCCATGAGCATAATAATATAATTTTTGTTTTTCGCTTATCGTTCGGAACATGTTATGGAATATGATCTCTCTTTTCTCAGTCTATGCGACGCGACATATAAATGATGTCTTGGTCGTTTGATCGCGGTATTATAAATAAAGTTAATCACAGTTTGACAAAAATGTCAGTCTATGATCAGAAATGAACGAAATTTAAACTCAATCAAGAAAGTAAGGTACCAGCTCAAATTTCCAAGATAAGGCCAACTTTCAATCAGTGATGTTTCCATCATTTTCTTTGAGGGTGTTATACTCCCAAGTTCTGGAGTGCCTGACCATAGCCTGGGTATTTTATATTTTTATTTCCGTTATTAGGAGATGGTGATGGGAGTCAATATGAAGAAATAAAATTTAAATTACATTTTGTTTTCTTACTCGTACAAAATGAATCATAAAATAAAAATTTAAATAATAATTTCTTATTTTTTTTCTTCTCTTTTCTCAATCTTTTATCACAGTGTCGAAATTTTTTTCCTTCGTCAAATTTCCTGAGTGAATAATACTTGTGATTTTTCAAAATAATCGTGAGAGTGCACAGCGTATATAATGGCGTATACCCAATGGGGAACATTATTACTTTCAATTGCAGGTTGTTCTTGAAAACTTGGTAATTTGAAAATTTGAGGTTGGGACATACCTAATAGTGTTTCATTTTGAAACCTTAAAATATAAACACTTCTTTGGTTTGCAGTATCATCTGATGGCCTGATGCATAAGTACCTACGTTGGAAATGTTATTTTTTTGTTGCTTGATAACAATGATGATCATCTTTTTACTTATAGCGTTCAGTTTTCCGTAGCTGTGCTTTTTTGTTAATATTTTTAGCATTTACTTTCTTCACGTCAACTGATAAGTTTACGAGCATAAATTATGATGAGCCAGCTGAGACGAGGGCACAGTATGAATACCGATGTTATGTTTTTGGTATTTATTTATTTATTCATTTATTTATTTATTTTTCAAATAGAATTCATTTTCAAACTTTACGATTTAAAATAACGTAGAAAAGATTTAGCATTATTGGTATAAATTAAATAATTTATTTTTATTTTATTTTTTTTAAATAGAACCAACTTTAAAAAAATAAATTATAAAAATGCGTTTAAAAAAGAAAATCGACATTTTTAAAATGTCTTCTGCAAAATTAGCGGTCTGGAATTCTTGAAGTCAGCACAGTCTTTTCTTTTAGCCTAGCACGTAGATGTATATGTCAGCTCCGTCGAATTTGAATTTTATGATGAAACTTTCTAATTAACGCTGACTTCAATAATTTCCATTCCCCAAGAGGCTGGATCTTGCTGGAGAAATTTTAAAAACGTTAGGTTTCTCTTTTTAGCGCTGTTTTATTGTTTATTTTTTTGAAGTGGTTCTATTCTTTGAAAATAATTACTAATTTAGGTAATTACCTACTCATACCTTGGTACGCTAATGTTTTTTCGTTTCATCATATTTAAAGAAATTTTAAGTGTATTTTTATTTATTTATTAACAAACAGTTTTCTAAAATAACTCAAAACTATCTCATTGATTCGAGAAAAAACTGAATTACACCACCATGGGATCACTCTCTATCATTTAGAAAAAAGTTCATCAAAATTGGTGCCCACGATGAAACGTTATGTTGGAACCAATGTATAAAAAAATAAAAACATATTCGCGGATCGAATAAATCAGTAACCTCCTCCTTTCTTTGAAGTCGTTTAAAAACTGCCGTAGTCAGTTCGCCAGCAACGAAAAAATTTAAGCTCTGTTTACATGCCTTGTAATTATTATTTTCTGACCGATGAGAACTGCTTTGAATACTCCGTACACTTACGCGAAATAAAAGATCTGCATGAAACTGGAAATAAAAATGTATATCGTCCAAGTATCGTTAAAAAACTTGTGGAAAATGTATAATTAATATTCTTCAAATTATCATTAAGTATGTAACTAAATTGAGACAATATATAGTGAGGAAAAAAAAAATCAATTTTTCGCATCAGAAAAGTAAAATCTATTTTATGAAAACTATAATATTACTACAACTGAAACTGTCAAAATACTCAAAATAACTACAGTACCTACCTATACACAAATAATGATGAATCAGTAAGTACAAATACTACAAATGAATAGTGCGATCTTTATAAATATATTTTATCTAAGTTAAACTATGATTTTAAACAATTATTATTATTAGTTTTTTTTTTGTTTTTTTTTTTTTTAAGTAAAGAGATTCTCTGAAAGTTATGAATTCAAAGTTTTATTTTAATTTTATTATTCAAAATAAATCAATCATTTCTTCTTAATATTTGTATACCCAGTGAATGAATGTGAATCCAAGGAAATAAAAAAGTAATAAAATTTCACATGCACAACTCTCACACCTTTCTCTCAGTTTACTACTTTATACAATATTTTTGAGCAAGTATTGAAATTTTATAAACGACTATTTTTGATAGGAACAGAAATATTTTCCAAGAAATTGCGATTTATGAGTAATTTCTTCGGATCCGCTTAACAATTTTGAAAATACACATATTTGCTGTTGGTTTAAATTTTAATATTACGTTACTAAATAGGTAGGTAAACATTAAGGCGAAACTGAATTTCACTTTAATTTGTAACTCATGAGGTATCAAAAAAAAAAAAAAATTAGTTGGTAGATACTGTCGAATGCAGAAACTAGTGTAAGTTATTATTTAATTAATAGACTAATATAATCATCGGTACCACTAAGGTATAGCTTCTTTTTTTCTTTTTTTTTTTAATTTGTTAATTTTTAAATTTCATTCAACTGAAAATATTACATCTCAAGTTTTTTTTTCTCAGACATTAGAATTTTATTATTTCAAACATTTGCTGTTATAATACCGACTTGGTAGATTGCGAATGTATGACATTTACAAAATTAATTCATGTTGTACCAAACAATAGGGTTTTGAGATTTTCAAATAAGTACATAAGCGTATCATATTTTACCGCTTTAACCTATAATTTTGTGCTAACAACTGATCTAAGGGTCGAATGCAAGAACGATAATTAAATATAATTCTCACAGTTTTTCTACTATCAATAAAATCATATGATATTATACTGTGTATATAAATATAAACATGACTGTTTATATATGTATAATTATATCACTCTATTTAGATAAGTAATTCTTAAATCACCCTTGATATCGAAGTATCGTTCTTGCATTCAGGTCTTGAAGTCTCATAGGTAGTAGATTTTATGTAGAATGCTCCTGATTGGCAAGAATGCAAACATTTTTTAATCGTAATAATTTTCTACGCATTCTTGATGGTATCTTCGATCATGCAGTAAATTATAGGTAGGTCAAGGGCTTTTAGGTACCTATTTATAACAGAAAAATATTATTTGAAAGTGCCCGAATTATGCGTTTAAATTTCGGAAATCCATATTAGACTCCTTTAAAACCTACCGATGTACACTTACATCCATAAAATAATCGAGGAAAGAAAGAAATTAATATGATTAAACCTACCGAGACGAAACTAAAATTTTTATTTATAAAAAAATAAACAATTTAAATTGGAAAACTTTTTTTTTTTTTTTGGTTGAATTTCTTAACAAAAAACAATTTTATTCTGTAAAATATGTTAATAAAATTTTTCTTTATTGAAATTGATAGGTATGTTGAAAAAAATGTATTTTCAACAAAATATGTCGAAAAAAAGACATTTTCATCAAAATACTGTAAGTCAAAAAAGATGCATTCATACCGAAATATGTTATAAGAAAAGGTATAAATTATCGATTATCCTCGAATATTAGTCAAGGAATGAAATCAGGGATGTAGCCAGAGCGTTCCGATAGGGAGGGCAAATAAGATTCTTGGGGGGGCAGTTAATTTTTAAGCCTTCTATTTAACATTTTTTTGTCGAAGTTTAGGAGGAAGAGGGGGGTATTTTACAAGTATTCCAGCTCAAAAACTGTAAAATTATTTAAAAATAATTTTTTTTTCAAACAATTTTCTCAAAGTTTTATTTAGAAAGCTACTTGTTATGCACAAATTGAATCGCTCAAGCAACAACCAGCCCATGCCAAAATTTTATTTTCATTTCTGAAGGAAATTTTTTGTAGAATATTGCTCAGTCAGCTGCATTACATTAATTAAATTGTGTAAAAGTAAATGTGGGGACTCACTGGTATGAGGTAAAGGGGCTCGGACCCCTCGATGACAGTCGCCGCCCCAAAGGGCAGGCAAATAATCGTCCTTGTGACGTTAAACACACAAAACTCGTTTGATCGTAATTACCTGTATGTACTTGCAGGTAATGTACGAGTACCAAATTGTGACACAATAAGATGATGTCACGATTTGTACACGAACCGGCCAGCCATCTCTTATCTCAATAGGGGATGATGCGACCTGGCTGTTCTCACCAACGTACGTATTCTCTTACATACGTGTGTTTGCGTCTGTGTAAATAAGCCGTATATAAACCATCCAAATTGGCTCTAAAATCGCCAGTGTTCGGTCTGGTTCTGGCTTACCCGTACTTATGTACGAAGTGGCTGAACACGCTTAAATTCTGTTGAATTTCCTTCTGGTGAGAATATCTCTCACGACAAGGTATTCCACAGTAAATTTTTCCAAATATTGTTGCCTTGAGCTATTTAATTGAGAACATGAAAAAAGTTTTTTTAATAAAAGAAAATAAATTTTAAATTAATTTTTGTCAAATAAAATTCTGAATACCACACGAAGGCCAAAATTTTCCCAAGGGGCAAATTTTGCTAGGGGGCGAACGAGGATGAGTCCCCCTGGCTACACCCTTGAATGAAATGCAAGATTTTTCAACGAAAAATAGGAAATATTGAAAATTTTAGCGATGGCTAGAAGATTTTTTTTCAAATTCTACCCGGCAGAACCATTTGCTTCCTAATGATTCTATACGACAAGACATTTATTCGAAAAAATTGGCGTACAATTTTTTTTTTCATAAATATGTAGGCTGAGAAGTCCTCTAAACAACATACCTACTAAAAGTCTTGACCCCCACCCGGCTTGCTCACTTCTGAATTGGAGGCAATATGCTCTGCAAATTAGTTTTTTTCTTCATAAATAATGATTTCTCCAGGAAAATATTTGAGTCAAAAAATATTTTTCATCAAATATCCTACAAGAAAGTTCTTACCAAATTTTGACTGTTATATTTGAGGTGCTAGAGATACATGAAAAAACTGGTGAATACTTCAAAAAGCTGTAATTCGAAATCTAATGTGCGAATTTGGCCCATCTTCGAACTATACCGAGATATGAACCTAATGTACCCGTATGCTAGATTTCGGCTTGATTCGTAAGGAAATAGGCCCTCCATTTTGTTGACAAACTCGCTTTAGCACAAAAATTCTAGTGCAGCAATAGCTTGCCAGAAAACTTGGTTTGCCATTTCTTCTCTCATGGTTTCATGAAACTGACAATTTTTATCATCCCCACCCCTAACACTTTGTTTGCAAAAAAAAAAACTGTGAAAAGAAAACAGTATCATGAAGGGTAGCGTAAAAGTGATAATTTTTCGGCCATTTTGAGGGAGTGGGCGGCATCACACCAGATAAATGTATATATGACCTTTTCAAAAGGAAACTTAGTGGGAAATATTTTTTGACGAGAGTAAACTCCAGTAAAAAGTATGATTTTCAGAAAAAATGCAAAAAACCAATTTTTGAGGAACTCTGCCCCGAGTTCTGAAAGCGACAAGGCGAATAAGGGGATGAGACTTTTAGTAGGTTATTCAAGACCTTTTAACGTATACATCTGCGAAGAAAAAAATTTTATGTGCCAATTTTTTTCGAATGAAATTTTCGTACGTACGTGAAAATACGTATTTATTCCAAAATATGCAAAAATAGGTGAAATAAAATGAAGAGTTTCTGGAATCAGCAGATGTCGATTCCCAAACATGTTTGATAAAAAACCATCCGAAGCGTTAACTTAGCCAAAAAAAAAAAAATGTCCTCTCAAAAATCATTGCACTAGTTTTATAGGTGTCTGGATCCCCATAATTGCCCTATTTTACCATCGCAATCCTTTTGACTGAGGTACGTATCAGTCCATGCACTTCGTGGGCGAAAGAGCGTGCATTAAGTATGCAAATTATACTGCAAATTTAAAATATTTCAACATCCGATAACGTATTTAGTAAGCTATTCGTGTCGATGTTATACTTTCCTAATATTTCGCGGTCTTGACACGTTGCAAATGGAATTCTTCGCATACCGTCTGCAACACAAATTTTTCCCAAGCTTCCTCCAACCAGCACGACGACCAAAAGGGGTCGTTACTGGTATGTCGTTCCAATTTCCAGTTGCATTCGTTTTTTTGTATAAGATTTTTATTTTACTCGCCAGAGTGCGCTCACATTTTCTCGTCTTCGGTTGGTGTTCAGCCTCGTTCCTGTTATATTCGATCATAATTTTACCATTAATTCGTGCAGGGATGCTGATTGTTCACTCATTGATCCATCATAGTGGCGCGATATATCGATATTTTTTCATATCGATATTTTTACCAAACCCTACTGCCCACCAAAAATTGATAATTCGACGATACGTAATATTATAGGGTCTGTCTTTTTCGCCGAAAAAGTATGAACTCGGTTCATGGTGTGTTCAGAATAATTGCGAAAAATTTCCCAGTTCTTTTGCGACCAAAAAAACGTTTCAAGAGAAAGTGTAAGCGCAACAAAATAGAAAATATTATCTTTGTTATCGCATAACGAATTCCCAATTCCTCGTTTGTGTCATTGTCTCTTTGGATAATCCGTCATTTTTCGAACGTCTCTGCTCTGACCCTGGCGGCTAATACCGGATCGAGTGTACGAGTGTAATAAGTAGATTTTCTAAAGAAAACTTACTTACTAAAAAGGTTGCGGACAGAATGGCCTAATTTTACTTTATAGGTGAGAAAAAAAAATTTCAAAATGTTCAAAAAGGGCGTAAAACGAGAAAACATCATCGATATTTTCCTTATTTCTCAAACTAATCATCAGACCATCAGCCCATCACCAGCCAGCGGATTGCCGTATGTAACTACGTACCTGTACATTATTTCATAAAACCACAATCTGGACAGTGAATAGTATCTCCTCGCAGAAGTCTGGTATGCTACTTCTATTAATTACGTGTATGCATGTTTGCCGATACCCACATTTGAAAGGCGAAGATAGAAAATGTGAAAGAAAAATCATTTACTCGTGCTTCTACACTTCGCCTATCAATGGGATAATGTTTGATGAAAATAATGAGTGCATCAGTTATCTTGCCGGAAATTAAAGTTGGAAAATTCTATTAAATAATAATTAGATATGATCCATAGGTAATTTTATCTACCTGAGTTGATGAATTCAGTGTAAAAAACAACAAAATTATTTGTTTTTTCATATATTCTCGAATAATTTGGCTAGTAGGTTAGTTATTCTGAAAAATATAAATCAAATAAAGTAGCTATTTGAACTAAATAATAAATTTTTGATTTATTTTACTGCAGAAATATTTTGATCTATGTACAAATGTACATTATATATATTTTACTTTTCTTGCTGTGAACTTACCGTGGATATGTTTTTTACCTCTCTAGACAACAATTAAAAAATTGACAATTACTTTGACCGGTTGATGGAACTGAACTCTGGGAAATGATGAAACCAGGGAGAGGGTCGATGGAAGCCATGTTCTTTAAAACAATTTGCTGTTCACCAAAATTTCGTTGATTAGTAAAATTCTGATTAGTTTAATTCTTATATTTTAACCTGAAAGGATCTTCAGTTTAGAGAAAATATTATGAAGTTTTGGTAATTTTTTCAGAAACAATTTTGAAAAATATTTTTTCTTGCTTCATTAGGCCCTATAATTATTCTTCCGACAATTTTTAATTTTAAAGACTTTTCTTTCTTTCACTGCCTCAGTATTTCTTCTATTTCAAACAATAGAAAGCCGGTTATGCGAATAACATTAGGTTTTGGCATCACATATCAACTTGCAAAATCTTTCCAGAACCATAATTGATTTCGTAGAGGAAAAGTAAAAAAATAGTTTCTTGACGAAATAAATGAGAAAAAAAAACGTTTGTTCTATCAACTGTTCGTGCAAACACTTATCTTATTTGTATTACCTATTAGAAATACCTAACTTCATTGAAAATATTATACAAAACCAAAAATAATTAGGTATTTACCAATCTAAATACCCAGGATATTGAGCCGTTCTCAGCTTTTAATATTTTTCTGATCATATCAACGGAGAAAATATACCTATTAAAAACAGTTCTTGGGCCAGTTTTAAGAAGAGGTTTGAAGTATAATCCCCTCAGTGCCAAAAGAAAAGGTCACTGGTTTTTCAAATTTTACGTCTATGAAACGTGTAAAAAATTGTAAACCTCTTTCATACAAATTCATGAATATTATAAAATGTGATTCAATCTCTCCCTTCACGAAGAAATCCTGAAACCAGGCCTGGTCAACTGTGAAAATTTGTTGAATCTTTAATAGATAAACATTCTAACTTAAGCGTCGTTGAAACTGGGAAACAAAATCTCCATAATTTTTAACAAATAACCAAAAAATTTATAAAAAAATATTTACTGTAATCTACGAGTATGTATGACACTGTATCAGTTTTGGTACGGACTGGCATGACGGTACTTAATATAACATTATTTTGTGTCCTTATTTTGTCTATAAAATACCTAATTTTGAATTAATAGTTATAAATTTCGAAACAAATATTTTTTATGACCTATTCTTAATTTTAGTACGGATACCGACAGTACAGCTATTTTAATTATTATTTTGGCTATAAAATGCTTGATTTTGAACCAATAACAACGTATTTTGAAAAAAATATTTTCTATAATTTATAACAAAACGCTATCAATTCTGGTTCGGATCGACAGGAAGGTACTTCGATAAAATCCATTTTTGTTTCGATTTCGAAACGGGTATAGGGTAAAAGGTTTTAAACTGTGCACATTTGGGTCAACAGTTACAAAATTTAGTACAATCGTCGCACTTATGATCCATTACTAACCATTTAGAAACTAATTTTATAATTTTTGAAAACCTACTTTTTCGAACGGAGCTGCTGCTACGTTACAGTTTTTTCTTTTGAATAAAACGAAATTTTCAATTCGATATTTATAAGATGTCTGTATGCATCACCTGCACACGCAAGGTCTAAAAGATGAAGAAAATGGCGAATAAATACACCAACGAAAAGAAGGCAATAACCTCATAAAAATGTACTAGTCATAAAAAAATGATTCTCTATAATATCCTATTCATAAATCATGAAACAGTTAAGTGACTTTGTTATGACGAAGGCTGTATTGATTTTTTGTTTCAATTTCCACCATCTGCTCCTTCTCATAATATAAACTGTTAAGAGGTGATACACAAAACTATTAAAAGGAGGAAAAAATATAGCCCTCGATACCGTTATTTCTGAGCGAAAATATAAAATAAATTAAATTTTTATTAAAAACGCCATATTTGAAGTTGGATTGTTTCAACTCCTGCAACAAACATCGTATGTAACCTATTTAACAAAATTGTTGAAACATCGGTAATTGGCTAGATTATGATTCTTCTATGACCTTTCACTGTTTTATGTTCTCCTAATTGCAATGCACGCTATGAATGGTTAAAAAAGTATTTCTGGAATGTCAGAAAACTCTTTCCACATTCTTCGGATGGGTTAGACATCGTCCAAATTCTTCAGCCTTTTTCTTCATCGTTTGGGGCGAACTGAAATTTTTCATTATTTATGCTTCTTGACGATGGATCAACTAAAAGCAAAAATGTTAAAAAAAAAAGATGTTAGCGATATCTCCTTCCTCTCCATCTCTGTCTCTTAAATAATCTGGGCCTATTTGATTATGACGTTATTTTAATAATACCTATTCTACCTATTCTGAAGTGCATTAGGTATAACTATCTAGTTTTCCAGTTACCTACTTACTTCACCCTTTTTTTCCTTCAACAGTTTTTCCAGTATAGGTTTACATGCAGTGATGTATCTAAACATATTTGACAGGTGTGCTAAAAGCTGAAAAAACAAAACTATATACATATTTTTTTTCGTTTTTAATTTTGTAATCGTCATTGATAAATACAGAGTGCCCGGGGGAATGGGGTTTTGACACCTTCCCCTCGGCCAAGTTGTGAAAATTGAAAGAGTTGGTGATTTTTTTTTTGCTTTTCGATCTTTCGCTGTTTTTTTTTTTATTTAAATTTTTTCTGTAAAAATTGTAATTTTTTTTGGTGAGTTGTAAAAATTGACCGGTTATACCTCCCCCCTAACAACATCGCTTCTCGCCGCCCCTAGCTGAAATTGATCTACGGATGCAACCACTACTCGCATCGCCACTGAGTGGCACATTGGTACACCCCTAAATACAATAATGCTAACATGTATGAAATTTTTGAAATTTTCCACACTATAGTATTCTAGTTTTTTTTGTATCGTTGTTAAATGCGTTTGCAGCCCTTAAAAAAGTTTGGAAGGGAGTAGGGATATTCTGTAGGGTAAAAAAGTGTTATACTTGACTTCTAGGTTCTTGAAAAGTTCCATAAAGAGTGAGACCTCAGTTTAACTCATTATTTCAATACATGGTTTTTGTGAAATAATAAAATTTCAAAAAACTGGTATTTTCAAATTTAACGTTTAGAATACATAACTGTTTTGATAAGAACGAAATTATAAAGAAGAAATTTGAACCATTTTTCTTTGCCACAGTGAACCTTTTACCTCGTATGTGCACCTAATTGATTCCAACATTATACATTCGTAATCACCACCTTTGTGAGATAGGTAATTTCTTCTTTAATTTTAATTCAGTATCGCGTCGTACGGAGCGTATTCAATTTGGGAATTATTGTATAACCATCAGTGAAATATTTATTTTCCTTTTATTAATTTGAACTTATTCCGAATCGATTCAATATTTATTCCACGTCGCCATCGCTAAAGTAAGATCTACTTATCTTCAAATAAGTATTGAAAACTCATTCAAAAATTATTATAAGTTTCTCACTTCCTAATTGACAAATTATATTCATTGGCAACCTATGCAGAACATCATCATTGTTAATTTGAATCTAACTCTCTTACTCTCACAAAGAATTTTTGTTTTTGTTGTTGGCAATAGTCGCTATTTATGTGTACTGTACGTGTTGAGAATAAATGAGATTTCCGTACAAAAAGTGAAACGCCCTCTTTTACTCATCAGTGACAGAAATCCAAGTATCACGTTTCTTGTGGTGAAAAAAAAAAATCGTTTCATTGGCGTAAATAGGAGGGGCCCTTAATTGATTAACCCCTACATTTCTCCACACCCCCCCACATTTTTGGCCAAAAAACACGTCATAATGGTTTACGTATAACAGACGGTAATACGAGGCGACGACTTAAGTACCGCCAAATTCTGAACCCTATTTATGCCTGTGAACTGTTTTGAAAATATCTTCGCGCAAATACAATTGGCAAATTTAATTATGTTGAACAAATTTAATCAGCCAAAAAACTATTTTTTTTGAGGTTTTCATATTTGATCGGAGGGAAGGGGAAAACTTGCTCTTACAAGAAACCATTTTACTATTGAAAATACTCAATCATAATTAAGCTCCTACATTCTCAACTCAACAAATTGTTTTTTTGAATAAAATTTCTGGAAGTCGAGAAGGATCATAGTCTATAAGTAGATTAAAAGGACAATCGGTTTTACTATTCGATTCTGAAAAAGACCCTCTCTATGGAAGCCAAAGTTTACATACTAGAAGATGTAGGTGCCCGGCATTCATGACGACTTTTTTTCAAATAATAATATTAATAATAATAATAATAATAACAATAACAATAACAATAACAATAACAATAACAATAACAATAATAATAATAATAATAATAATAATAATAATTATAATAATAATAATAATACATAAATAAAATAATCCACTCCTATAAAAGAGTTAATTAATAACACTATATTTATCCTTCATTGTTTGGCTTGTTTAGTTGTTTCAAATATAATTTGTTATTGTTTTACAATCCTCTAATAAAAATTTTAAATAACCCTCATTTCATTTGTTATTGTTAGATCAGGAGAACTAAGTGAAAAACTATTGTAACAGTATAAAAATTTCCAGAAAATATTTTATTGCTGGAACATGTTCGAAACACTTCCCCAAGTACGTGGAGAAAGCTATCATCCCTACTCCGTAGGTGTCTCCACAGCGGGACTGAAAATACGCGATTGTTTTCAGTTTTTCCAGTTTTACTCAAAAATGAAGGATTATACAAGAAAAAAGTTCGAGAGAAAAATATTATTCATAAAATTTTCTATCAAAAAAGTTATTACTAAGTCTTATCTCAGCGTAACGTCATAGATAAGGTGCTGGAGGCTTGTGAATGTTCCAACAACTTCAATTTCAAAAGTAATGGGTGGATCTGACCCGTCTTCGAACTTGACCGAGATATAAACCCAAAATATGCGCACGTCAAATTTTACGTTTGTCCCTATTTTCTACAAATTTTGAATTAAAACAGCCGCCATTTTGAAACTAATGCGCAGATTACGCCGAATTTGATCGAAATATAGACCTAAAGTACGTACTTGCCAAATTTCGTTTCAATCCATACAGAAATACGCCCACCAGTTTATTGACAATTTTCGTTGTATCCCATACGATATATGTATACCTACTTAGAAAATTTTGAGAGGAGGGTGTTTTCGAGGGGAGCCACTATGGAAAAAACTATAGAGAAATTTTTCCGAAATCGTGACTAGCTACCCTTCTTAATAGGTCCATTCTAAGAAATCTAGGTACCTAAAACTGTTATTAAACCGGGTCAAAAATTAAGGAACTCAAAAATTGGAGGAAAACCAAGGTAGTGAAAATCAAATGGAACAAAAATTGGAGGGATGAAAAAAAAATTTTTCATACTTTCTCAGGCACCCATAACTTCTGCGGTCTGCGCACGCTGGTGTTAGGATGTTAGATTTCATGAGGCCAGTCACGAGAGAGGATACATTTTTCGAGTTGAGAATGCTTTACGAGTACAGAAATTTGGTACGCACTCTTAGGCTATCACTGATCACGTGGCGAATGCGTGTAAATGAAGCAAGATGATGTCATACTCGGTGCCAAAAGTATTGGTATCGATGTTATCGGCATTTTTAACGTGATGTAATTGGTTCAGCTGGCTAAATCACCGAGTGTCGAGTGCCATCTCTCTTTATATACGAGCAATTGCATTGTGGTCTACTTTCTCTTGTATTTTGCCAATTTGGCTAAATTATCGAGTCTAGGCACTAATAATGGATCAAAGTCTGCACAAAAACCTGTGGGTGTAACGCCACAGAGCTTCGTTACATCGAAATGATGAATTTTGGTCGACAGTTTCTTTTTTTTTTCTTTCTTTCTTTTTTTTTTTTTCTCTCTTTCCGCAGCCTACCCGGTATTTATAGTCAGTTTTGAAGATACCATGAATTGGATTAATGTAAATCACGATTACTCTATAGGTGGTTATAATATTTTCATTATAATCGCGGTTACCTTTTCACAGATTTTCGTTTATAAAAACATTCGTGGTACGCGAATATTTTCTTTATGTACTTATTTTATTATTATTAATTTTTTTTTTTTTTTTTTTTTTTTTTTTTGTTGAATAAATGTTTTTAGAGCGTGCGCAACGAGCATTACGTACCGTTATGCCATGACTGCAAATGTATAGGTAACGACTTGCTCGAGGTGACTATTGTAGTTCGCATCGACTTCCAGGATGGATTCTAGATAGGTACCTTTTTTTTTTTTTTTTTTTTTTTTTCCATTCTTTCTCCTTCCTCTCTTTCTTTCCATGAACTGACCTCCAACAATACCTACGACGCAATCTCCTACTTCTGCGTGCCCTAATATTAACGCCTAAAAGACTGTAAAAGTTTAAAAAAAAAAAAAGATTTGTTCCGCGTTACAAATAAATAAATTTATGGTCAAGAGTTATAGGTACCTATGTGGAATAATAAATTATTTATGAGATCTTAGAATTATTCCAGATTTAATTTGCTAGCGGAGACGAATTTGCTGTACCGTAGGCCTGCATTAAGGTTGAAATTAATAGATATGTCAGAAATTCGTGAACTTCGTCATTTTCTTTTCATTCTTTTTTGTCATTATCCAGGATGTTACAAGAATGGAAGCATGTTACTTTATTAAATCCTTTGACAATATAGCTTAATGGACTGCTAGAACTGATAAAATCTTAAAGGTAAACAATGCAGGCGTTACTTTTCGAAAAAGGTACTTCGTGTGAAAACTGAATTTGTATCGAGTTATATTTTCATGAGTAACGTTTTAAATATGATTCGTTTTTCTGACTGCCTCTTCAAATCTCCAAATAACGAAAATTATTCAAAAACTTTTGATGTTATTTAGTCAGAGTGCGAACAAAGGTGCAAATGCGAAATGTGAACTTCAGAATTCGACTTGAGGTTTAATTAAATGATATTTGATCTCGATAATTTCATCCTAACTTCGCCTGATGAAAGTGACACAAGAGATATTTGTTTAATATTTTCTCATTATTGCATAAATCATCTGTAGAATGTTAATCATCAATTGTATTGCGCTGTGTACACTTCGGACTTGAACAGTCAAAATTTTCCTCACTTTAAGAACGTCCTTTTTCTATTAATTATTCTGTAAACTTACAAATAATGCCATTTTATCATGTGTCAATGGCAAAGTAGAATAATAATAAAATTAATTATCTTCAAATATAATTTTAATTACTAAAATAATGAAGTATAAAAATTAATTTTTTGCTAGCCAGAATTGGAAATTTGGAATCACTATCACTTATCACCAAAGGTTGTTTTTTGAAAAAGAACGCCAGTTAACAGTGCCTTCAGCGGTGTTCCATTTAACCCTATGTATTTCTTATCAGTTCTAGCAGTCCATTAAGCTATATGGTCAAAGATTAAATCAGTGGTAAAGTGGATTTCAAAAATTGAAGTCGAAGGTTTGCGTTTTCTATTGGCGTATTGTGCACAAAAAAATGATGATTAGTGGCTACACAAATTCCAATTACGTGGTAAGTGTGTCAACCAATAACATTAACTTGATCCTACTCAGGTATAGTATAGGAATATATTATCTTCCTGTATTCTTTTAGATGTAATTTTTTTACAATATTATTAATTTATAATTGGTATTACTTATAATTATAGAGTATTTTTTGGTAAGCTACTTAAGGTAGAGAGCCTCTACGACCGCGAGCATGATATGATCATTGAGCTTTGAGCATTTAGTATTGAACGTTGAGCGTTGAGCATCACTGTGTAAAAATGCTTACCTCTTATATTCAGCATCAAAAATTTTTGATAATGAGAGTGAACATAAGCTCTAACACTTAAAGTCGTGTCTACAGCCGAAGACTGGTACGTCTACCCTATTAACTGTCTGGGTAAAGCTATTTATAATTTCTGGTAATTTAACTTTTTCGTTACATTCATAGATTTAAATATTCAGTATTCCAATGAGAAATTATTTTCAATTATTCAAATAATCTATTTCATGAAATTATAATAATCCATAATTGAGAAAAATTAATTTGTTTTTTGCCACTGCCCATGGAAATAAGACGTAGGTGTAAAGAAAATGTCGAAATTGGGCAGAAAATGGCATATGCGTCTACTCATCTTAGAGATTCTCTACTTAAGGTTCTATGAAAAACCAGATATGTTAATACATATGATAGGGTAAATCGATAAAAAAGTTTTTTTTTCTTGTTCTTCATGTCCAAACCCTAAAAAAAAACTAATTTGAACCTGCACGCAGAAACCAAGTAAGTATGTTTTTCATTTTTTTTTTTTGAAACTGAAGTGAATTAGAACTGAATTTTTATTTAGCATCTCTAGTATGGAAAACTGCATATTTATTTTGGATAAATGTACAAACAGAATGAATGAAAGGGAACAAAATCTAAAAAATTGAATTTTGTTAAGAAATTGCAAGGAAACACTTTTTATCACTTCTTTGATTGCAACTGTGCAGTGTCTATCCATTTTTTGAATCTAGGGATATTAGGTATGATTTAGGGATTTTTGTTCTTTAAAATTTTGGGATTTCTATTAAAACTTGATGCTAAGCAGCTGTTTCAATACACACTCATTGATTTTTCACCTATGATTTTTTCAAAAATGATAATTTATTTTTTATAGCACCTGATTGGAAAGGCTATGTTTACTCTGATATATTGCAAGTGAGAAGTAGCGCTTATCATTCATGAAGCATAACCTTGATGTAAAGTAAACGTTACTCCATGTAAAAAAGTGCGTCACATTTTTCACATGGAGGTATATTCACTTTACATTGAGGGTTGTGGCATGGAGCTCACAAGGTTAAACCTCCTATCTGAAGCGCCATAGTAATCTATAAGACCACAACTGAAATGACACACTCCAACGGGTAATATTTTTATTTTTATTTTAATTATAATATTATTACCCATTCATTTTTCGCTTTTGTTTTCAGAAAAATATCACCTAATTTCCCTCTAAATTGAAATTATTAATGGAAATAACATTGAAAAAAAAGACTAATAATAAGACTGTTTTCCCTGCGGTTTGAAACTAGAATCTCTTGTATGTTAAACCAAATTGCTATACGCAGTATAAGGGCAGATGCTTTGATCGGGAATTTCTCACTCACTGCCCTCATTCTTCAAACTTCCCTCGCATGTAAAGACTCACTTTTAAACTTTAGTGTGTAATATACCATTTTACAATGCGTGTTCAAAATGTTGTATTTTTGGGGCGTGTTTGCGGTGATGAAAATGGCTAATTCCAGACCTCTTACTTGTTTCATTCCTCAATTACTTTTTCTCACTTCCTATAACTTATTTTTCTCAGACCTCAATTTTTTTTTCTCAGGCTTAATTGATTCTTCAGTTTCCTCCACACCTCAATGCCTTCTTACCCTCTATTATTTAAATCAATTTCTTTTTTATTTTATTTATATATTCGTTTTGTCATGATGGAGAATTGAACCATCGACCCATAAATTGAAAAGCCAACACATTGCCAGCTAGGCAACCATAATTAGTTGATATAAAGGTGATAATTGTTGTGGCTCCGCCCACAGGTCCCAGCGCATAGCCTGTGCGCTGGTCCTCCTACTACACTCCTAACAGAGTTACGTAGGGATACTGGTGTTGAGGCGAGGCAGTTGTGAGTTACAAGGCGTGCGATGCAGGTGTGTGACTCCAACCAACTTTATATGGTCCGTTGGACCTTAAACCATTTATTTATAAGCTTCTACCCACTACATGGTAGCAGGAGCAATATAGTCTGGTGGTTTGGAATTAAAAATTCCCTGAATTAACAATTCTTAACCTAAAAACGCTTCCACTGTAATAACTTTGAACAAAAATACGAAGTATTTTTGCGGACTAACCATCCTCACTTGAACTTTAACTTTTAGTTGAAAGAGTTCATCGAATTAATAATTCGTATTATTTTATTTTTTGTCTAACAAACAAAGAAAAATAATTTAATAAAGACTAACCATCTTCTCACGAAAAAATAAGAACTAACAATTCTCCACTTAGCGGCAAAAATGAAAATTTAGCGCCCCCATTAATAATGGATTCCTATCTAGAACTCATCATTCTAATATACACGAATATTTATTCATGTATTACAGGTTATGACGACGAAAAAATTAATAAAATTAATTTTTCCGCCGCCCCTAGCATTCATCTGCTCAAAAATATTACGTATTTATTCCCTCTTTTTCATTAATAATGAATTTAGGACAAGAGTAAAATCTTCCATATTGTCAAATAATTAAATTATTTAACAATACAGCACTAATCATGCTACGTCTAAATAAAAGAGTCTGAAAAACTCCGCGGATAAATGCCTTAATATTTCTGTTGACGTAAATTACGAACGCGTAAAAATAGACGAAAATGGACGATAAATCCTAAATCTATCTCACTCGCACTCGTACGTCTAAAAAAATAGAAATTAAGATCGGCCGAATTTCGTCTAAATTTAGACGAAAATTCGTGTCAATGCATCAATTCGCCGATCCAAGGTCAAAATCACCTAACATAATAGCGATGCAAGTATCAACTTGCATCGCAAAAGACTCACCATCTTACCAATACACACGTAAAATACGTATAAAAATACGTCAACAGCAGCAACAGGGAAGAACCAAATCAACCACGTTGACTCGCGCGCATGCGCAATATGGTTTTTTTTTTTCGCTCACGTCCGTGAATTTGTACAGGGATCATCATCAGTTCCTTGTACGAATTTTTTACGCACGCGCGACTTCTCGTAATTAATTACGCAATTAATTAATTTTTGCTGTTCGTCGTTGTTTTTTTACGTAAATTTTTACGCAAATTAATTTCTTTTTTTATTATCTAATCGTTATTCGTGAGTTTTTACGTAATTTTCGTATTAAAATTCGTTTTTCTCACGTCAGCGAAGTAGCGGATAGAATCTTCTACTCATTCCAGCAATTACTATACCATCTTTAATTTTTCGAATTTTGGTAAGTGTAATTAAAGGACCATATCCTTACATTCTCAAATAATTTTATAATTGTTTAGAATAATAATTTCTTTCGTAATAATCTGACTTTAGCGTCTTTATTTTCGTTAGAAAAATAACATGGACTCATCATCCTATTCATGAAAAAATTATAGGTCTCAGATCTAAATAATCTTTAACCTATAAATTATATTTTTTCGTGTATATTTTTTCAAATAGTGTCGCGAACAGAATTTTATTCTTTCGCCCCAGGGTCATGCCCGATTTTTTATTTGGCACCCTGACACTTAGAAAAATTTTTTTTTTATTATTAAATAAGAACTTATCATTCTCATGCATAATTTTCGAATTTTCGTCCTAGGGTCAAGCCCGATTTTTTTCGGCACCTTAAGACTTATAAATTTTTTATGCATTTTCCAGAACTTAACATTCTTGTATCAAAAAATACGTTTTTCGCCCTAAGGTCATGTCCGATTTTTTAACGGCTCCTTAGGACTTGTCAAAAATTTTAAATTTTATTTTTTTTGGCAACAAATGAATTTACCATTCTCGTACCAACAATACGTAATTTCGTCCTAGGGTCACGCCCGATTTTTTAACGGCACCCTAGGACTTGTCAAAAATTTTTAATTTCTTTTTGACAATTTTTAGAATTCACATTCTTGTATTAAAAATACGAAATTTCGTCCTAGGGTCACGCCCGATTTTTTAACGGCTCCTTAAGACATAGAAATAATTTTATTATTCTAGGAATTCATCATTCTGTAATTTAA